>JAJJWW010005957.1:0-564486 GCA_023531295.1 Papaver armeniacum | reverse complement strand
ACCTAGTCAACCGAATTTTGGAAAGCTAATGTGACTATGCACAATACTCACATGGAAGGTAGAACCGAAACTTGTTTTGGTAGAACCGTTAAACCCATGATTGTGATTGAATTTTTGTTTGATCAATCGCATAGTTCTTGAAAGTCAGATGAACCAATTCTAAATTTATTTGGAAGTGTGGCAAATCGGTTTCAAGGTTGTAAGTGTGAAAGACAACTTACAAAGTAAGGATGTCGATATACTTTGAACATGTGCTGTGAATGTTTATTTCTTTAATTGTTCAAAGATATTCCTTAATAGCTAAGGGAAGAGAATCCCCAGATCGAAACATAAGTAAGTTAAGAATCTTTTAATTAAGGTTATTAATTTCATTTTGTAGGGAAATATAAGAATTAGTAATGTGCATTTACTAATTAGATTTTCCGAGAGATTTCGATCATTATTTTTGGACGAGCATTTCCGAATTATGAAAACCGAATTTGTGCTTTAATGAATATCTTGAGAATATTTTCGGTTTGGAAATTCCTTGGTGTCTAAGCTTCCTTGTCTATAAATACTTGAAGTTTACCTTTCTAGCAAACTAATCCTTCGTAACAACAAACTTCCTCTTTGTTGTTGTTACTGGTGTAGCCGCCTATTCGGAGAGGAGAGTAACCTAATTAGGAGAAATCTCTTATGTACGCTCAGTTTAAAGTCTTCTTTGGGATTGAGAAGCTCTATTAGTACTGTTGGTGGGAAACTAGATGATTGCATTATTATTTTAGTTTTCGATTATTGATTTGATTGACTAACGGGTATTGAATCTTTGATTGCACCTAGTTTGTTTATTCTTGAGAACCTTCTCTTCGATATAAGGATCACCAAACTAGATCAAGGATTTAACGTTTCTACGGATCTAAGTCTTTCTAGATCCGTAAGATAGATTCATTGATTTGCTATTGTTAATAGACTCCGTTCTGTGCGAAAAATCAATAAGGAATCAAGTCTGTTTTTGCAGGTTGTTACTTTGAAGATTAATTAGAAGATTGAAGACTTTGAAGATTTGAAGAAGAAGTTGATGTGAATCATTGAGAAGATATACTAGATCTAGTCCTAAAGAGAACGTCTTGCTCGCTAGATATTGGGTATCAAATATCTATTGAGAACTTCGGTTCTGCTAGATATTATCAAATCAAAAATACTGCTGAAGCTGAGTAACTAGGATTTTAGTTTACTTAGTATTGTCTACACGAAGTTGCAGGTTTACTTTTTGTAGCATCTTAATTCAATTGAGTATTCAAAACTGGACTAGGTCCCGGGTTTTTCTACAAGATTGTAGTTTTCCTCGTTAACAAAATTTTGGTGTGTGCTTTACTTTATTTCCGCATTATAATTGTTTTTATATTATAATTAAAGTAATTACACTTGTATGTTAACTAGGCACTTGATATTTATCTTATAAGGTTTTACTATTATCAAGTGAACACTTTGTTGTTGTATTGTCTCGATTTCATATCCATAGAAGATCACACAAAGCGTATTGGATTTCTCCACTTGACTTTGATATTCTCACATTGTTAGGCCAGTCCGGACTAACCCTATTTCAAGTGGAAACTATGTTAAAATATTCCTTGAGTGATTGTATCTCCAAGAGGTTTATACACAGTGGGTCTTGTATAGGTTGTGATCAAAATAAAAGATTGTGGTGTTTTTGGGTACCCTCGTCTTTTCACACTGTATTAAGCCGCTACAGACTTTAGCCTACTATAAGTAACTTCTGATTAGAATGTAGTTGAGCCCTAACCAAGTCTCACACTGATTAAGGTACGGTTGTGTTCCTTCCGCCTCTGAATCTCAGCACGACTCTACGCACTTGATTCCCTTAGCTGATCTCAGCCATAACTAAGAGTTGCCACGACCCATAGTCGAAGACTTGATAAACAAAAACTGTCTCCCTTAGAAAAGTCTATTCTGATAGATAAATCTGTATCCACAGAAACACCTACGGAGTTTTTGTTCTGTCTTTTGATAAATCAAGGTGAACGGGAACCAAATTATAATCCTGTCTTATATTCCCGAAGAACAACCTAGAAATATCAATCACCTCACAATAACTTAACTATATGGTAGTAGAACGAGTTATTGTGTCACAAAGAATGAGACGAAGAGCTTTGTGATTACTTTTTATATCTTACCTATCGGAGATAAATCTCGAGCAAATCTTAGAGAAGATAGTACTCAATACGATAGAACAACTAAGATCAGAGCACGCAACTACAGAAAAAATTATTAGCTTTGGGTTCAGAATCCCAATGAAGTCTTTAAGTCGTAACCTATAATGGTTTTAGGAAAAACCTAGGTTAAAGGAAAATCGACTCTAGTCGCAACTACTATCACACATAAGGTGTGGGGATTAGGTTTCCTAGTTGCTAGAGTTCTCCCTTATATATTCTTTAAATCAGGGTTTGATAACTTTGGAACAAAGCAATCAATATTCATTGTTGGATGAAAACCTGATTTAAGATTCAAGCTAAGTTTGCTCAAAACGAAGGCAATATCTCTCCACCATTAGATGGTCTTAGCTTGTTACACACAAACGAAATATACCTTCATTTAGATATGGGTAACCGTACCTAAACGTGTATATTGAGTTGGCTCAATATCAGTTAACCGAAGTTAGCCATGTGAACACTTTTGTATTAACCATGTTCATCTTAACACTTCCAGATCAAATGGTAATCAACTGAATCTAATTGTGTTACTCAAAGAGTTGTTCAATTGTTTATATTCTCATAGAAGTATACAAGACACAATTGAAGCAAAATTGGATTGATTCAAAAGAATCAGTTCATGAACATTTTAGCCACGGTTTGCAAAGATTGCATTCCTTAATATATAGATGTATTTGTTCATGAGTATGAAATCATACTTAACCGATTTTAGAACTTAACCACATAAGTTTGCAAACGGGTACGCAAACTTAAGTTCCGAACTTGATCTTTTCCGACAGTTCGCAAATGGGTATGCATATTGTCGTTCCAGACCGCATTCAGGTGAAACAATATGCAAACGGGTACGCAAACTTAGTTCCTGGAGTTTGACAATTAAAACCGTTCGCATACGGGTATGCATACTTGGTTCCCAGACCTGAATCATTCTTACAACAATTTGCATATGGGTATGCATACTGTGCTATATCCAGACAATGATTAATTATCCTAAACTCCTATTTCAATCATTGAAACATTCTTAGAAGATGACAATAGCTGTCTCACACAAACTATTAGCTTATAAGCAATTTTCAAGTGATCGAATGATCAATACGAAACATTCCGAGTCTACATTAAATGATTGTCTCACACAAACATGTAAGATGTTACAAGGCGATTTTCACATGATCATCTTTTGACTTTCGTCAAGAAAATGATGAACGTAGTTAAACAAAAAGATTTCCAACACATATTTCGAGAAATATATAAGCGAGTTAAACTCAATTCGAAATATCAAATGTGTATAATGTAAAAGTCTATATAGCTATACGACTTAGTCTCAATAGGAGATAGAATATAATAGACTTCGAGTGATAGATGAAGTTAAGTCTCCACATACCCTTTGTTGAAGAAAGTTCCTCAAAGCTTCCCTTAGTAGATCTTCATCTTCAATCGATGAACGCCGTGAAGTCTAAAGCTCAACTACACATTCTATCCTAATCCGAGACATAGATATAAGTAGACTAGAAATCAATACTTATAGTTTTGAAACCTAAACTTGACAAACAAGCTTGATATAGCAATGCTTGCGAGTTCGACTGAGCAAAGGTGCTCTAACAAACTTATAGTAGGATAGTGTCTCGTAGCGGCTAATACAAAGTGGTGTTCAAATATAGACTAGGTCCCAGGTTTTTCGCATTTGCGGTTTCCTCGTTAAAAAAACTTCCTCGTGTCCGTGTTATTTCTTTTCCGCATTATATTTGTTTATATGATTGAAATATCACAGGTAGTGCGTAGTTCAATCATTTGATAAATCCGACCTTGATTGTTGGATAGGAATTGATTGACACTTGGGAATTGGTCTTTGGTACCATCCAAGTTATTTCTCATATCAATCGGGCTCACAGATTTCTATCTATTGGGTTGCAGATTATATTGAGAAATTGAGATATAACTCTTTGATATATTTCTTGGTTGAGATCGCTTTATAAGCTGGTGCTCTCAGAATTATATTGGAGTTAGTCCATACAAATTTCCAAACAAATTATTGGGTGTGGTTGTTATACCCCCGCTTTTTCAATTGGTATCAGAGCAGGCAAACACATTAAAGACCTTATAAGTCCGTGTTTGTAGCAATCTGACTCTATAGACAGTAAAGTATCCATAAACGCTTCACCCTTTTTAGATCTACTCAACTCGAGTGTGTTCTTTGAAACCATCGATAAGGTTGAGTGTCTCGATCTAGAGAATCATCAAAAATCATTGTCGAGAGAAACAACGATTGATAAGGAAAATTGATGGTCTTCATTGCGAAATTTATATCAAAAACTCTAATATTCGAGAATGCTTTAAAGAGGTAGTTAATCTCCAGAAGAAGTTGGATGAACAAATCCGATCAATACCGATCTTGTTGCAAATATTGCAAAAAGTAAGGATTTGAAGTCCTACAAAGTATTTTCAATGGATTTGAGAAACTCCTTTAATTATTCCTTGAAGGATTGTCGTAAGTCAGGATATAAGCGAGGTTTAGGCTTTGTGAAACCTGATGTGACTCAGAATTTCTCGGATGAGTAGTTTAATGGTGTTGGCACATGTATGTTTTGTGGTTCTCGTGATCATTTTCATCATACATGTATGCCTTTCAAGAAAAGTTTAAAGGTTGCTAGTGATCTTTACAAGAAAGCTGAACAACTGTTTACTGCTCTAAAAAGGTGTACAAAATTAACAAGAAAACCCAAATGGGATAGTAGTGTTAGTATGAGATCTTTTGCTCTAAAATCAACATCACCCTTTCAAAGTGGTTCCTTGAAATTGGATGTAGCCGACATATGACTGGAGATCTTTCTTGGTTTGTTGATTCGAGCGATTTTGGATGAGGTCCA
Organism: Papaver armeniacum; assembly: GCA_023531295.1. Classification (NCBI taxonomy): domain Eukaryota; kingdom Viridiplantae; phylum Streptophyta; class Magnoliopsida; order Ranunculales; family Papaveraceae; genus Papaver; species Papaver armeniacum. The sequence continues at coordinate 559,415 of JAJJWW010005957.1, read as the reverse complement.
GTAACATTCGAAGGTGGGAGTTGTTGCTATATAAGTAAGAAGGGGGCGATCAAACTACCAGGCGTTCACGAAATCCATGAAGTCGTATACGTTAAAGGTATGACTCGCTAATCTTCTTTCTCATGGTCAAATTTGTGACAAAGGCCATAAATTTGTCTTCAATGCGAATGGATGTAACATTGTAGACAAGACTGGAAAAGTAATTTTTCAAGGAATACGTGGTAAAAATAACTGTTATCTCTTGGATACTCAGTTTAATAATTGTTGCAAGTTGACTAAGGTGGAATCTACACATCTTTGGCATGAGCGTTTTGGTCACATCAATTACTGCCTTCTAACTAAGATCATTAACAAAGAACTTGTTAGAGGTGTTCCCAAAATCAATGCTAAGATTGAAGGTGTTTGTGGTGCTTGTCAAAAGGGTAAACAAACAAAAATCCACATAATTCATATGGACCTCTCCGGTCATATTCAACAATCTACTATTGCTTTGGGAAAGAAGTATGTTTTAGTTATGGTAGATGATTACACTGCATTCACTTGGGTGGCATTCTTAGCTCATAAGAATGAAACCCTTGGTGAATTCAAGATTATTGTTAATAGAATCCAGAACGAACATGGTCGCAAGCTAAATAAAATTAGAAGCGACCGTGGAACTGAATTCACGGACACTAAGGTGTTTGAATTTTGTGATAAACTGGGGATTATTCAACAATACTCACCACCCATTACTCCACAAGCCAATGGAGTTGTAGAAAGGAAGAATAGGAACATTCAGGAAATGGCAAGGGTAATGCTCTATAACAAAAACTTACCGTTGAAGTTTTGGGTAGAAGCTGTTTTTACAACATGCTATTTGATCAACTGTGTCTATCTATGGTCAAAAACCCTAAATACTCCTTATGAGTTGTGGTACGGTAAGAATCCCAACTTACACTATCTCAGAGTGTTTGGAAGTAAGTGATACATTCTAAAAGATAGAGAACAGAAAGGGAAATTTGATTCTAAAAGCGATGAAGGTATTTTTCTTGGCTATGCATCTGACAGTCGTAGTTTTTGAGTATACATTCTCGAACCCATGTTAAGATGGAATCAACAAATGTTATCATTGACGATCCGAGCGATTTCCTTCATGATGACCCTCCCGGTGAATTGCCTCCAACGGAGAAAATTGAGAAAGTCAAAGAAATCCTAGAATCGAGGAAGAAGTTGTACCAACGGTTGCTGGATCCTAACGTTTATAGTGACGAGGAGAGAACCCTTAGTCGGGGTATTCTTGTGGAACGAACGTGCTCCACCTCGGCACCTCTGGGTTCAAGGGAATCATGATACTAACAGTATTATTGGCGGTAAGGATTCTACAGCTAAGACGAAGGGACAACTTCAAAATATTTACAATTTTGGATGTTATCAATCTCAAGTAGTACCAAATTTTTTTTATAAATCTCTTAGTGATCCCTTCTGGGTGAATGCAATGCATGAAGAGTTAAATCAATTCTAAAGACAAGATGTATGGGAACTCGTACCTTGTCCCTCCAATGTAAATATTGTTGGTACTAAATGGATATTCAAGAACAAGTAAGATGAATTTGGAACAATTGTCGAAACAAAGCTACACTTGTAGCTCAAAGTGATACTCACAGATTGAAGGTATCGATTTTGACGAAACCTTTGCTCTTGTAGCCCGCCTTGAGTCCATTAGACTTTTTTAGCTCATGCTTGTTTTCTCAAGATTAAGCTATTTCAAATGGACGTAAAATCCGCGTTCTTAAATGGATGTCTAAAGGAAGAGGTCTATGTTGCTCGACCTAAAGTATTTGAAAGTCCAGAATATCCAGATCATGTTTTTAGGTTCAGAAAGGCATTATATGGATTAAAACAAGCACCTCGTGCTTGGTTCGAAAAACTAACCACTTCTCTTCTTAGGAAAAGTTTTTCAAGAGGCGGTGCTGATAAAATTGTTTACCAAATGGAGCGGGAAGGATGGTTTTATTGCTCAAGTATATGTAGATGATATCATTTATGGATCAACCACTGAGAAACTTGCAAAAGACTTTCAAGGCTATCTTGGAAGAGAATTTGAGATGAGCAATGTTGGTGAATTAAAAATTCTTTTTAGGATTACAAATTGAACAACACAAGGATGAAATTTACTTATCTCAAGAAAAATATGCCATGGATCTTGTAAAAATGTTCGGTCTTGAGAAGTCAACTCCAAACTTACCCCTATGCCCACTATCGGCAAGTTGCATAGAGATGAGAAAGGTGTCAGTATGGATCAGCAACTTTATCGATCAGTCATTGGAAGTCTTTTATATCTTACAACTACGATACCTGATATTGCTTGTAGTGTTGGTTGCTGTGCTAGATTTCAGGATAATCCAAAGGAATCTCATCTTGCAGCTGCAAAATGAATCATGCGATACATTTAACACACTATCGGTTATGGTCTATCTTATACTTTTAATACTAACACTAATCTTACTTTGCTTATTCAAATGTTGATTGGACAGGATGTGCGGAAGACAGAAGAGTACATCCGAGGGTTATACTATGTAGGGTTGAATCTTATGGCATGGCATAACAAGAAACAAAACTCACAATCTCTTTTAACATGCGAAGCAGAATATATTGTCTGCAGGTTTGTGTTGTACTCAACTTCTATGGATGAAACCAATGCTTGTTGATTATGAAATTGACACCTAAGCATAATAAAGATCTTTTGTTCGCATCACCGAGAATCTGGTGAGCACTCAAGAACTAAGCACATCGACATCGTATCATTTTATTAGAGATCTCTATGAAAATGGAATTTTATTAGAGATCTCTATGAAAATGGAATTTGTGCGGCCGAATTGACTCGGAACGGCCATTGTCTTGGTTTAGGCTGGAGTCCTACAGATTGATCTCTCGAATCTAAGCACTCCCTTTGCAAAGGCATCTGTGAGGTTCAGCAGTTTGCTCGGTTGAGGAGTCTCGACAACACGCTCGACTCTTCACTTCCTTAAAAAACCAAAGAAACCATTTTTCCCCATCCACAGATTGGCGACCACAAAGGGAGATTAATCTCTCGGTTGCAATCTTTCATTTTCACAAAATGGTTGATCTTAGGTCAGGTTCAGTTACCAATCCTAACCCAAACAATGCTAGCACTAGCAATAGCGGTGGTACTCCAGAAACCGTTCCTACTTCCAACGATGGTGGTAATACTACTCCTCCACAAACCAATATCGGAAGTAATCCACTCTTCGGTCGGTCTCCCGAAGAAATCAGAGAAAATCCACCTACTATTGCTGATCTCATGAAGGTCCAGGAAGTTCTCGCCAAAAATCAGAACGACATGGCCACCACTCAGAAGGAGTTATGCAACTACCTCAAAATTCTCACTGACAAGATGTCAGACAAAACTCAGGGGAAGGGAAAAGACAAGGAAACACCTCCGGCCACTGATCCTGAGGTTATTCCAGTTCACGACGATGATGAAGTCCATAAAACTGCAGAACATGCTGGTTTTATCACTCGTGAAGACTTGGAACGTTTTATGGAGAATCGAGGAAAGGGCAAAGCACCATCTCGTCCATCGTCATCAACCTTCCTATTCCTCTGCCAGCATGCAGGATTTCTCTCCCGAAAGGCTATACTTCTCCAACGTTAACACTTTACAATGGAACGGGGAACGCCGGAGAGCATGTCTCTCGATTCCTGAGGCATGTGAACACAATCATGTCGTCCGATTTCTCAAAATCTCTCGAGGCATATAGGTACAGAACATCTCTAATTGGGGAGAAATGGTTAATGCCTTCTACAAATACTTATTTTTTAAAGAGCAAATTACTCTTTCGACTTAGGGAGAATGGCTGTCACCGAACATCCGAACGAATATGTGAATGTTCATAATTCAAGCCTTGGATTGTCATGATCCTAATGTTACTGAACAATAATTGGTGGACTTGTGCATCAACGGGATGATCCCTATCTATAGAGCCTTGCTGGAAAATCTCCTGTTCCAAACTTTCTCGAACTCCATGAAGCGTCCTAAGCGATCAACAACTACTACTCCAAATTTTACCGGAAAGAACAAAAACTGTCAAAACCGAGGAACCGCGAGACACTCAAGGCAACATCAGACGCCTATTCAATAAACAATACAATGTTCAACCTTCTATGAATATTGCTGAAGGAGGCAAAAGGAAAGATGGGGCGCAACAACATAAGAATGCTCCTCCAACGCCTCATCCTACAAAATCACCAAGGAAGGACAACCAGGGTAGAAATGCACAACCACCGGCTTAGCGCCAACAGAACGACCAAGAAGAGCAAGATTTCCCTTTTCCCATCGAAGAGGTGATCGAGTTATTGGAAGTCTCGGATTCAAGACGGTGCGATCAAACTACCTCCCGCGCGACTCCAAAGTCAAGAGAACCAACAAGAATAAGTGGAAAATCCACGATACGCTGCCGTTTTACGAGATATGTTAGTCATCCAACAAGTGATTGCGTAACTTTGAAGAGCGTATTCAAAGAAAAGGCTAATTCAGAGTACGAGGACTCAAGGAGTGCACAAATCCTCTCCCAATCGTAACATTCACACTCTCCGAGCAAATCGGTCAAAGAAGCAGCGATTCAATCCTTGGTTGAGCACGTCCGCGAGTTACCGTACTTTTCAAAGGCTCAAAGAAATGATATGTTTACTACATTAAACCACATCGTGTCCGGGGAAACGACTAGACATTCAAGAGATACTCCCGAACCTCCAAGCAACAGACAAGGAGATGTACGATTGGGGACTTCTCACCACGGTTCACCTCAAGGTAAATAAATTCAAACGAGCGTTGGTCGATGTTGTAACTACTGTTAACATCATTCCCCTAAAAACCCTCAGAGCCGCAGGCATCACACGGCAAGAAGCAACTCACGCTCCTGTCTCGGTCAGAGACCATGAAGGAATCTCCAGAGATGCTTACGGTTACATCATTCTCAAGATGAAAACTGACTCAACTTGGACTGAAACCAAGTTTTACATAATTAGAAAGATCCAGATACTAATGATTCTCGGAGGACATGGATTCATGATGGAAAGGTCGCTGCAACATCTTCATCTTCAGTCGCACATTTTTCTGTTGAAGAGAGCTCTGACTCGGAAGAAGTGGAGGACGATCCACCATTCGAACATCTGGGAAAAGTCGAAGCCTTGATGGAACTCACACAAAAACACGAAGAAAGCGCACATGAATTTGTAAAAAGCTTCCGCACTCAGCAAGTCTCATTCCCCCTCATGCGTCTATATTATCAACTTTCAAATATGCTACCTTTGTCCGGGGGCTCAATCTTACTCATGACCATGCTATCATCAAATTATATGAGTGGATAGTCTCGCCTCAGCAGTATTACACTAAATGGTTGGAGTCTCTTCAAACTAAGCACCCCATTGAAAGGTTTATCGCTGAAAACATGGCTCAGTTCAACAAGCGATACCCAACATATTCTCCCTTGCGCGAGTGTCCACATGTGACGCAGAATTGGAAAGCTCCACCAACATGGAATCCTACTATACGAGGAATTCCGAAACAACAGAAGATGTTCAGGGCACGAGCAACCAAACCTAACAAATTTCACGAAGGAGATTTGGTTCTTAAGGCAGCTAAACGTAATTTGCATTCCACAAAAGGTTCTAACTGGGAAGGACCTTTTATGATTGCCAAGTCAGTAGCTGGAGGATACTACAAATTGGCTGACATCAAGGGCAAACAAGTACACCAGTGATTCATGAGAATTGGCTCAAGATTTTTGACGCACGAAGCATTCAACAGTGGACGTTTTATGTCCAAGACAAGCGCTCAAGCATCTGGCGTTTGCATCTTAGGAATTTTTTTTATCTGTATTTTCAATTCCTCCAAAATTTTTGCAATACTTGCAACCAGTATTTGAATTCAGCAATATTTTACCAAGTGGTTGAATCTGACATTTCTCCGAATCGAGCATTGGGACATTCATTACTGAGATGATGTCCAAACATGGCAAAGAACACTTTGGGCGTTTCTCCATAGACTTGAAGGAGTGTCCATGTGTCCCACGAAGTCACAAACTCGTAATCTCGCACAAGTGTTGAATCCCACTACCGCAACGAAAGGAATGCTGAATCAACAGAAGATACTCGATCAAACCTAAGATGTTCGATGCTTAAAGGATGTGACGCTTCAACGCTCAGGCATCTATGAAGCCTTCAAATTGTACTCCCAGTCAAAGAGTACACCTTCGATAATGATACCTCTGGATTCAACACAAATATCTCGACAATGATTCAACACCAAGACGATCAAAGTGTAATCAACTACAATCGATAAGTCTTCATTATCCCATGATAAGACTTCAAGCGATGCAACGTCATTCATCCATGGATGACACAAACTCCTTCAACATATACTGGGGACTTGATCTTATTGGAATTTGCAACTTGATGTGATTCCATGAAACTTCATCGACGGGACTTCTCTACATTAAAAATCACGACTGAGGAACTTCCTCTCTTCACCACAATGAAGACCGGTGCTGCCATTTTCCACAATAACGTCGATTCACTGATGAAGCTAGTTCACAATAAAGTCATATTGTTCAAGAAAATTCCAGATGATCAGTACACCTTAATCTTGGGAATGCTCAACCCACCAACTAGTTCGTGAATGTAAAGGCTCACTGGATGGAGGAGCAATGATTATGTTGATAATCATGTTTCTAGTATTTTTGGTCTCTGGAGCAACTTCAACCACGGTATCAGCATCAACAATAATCTCTAGAGGAACACCATACATGATCTTAGCATTAACAAGGACCTCTGGAGCGTAATCAGTCGTGATGTCAACATCAACAACGGTCTCAGAAGCAACATCCTCATGACAGGGCTTCATCAACTAACCATTCTCTGAAGAGTTACACATTAAGCAGACTTCCCCAAGAACTAATGATTCATATCAAGATGTGCAGATATGATAACATGTTCACATTCCCAAAGCTTGCACGACTGGCGAACACAATCCGAAGTCTTCTACGACAATATGTTCTCATCGCCTTTGCAAATGAGATACAACACACTTCAGGCCATGGGTTTACAAAAACGTACCAACGGGTGAGGAATGAGACGATGCTTCCTCAACAAAAGATGTTCGTCTATGTCTCTTTTACAACATACCAAAAGGGCACATCAATTGGACATACGAACTGAAAGATATGGCCTTTACCGTCAGGTCTACGAAATCTGAAAAATTTGTACGGGATTACAAATTACAAATGTACGCGCTTCGTTTGCTGACCCCTACAACTCCAATTGAGTGATTCATTTCTCATGTGATAACTCAGTCTCTTAGCTTCAAAAGTTGGGGTCAAGCATCTAATTCCGACGTCGTATGAGGTTCCTACAGCTTCCAGAGCATACAACATGCAAGCAGCAATTCTTAGACGGGATTCATAACTTCCATAGTCGATCGGTGTCCACCACGTCTTCCCACTAAGTCCTTCATCAAGGTATCTCCAACTTTGACCATCTAGGTATTTACATCAATTTCTCTACCTGGGTCTGATAGACACATTTTTTGTGTCTGAATTGTCCTCATTGTTGGTATTGTTGGAACTCGATTTTTGTACTAATATTGTGTTTTTATGTATTTTTAGGTATTTTTGGAAATAAATATTTTTTGGAAAATTCGGCTCGAAAAGTTGCTCGAAACACCCCCGGAGGACATTTGATATTCGGACTCCCACTTTGGATAAGGGGTAACCCAATTGCTAAGGGGTAACCCTTTGCTATTTGCACCCCGCAGCTGGTTAAGGGTTGTCCCCTTCTTCACCAGTTCAAAGATGTTTTTTTGGCGGGAAAATGGTGTTACAGCTGCGTACATTTCTGGAATTGATTTCCACGAGTTTTGGTTAGAGATTCTCTAGATTTTGGATTCTTATTTCCCTGTTAGGTCAAAACAGGGTTGGTAATTGATTGTTTCACGTAAAAAAGGGAGGAAATCTGTTGATTATGGTTAGAAGGGAAGAGAGAATAACTCGGGCGTTCTGTTTGGGAGTTATGTGGAAGGAAATGGAAAGAAGATATTCTGTTTTGATTTGTTATTATCCTGAAGATAGTTCGACAACTCATATACACGTAACAGAGAAGAAGAATGGAAAATATTCCCGTGTATCTCTGTTAAAGGAAAGAGGATTATTGTGGAGTTATTATTGATTATTCTCGGTGCAACTAAGTATATAAAGGATTCTAGAGGTGATACGAGGGATAATGGAGAGTCAGGGAGAGGTATAGAGCCTCAACAGAGCCGGAGAATCAAGTTACAGAGAACACCATTGTTGTTGCTGCTACACCTCAAGAACACGAAGAACAGACAGCCAAAGACTGTCGTTTTCGCTACAATAGTAAAGACTCACAGACGTGGGTCGTAGTTTATAGGGCAGTCTTAAAACAACAGCAGCATTTCATCTTTATCGTTCTTTGTAACAGTGTTTGCAACACTTATAAACGTTGCAAACACCCGATTTTCATCTTTTTCTCCATTTCATCATTTGTACACCTCCTTTGAGCAATAAAAATGGATTTTGAGCGTGTTTCCAATATGATGAGCTAGAACCCATCACTGGGACGACGGAGGAAGACGAATTTCATACATGGGTAATTTTAATTAATTCTTTTTATGACTTTTGCACTGATTAAAAATTGAATTATGATTTGATTAAATTAGTTATTATTTTATTAGATGGGTCATGCTTGCTTAAATGTTTGATGTCCCATGCTTACGATTTATAACTAATATTTTGAGAATCAACCTTGGCAAAAATAAGAGTCCATGTTTTTATTTGTTGAGCTATAATTGTTAAAAGAATTAATATTTGAACCTTTTGTTATGAGTTTGGCGGAATCCTGAATCCCAGTAACTCTCTCCATCTTGTGACATAAATTGTATATATTTTGTATTTTTCTTTATTAAATCCTAAGATCAATTTCATCAAGTCCGAGTGAACGACAACCCTACTACCACTTTCTACAACATTATTGAGTCACATCAATTTTTGGCGCCGCCGACGCGGACTTGTGTATAGATTTGTTTTTAGGTTTTATTTTTATTTTTATTATTTTTGTTCTTTTTTACGCCTTTTGGTATTTCTTGTTTGTTTTCAGATTTGGAACCGAGCTCAAGAAAAAGGGAGAAAGCGCTGAAAACAAATGCGAAGCTAAAGAAGGAAAGAAAAGAGGAATCCAAAAGGAGTGAAGAAGAAAATTTTGTATATAGTGTAATTAATTTTTTTTTATTTATTTTTAGAAACTGTAATTAGGTAATTATTTTTGTAATTGTTATTTTTATTTTTTGGACTTCTTAATTTTGGACTTTATTTTTGGACTTTTGGACATTTTTTTTGAAACCCTAAGGAAGGGTTATTTAAATATAAACTGCACAGGGAAGGACGGTGATTACGATATCACCTCGGCCCCTCGAGTTCGTACACGACATAGGAGTCGTGGCCCGAGTCGACTTCAACGGTTCATCCCCCGTCTGGAACGGGAGGTAAGAATTCTAAACACCCGCGAATCCCCGTCGTCGGGTTTCTTGGATGATTTCGTGAATATATGTCGAGGAACCGAATCCGGGCCGCTTTAATTTCCTAGTAAAGGGCAAGGACTGGCCATACAAGATAAGAGTTCGGATTTCATCACCGTTCTCTTCTTGCCCGCCTTAGGAAAACGAAACCAAACACGAACCTAAGCCTAAAATTTTGACTAGAACGAGACCCATAGGGTAACGAGCTTAATAGGAAAATCGTTCGAAAAATATTGGTTACTCTTTTGAGCATACTTCGAAGTTCATGATGGTTTCTGTAAGTTGAATGCGTGACTGCGCCACCTTGTAATGCGGTGAGGCCTTGGGTATCAAAGCTCCACGCAGCTTCCCTCGCCTCTATTCAACTTACTTAAACTCGGATTGATTCCAGAGGGATTGCTCAGTTGTAACGAATTCCCTTTCGAAGGATTAGAAGCCGGTCTAGAAAAAAATCTAAGTGGAGCCATCATGCTTTTTGTTTGCTAGAAATCGAGGTTTGTTGTGGTTGAGTCAGCCTTGTTTGTGCTTGTATAGAATTCCCTTGCGCTAGGATGTCGAACTGGTATTATAATAGCCATCACAATGAATATGAATATCCAACTGAACAATATGGACATAGTGTGAATAGTGGTTGGGAGCATCCACCTTTTCAAGGTTATGGTTCATACCATGGTGAGCCCAATTACTATTCACATACTCACCAGTCATATGAGCAAAACAATCCCTCTATTTCTTTGGAAGAGGCTTTCAAGAGTCATTCCTTATTTGTGAAGGAAACCTTTAATATTACGGATGAGTCCCCAGAGCAGTCAACTAGGATATCTTTAGAAGAGACTCTGAAGCAATTTAATGAAAGTACAAATAGGATTGTCGAAAAACTTGCTCGAAATAATCTCAATTTCCAATACAGTGTTTCCAATAATACCCATGAAAAGGAGGATATTTATTCGCATAATCAAGATGACGAGGTTAGAATTGGTAACACTACTTGTTTAGATGAGGTTCGATCATTTTCATGTTTTTATAATAATGATTATGATGAGGATAGTGTTGATGAAGAATTCGAAATAAATAGGCATAGTGATCAGGAATTTGTTACTCCGATTGAACTTTATAATGATAGTACTATTTCTGGTTCAAATCCCAATAATTTTAATAATTATTCACCTATTCGAAAGGATGAGGATTTGACTAGAGATGCCACCGTTTTAGACGATGTAGTTCATGATCCTTTAGCCTGCAATATGTTGGATAATCCATTATTTGATGTGCCTATAAGTGAATCAGAGGAAGTAATTATGATTAACACCTTAGTTAACGGGCCTTTACTAGAAACTTTCGCTGATAATCCTTTATATGATTGTGATGATGGTTTAGAGGAAAGAGTTTAGTTTACTGTTTTAGAGTCTAGTGATTTAGAAACACTAGTCTTAGAATACGATGAACTCGTAGAGATGAGTAAGGATGCATTACCTGATAATAACTTAGAATCAATTGACCATTTTCAGGATTCTGATGTTCTAGAAATTAGGGAAATTGTGACTAGTCTATCTAGAGACACTGAAAACTCTAAGTTTGGGGGTGATTATCACTCTCCTAGTGCATTACCTTTAACTCTCAGAAAGTCCCCTCACTTAGGACTGGACATCCGTGCCTCAACCATTTTACAAGACTATATTCATACACTTTTTCCTGAACCTAGTTGTGTCCATAAAGAAGTTCAGTTGTTAGAAACCCATCCTCTGGTTGATGTGGTTAACCTAGGCTATGATACCACGATTGACTTTGTTTTCCCACCAAAAACCTTCCTTCCAATTGTGGGAACGTATAATTTTCAGATGTGTCAATTATTAAGTTTTAAGACTAAACCTAATTACTTTAGGATATTAGGGTCGACACATTTGCTTAAGGAAGACCACCAATCTTATTGTGGTCAGCTGTGTAAGTCAAAACTGATTGACTTAGAGGATCCTCAATTATTCAGGTTATTATTATGTGCTTCTAAGTTATTATTTGAGTTTTTCCAGACTCTAGAACCTGAACATTCGGATCTAACTCATGAGGAAACACAACCCATGAAAATATGTTATCTAGACCCTTTTATAGAGCCTGAACCCGAACCACAACTAGATGTAGTTGTCTTAAACAAAATAGATAAGGGTGTGTTGGATATCTTCCTGGTCTGTTGCAGTCTCCTCTTCTTGTGGGTAGCACTTTTTGATCCAGATGACCCGCAGTTATTCCGACTGTTGCTATATGATTCTTCGAGGTGACTAATCCTTTCCGATGTCTGGCTGAAGACTTTAAACTTAGCACTTCTTGGGAGGTAACCCATGCTCATGCAACACGGTAATATCTTTCCTTAACTCTTTTGCTTCAAGTGGTAACAGTTTCTCCTTGTTCATGCTTTTAATTTTATCTTTAGAACATTGAGGACAATATTAGATTTAAGTTTGGGGGTATGGGAGAAACTTTTTAGTTGCAATAAATAAACTCCAGAGCCTAGAAATTTATGTGTATTAAGGATGGCACTAACCAATCTAAGTGGATGGAAGCATTTTGGTTTTAGGAGTTAAGGAACCAATCTGATTAGATGGAAACATCTAAAGAGACTATTCATAGAAGCACGAGCTCGGTGTTAGAAAAAAGAAAACATGGTAGTTTCGCCATATCCTCGTGATGGAAACATCGAAAGAATCCTGATCACTTCTTTTATTTTTCTCTTTACCATTGCTAGGGTGGAATAGAGTGACTGAGATACCAAAAAAAAAAAAAAAAAAAAAATTGAGACCGACCACTAGACCAACCTAATAAATACAATAAAGTCGATCACCGGTACCCTTGTATATGCCAAATGAGTTGACCTAGAGTTAGGATTATCGATCACTGGTCCCCTTGTATATGCCGGTGTGTTGATATTAGTCCGCACCAAAGATCTCAGTCCATTAGGATAGGTTCACCTTAGTCAACATCATCCACGTTTTTTCTACATCCATCTTCTTAATCTTTCCATGGGATTGGTTGACTCCGGTTTATGATGTCCGAAACTATCCGAGTAGAGCTCACACTTTATATGAATTTTAGTATGCTTGAGTGCAAACTCGTGTACATCAATTGAATTTCGCATCGGGGTACTTCCTCCTGTAGTCAATAAGTATGCCAACCAAGGAGATTCTTTAGTGCCTTCCAAGGTTCTGCGTAGATAGCTAGGGTCTGGAGTAAAGGTTTTGTGGGTACACCTCTGGTAACCCTCCGGAGACAACACTCCGCCTCTAGGGCCACCTAGGGGTTCAAATGATTTTTATTTTCTAGAATAAATTTGCTCGAGGACCAAAGAAATAATAAGTTTGGGGGTATTTGATAGACACATTTTTGTGTCTGAATTGTCCTCATTGTTGGTATTGTTGGAACTCGATTTTTGTACTAATATTGTGTTTTTATGTATTTTTAGGTATTTTTGGAAATAAATATTTTTGGAAAATTCGGCTCGAAAAGTTGCTCGGAACACCCCCGGAGGACATTGATATTCGGACTCCCACTTTGGATAAGGGGTAACCCAATTGCTAAGGGGTAACCCTTTGCTATTTGCACCCCACAGCTGGTTAAGGGCTATCCCCTTCTTCACCAGTTCAAAGACGTTTTTTTGGCGGGAAAATGGTGTTACAGCTGCGTACATTTCTGGAATTGATTTCCACGAGTTTTGGTCAGAGATTCTCTAGATTTTGGAATCTTATTTCCCTGTTAGGTCAAAACAGGGTTGGTAATTGATTGTTTCACGTAAAAAGGGAGGAAATCATGATTATGGTTAGAAGGGAAGAGAGAATAACTCGGGCGTTCTGTTTGGGAGTTATGTGGAAGGAAATGGAAAGAAGATATTCTGTTTTGATTTGTTATTATCCTGAAGATAGTTTGACAACTCATATACAGGTAACAGAGAAGAAGAATGGAAAATATTCCCGTGTATCTCTGTTAAAGGAAAGAGGATTATTGTGGAGTTATTATTGATTATTCTCGGTGCAACTAAGTATATAAAGGATTCTAGAGGTGATACGAGGGATGATGGAGAGTCAGGGAGAGGTATAAAGCCTCAACAGAGCCGGAGAATCAAGTTACAGAGAACACCATTGTTGCTGCTGCTACACCTCAAGAACACGAAGAACAGACAGCCAAAGACTGTCGTTTTCGCTATGATAGTAAAGACTCACGCACGTGGGTCGTAGTTTATAGGGCGTCTTAAAACAACAAAGCAGCATTTCATCTTTATCGTTTCTTTATAACAGTGTTTGCAAAACTTATAAACGTTGCAAACACCCGATTTTCATCTTTTTCTCCATTTCATCATTTGTACACCTCCTTTGAGCAATAAAAATGCATTTTGAGCGTGTTTCCAATATGATGAGCTAGAACCCATCACTGGGACGACGGAGGAAGACAAATTTCATACATGGGTAATTTTAATTAATTCTTTTTATGACTTTTGCACTGATTAAAAATTGAATTATGATTTGATTAAATTAGTTATTATTTTATTAGATGGGTCATGTTTGCTTAAATGTTTGATGTCCCATGCTTACGATTTATAACTAATATTTTGAGAATCAACCTTGGCAAAAATAAGAGTCCATGTTTTTATTTGTTGAGCTATAATTGTTAAAAGAATTAATATTTGAACCTTTTGTTATGAGTTTGGCGGAATCAAATCCCAAAGAACTCTCTCCATCTTGTGACATAAATTGTATATATTTTGTATTTTTCTTTATTAAATCCTAAGATCAATTTCATCAAGTCCGAGTGAACGACAACCCTACTACCACTTTCTACAACATTATTGAGTCACATCAGGGTCCCCTATCTAGGTCTTGCCAGAAGAAAGGAAAACAAAAAGGAGATATTTGACAAAATACTGGGGACTGACGGTCCACTGATCATGGCGATTAGTTTCACAGTCCAAGACCCATGGAACCAGACTCTCATGTGCTGATCATTCATCATAAAAGGGATGATAGCACCGGGATATGAAACCATGGTCATTACATCACCCCTCTCGAGAGCAACCTCAGTTATGGCCCCGTGACAAGGATTTCAGAAGTGATGTTTCTGCGACTAACAGAAACAAGATGACACTGCAAGCACCACACTCATGTATCAATCAAGGGGTCCTGATCTCAAATGAATCAATGACATTAAAATCCTTCACCAACCGTTCAAGACACAAGCGAATGGTCTAAAACACAACATGAGTGTTTTACAAACAAAGCTCGTCTCGAGATTATTTTACACCGTCCTTCACAAACCGACGATCTGGGAGTAATTGGTGAAGAATCTGGGGATGGGTCATATACCATTCTCTTCGTATGGATGTCCTATACAAGATATCCAAAATTCAAAGCAATTGAAGAAACGAGCAAGGAGATGTGGCCGAAACATTGGACAACATACAATCTGAAAAAGTTCTGAAAGTCTCCTGGAAGTTTACTGTTTCGCCTTTTTCAGGCCCTAAACATGCAAAACTCAAAAATCTTCTTTGACAAATCTTTGAAATTTTCTGGGCTTGAAGATACATATGCAGATCGTGAAAATACGACTTCGAACGAAGATTTTACGGTGTTTTTGCTAAAAGGTCAAGTCCGAAATTTTCTCGGTGACGTATTTCAAGAAAATTACTCGTATACTCACATGGATTCTCATTCATTCATTCATTCACAAATCAGAAATTCCATACTTCTATGAAGATATTACAGGAGATATACTTACTAGGTGAGTTTCTAAATCATTTGAAGGCTCGGCAATGCCGGAATCTCCATTGGCAACGCCGCTATCTCCATTCGGTTCGGGATTTCTGGAATTCTCCATATTCCCATATCCCAAAGAAGAGCACGCTTCATCAACATGCTGCTTATCTACAATGATTTCTTCCTGGATTCATCAACAACAATTATTATTATTTCATTCAAGGAGATGCCACGATCACCTGCACGAAAAAGATACTTACATCGACTTCTTCATCAGTGCTGGATTCATGAATTGTTTTGCCCGGGAACAAGTTGAAGACCGTCAATCGATGGAGCAAAAGTCTGAAAAGAAATAACAAACCTTGGTCTCTTGATCCTAATTGCACGGGAAAAGTCATGACACAAGGAGCGCTAACAACTCACCAAAGAAACGACTGGGGACTGCACGTCATTTGCTAACATCCCGTAGTCCTTACTTCTGGGTTCTCCGCTCCCGTAGACTTTCTTCCATTTCCGTGGAGTCTACATTGATCCGGGATCTCACTACACGATCATCCTATGGTAAAGCTAATGAAATAACCAGGAGTACAACTTAGTATGAAGGATCGCTCACCATCACTCAGAGGTCCCAGAAGTACCATTTCTTAAAGTTTCGTCCGTAGAGATGTTATCTCTGGAAACACAATCTTTGGAAGTGTCATCATGGGAGTCTGTCATTCTTGCAAAGTGGCTACTTCAGCGCATCATTCATACAAAGCGCAGGATTCGACAGAACAATGAATCATGGAATAAAGGTGCTCACAACAGCGTCTACAAAATGGTAACCATCCAACTCTTACCTATTTACAATTTCACTAGCTGTAGTGATTACACTCTCGAGAATTTGTCCGCTCCTTCAAACCTGCAAAGACGAACAAAATTCGTTATTCAAAACCATAACGTGATTTTCATAAAACTGTGAACAATTCAAGAAACTTCCATCATGTGAACAATTCACGAAACTTCCATCATGTGAGCAATTCACGTTATTTTTCACCGTGTGAGCGACTCCCCACCGAGTGAACACTCATTGATTTTGTGCATACACTATCAGATCACAAAATCCATACAAACCGTATTTTATCAAAAATTGCTTACTTCTAGCAATTGCTGAAAATCAAAATTTTAATATTACATAAATTTCCACCAAGTGAACATTCATTGATTTTCGTGCATACCCTCTTAAAATCACGAAATTCACGAAAACATTATTGTTTGATTTTAACAATTGTTTAAAATCAAAACTTGATTTTACAAAATCTTTAAAATCGTGAACAATCCACGTAAAATTTTTATTCTGTGAACATTCACTGGTTTCTCAAAATTGGACAAACGTCCATTCTACAATTGTGAAAACTTACACACAAACATTATTTCACCGTGAATAATTGTCTACTTTCAACAGTTGTTCAAAAATCAAAACATTGATTTTACAAAATATATATTTTAACGTGAAACTCACATAACTTTGAAAATATATGTATATATATTTTTGCTCCCTCTCGCGAGCATCCGTCTTTGAAACGAGAGCATATGAAAGCTCACATATCGAAAATAAATTTTTTTTTTCATGAAAGCTCCTAGAAAAAAAAATTTATTACTAACAGACGCACGTCTATTAAAAAAAAAAAAAAAAAAAAACTTTTTCTCTCGTTCGAGCATCCACCTTTGAAACAAGAGTTTATTCCATTTTTGTGAAATCTCACATATCTAAAAAAAAAAAAAAAAAAACTCTCTTATGCTAGGGATTATTTTTTGTTTCTTAAACTAACGAACGTCCGTTCCTAAGACAATGTGTTCTTTTTTTGGTCCCGGGCCCATAAATCCTAAATTGACCAAAACTAGACTTTTGACCAACCAAATCAGCGATGCTTCATCTCTCCATGCTCACGGAATCACACTCTATCATACCATCATGGTCCTCACCCAAACATTTGCTCGTACATGACACCATTGGAGCAAATTGAGGATTCTGATAATACCTTTGTAGACCGAGTTCGACCACCTATCTCGTCGATCAAAATCACCATTTAATGCTTACTTGCGAACATGACTGTCCCTCACTAAGCAGGGGACTTAATGTAGATGGTGGATTTTCAACAAAGGGTAAAATCGTAAAATCATGATGCATGTTTATGGCACGGCTTTCAGGAAAGCAACGATTCATATTTTACGAAGCCACGGTGAATATGCCTTTCGAAAAGCCTCCACTAGCTGAGCGTTCGATCCCTGGCATTTCGTCGTGCCCTCTATGTAGAATAACATAATTGGGCGGTTCTCCGTAGATTGAGAGCAATAACGCCTTCAGGACGTCGGTGATACTCACTGTTCCCTGACTACATGAGAGAGGTCGTGTATAGACCCAGGCGGTTCTCCGTAAGATTGAGAGCAATAACGTCTTCAGGACTTCGGCAACACTCGCTGTTTCACTGACTATGCGCAAGAGATTAAATTCTACCGTGACATTCACCCCTGAATTCCTAAAAGATAATCTATCTTATCTCATTATTCCTATTTCATGATCGAAATGGTAATAGATACATGTATTACTCCGATTTCATGATCGAATCCACGGCTGATCTCATGAAATGGTAATAGATATTACTCCGATTTCATGGTCGAACCCACTGCTGGTCTCATGAAATGGTAATATCACCACTTATTTTATTACTCCGATTTCATGGTCGAATCCACGGCTGATCTCATGGAATGGTAATAGATAGTCTCATTACTCCGATTTCATGATCGAATCCACAGTTGATCTCATGAGATGGTAATAACTACTTTCATTATATTACTCCGATTCTGTGGTCGAATCCACAATCCCATGGAATGGTAATACCTATTTTATTATGCCAAATTCATGGTCGAATCCACTACCGATCCTATGAATTGATAATAAAACTACTCACTTTTATTACTCGGTTTCATGAATCATTCTCCACTGAATTTCATGAATTAGTAATAAATACTCAACAATCGGGCATCTGGACTACCACTGAGTAAGCCCCATAAAATGGTGCAAGTGTATTCGACAATGATGCACGAACGAGCACCCAAATGCGCGAACGCGCATCCAAAATATGGACAAATGAGGAATCCCACACAAAACAGGAGATAGAAAATAATAACATTAAAATAATGGAGAAGCGCCCATGGGCCGGGCCGGCCGGCCGTGGCCTGTCCCATGCTTCCTCCATTATTTTCCTTATTTTTGTTGTTTTCATGAACTCATGAAGACTCCTCCATTCCAGCAACTTTCCTTGTTTGAGCGAAACTCGTGGTTTCTCCATATTTTTGTGGGATTTCACAAAAGAAATAATAATATAAAATAGGGAAAGGTGTTGCGGGACCGGGCAACATAGCCAGCCGGCCATGCCCTAGCCGTGTCCTGTCCGACACCTTGCAATCCCTAATCTTTCATAAATTGTTATTTTTTTTCATCTTGTGAAACTCCCCAGTTTTAGCAAAATTCATGGTTTCTCCATATTTTCTCAAATATTGCGCGAACCATGAAAAAGCCGAAAGTCAACATGGTCACACGACCGACTAGGCTACTCATGAAAAATACATTAAAATATTATTATTTTAATATTCACAAAATATTGATCAAACGAGCATACTTGCTCATTCGATCAAAATCGAGGATTTCAGTCAAAGATCGAACTCTTCTGAAAATCCGAAATATTGCTCAAACGCACATCAGAAAATGCTGAAACTCTCATAACAGAGACACGGGCATTATGGAAACACGTGGATGCTCCCTTGACCGACCAAGGGCGGCTCTAAGGCTTGCAACAAGCCGGTCCCACACGTTTTCACACTTTTTGACCTAATTTGTGCAATCGCTCATATTGGGTCCAAACTCTTCACAACTAACTCAAAGTTTGTGCAAACGCCCACCAGCGGTCCCACGGCCACCAAGGGTGGTCTCATGGCATCTTGGTCGGTTCCTCACTTTTCTATAATTAGGTTTTCTCACCTAATGCTCAATCGAGCGCAATTTCAATAAATGATGAAACCGGCATTTAATCGTCATTCCTTCACCAGCTGGTCAACTCGGACCCGGTGTAACGCTCACTCGAGAAATTGGGCATCACATGGACGTCCATAGTCCCATGTGGTCGGTCCCTCCTTCGCTCATGACCTATTTTCAACAATTCGTCAATCGCTGAGCAATTGCTCAAAATTAGGTTTCGAACAAACGCTCAACAAATCACTATTCTCGAGCAAGTTCAAACACTAAATAAATTTACGTTAATCCAAAGAAACAACACACGGATTAATTATATAATGTTCGGGTAATCTACCAATATTTTAATATTTTATTGGGTCACGTCACCAATAAATAAATAATTTGTCGAATTAAGCAAGACTTGCTCACTTGCTCGAATATTGATCCAACTATCAATATTCATTAATTCGTCGAATTGAGCAATACTTGCTCACTTGCTCGAATATTATCCAACTATCAATATTCATTAATTCGTTGAATTGAGCGATACTTGCCCAATTGTCCAACTATCAATACTCTCCGTTGAATCGAGCAATGCTTGCTCAAATGCTCGAATTTACAATAATTGCACACGAGCAATGCCAACATAAGAACTAACACGTTCAAATCCATGAATCGTTGAGCAATCGCCAATCATGGGCGATTCAACAAAACTTAGATTCTAAACAATCAACAATCGACTAATAAAATACACGTCATCATACGGACTCCACGATTCGTGAGACTTCAATCACGTCACATGGGGGATATCAATTAGGGTTTTGGTTTGGCAGCCTACGGCACGTGGATTCATCCACGATGAGAAATGTGAGTAAGTCGTGCAACGGTTGACAGAGTTAGCAAAGTAGTGGGTGGACGGTTAACAAACTCTCCGCACGACACTGAACCGGTTTCACCACGATCTTCCACTTTCCCACTCTTTCACTCATGAAACCGTCACACTTATCGGGATCAATGTGTTCACTATTCTCGATAATATAAATAAGTCTCTGGATCCACAATTGAACAACAAAATTTTTTCGAGCAATCACTCTCATAAATTCCATCAATCGCCGAGAACTTATTCGAACTCCACAGTTCATCAAATTTGCAGAAACCTTCAACACATCCACAATCCTTGATCATCATTGATCCCACACAATTCTCGACTTCCCTCCTACAGATCAACCCACCTCCCTCTTTGTGACCGAATTTACTTTGGAACGACCATTGTCTTGGTTTAGGCCGAGTCCTACAAATTTATCTCTCGAATATAAGCACTCCCTTTGCGGTGCATCTGTGAGGTTCAGCGGTTTGCTTGGTCGAGGAGTCTCGACAACACGCTCGACTCTTCACTTCCCTAAAAACCAACAAACCGTTTTTCCCCATCCACAAAGTGGATTGATTACCTAGTTCGCCTAGGCTTAATTTCGACAAGCAAGGTTCGATATATCACATGAGGCGCAAAACCCTAACTTCTTAGTCGGGGGAATTGATTGAACTCTATGTATTGACACATAGTTCTTTTAAGTTCATTTCCGAGAGCAAAGATGCTTTTTCTGATTGAATACCTTATGCAAAGACCTTATCCTTGATATTTGGAAATTCGTGCTACTGGCTGCGAGCGAACACAAATCGTCATGCCATATCAACATTAAGGGTTCAACCGGAGAACATAGCATAGAAGGTATTCAAAGGAACTTATATTAAGTGAATATAGGCGAGGCGCCGAAATTTACAGAACATCTGGTATGGTTTCTACATTCGCCAGTCTGGATAACTTTCATGTAAGTATATTGAACGACTCAATAAATATGCCGGTGGAGAGGTTAGCACCCACGGCACCGTTTCCTTATAGAGTGACGTCACA
Organism: Papaver armeniacum; assembly: GCA_023531295.1. Lineage (NCBI taxonomy): Eukaryota > Viridiplantae > Streptophyta > Magnoliopsida > Ranunculales > Papaveraceae > Papaver > Papaver armeniacum. The sequence goes on along the minus strand of JAJJWW010005957.1, from coordinate 538,191 downwards.
TCAGATGTAAGGTTTTACGATTTCAACCCTAAGCTAAAAACCACCATCAATAGTAATGTAAAACATTGTTTCCTAGGATGAAATCTTCACCTCATACCCATACATAATCACAATAGCATTCAAATGATTATGTCGATGTCTTATTTACGAAGTTCAAAAGATAAGCGTTATACTTCGTATTGTATTCCTTAATACTACGTCTAACTAGAGTGTAATCATTCATGCTTCGCAGTTATGTTTTCAATATGCACGACTTGAAAGATACGTTAGGGAATGAAACAATTCAAGTCAAATATCACTAACCTCAAGTGGAAGGATGATGTTGTCGTTGTAGCTCCTTACTTCTTCACTTCTTCAAGTCTTCGAAATACTTATAGTGTCTCATATCCTAATACTTTCAAGCTAACCTATACGAAGTTGACTCTAGTACATAATCAAGCGGCTCTTTAAATGAGTTTTGGTTCACTAAAATATGACAACCAAACTTGACATACCAATGCTTGGTGGGTTCAACCGATCTATGCTCTAACAATCTCCCCCTTTGTCAATTTTAGTGACAAAACTCTTACATATAGATAAACAAATTACAAGAATTCATCACACATACGGTTGATTCCCAAATTCAACAACACAATAACTTGTATACATTCAATCCATAAATGCCATTGTTGACATTATAATAATAAAGCTAATACTCCCCATAAAGGTAAGTTAGGTAGATTTTATCAATCCGCACGTCTTTGTTATTCCTTTGTAGTCCATATAACTACAAGTATCATATGATATGCTACCCCCCCTAGTCTATGCTTTACTCTTTCGTTAGATAAACGTTTAAGCACCAATGTTCTTTCCCTTAGTGATACCAATCAATATAAATCAATACCGGTATCACTCGTTTACTCCATATATTTCTCCCCCTTTTTGTCACAAAATGACAAAGGTACGAGCAAATATAGGACAAACCGAAAGGATCTTACAAATCTCAAAATAGACTTGCAAACCTATAAGAGTTAAGCACGAGGGTTCCACACACCATTTTTGATAACCAATATCAAAACCGAAACTACAAAGTAATTTTATTTTGATATGTTACCAAGGAAACAATTGCCCGAAGCAATTTTCCCTAATAGTTTAGCAAACCAAAAATCGACTAAGCACCTTAGTTCCTTTTCTAAACCGATTGTACAAATACAATCGCTTGTTCGATAAGACCAAAATAAAGATAACTCTATTTTTCTCATCAGGTTCTAATTATCCATATAACTTAGACCTTTAACTTTTAAACAAGACAAGTACTAGGTTAGTTAACTAGCATTTCTTGTTAAGGCATTCGATTAGACTTGAATAACCGAAACATCTACTTTGATAAGTCTAACTAAGATCAGAATTAACTTAGTTTCTCTTATCCGGAATCGAATTGGACTAAAAATTTCATCCCGAAAACTTTTTCTTTCGTTAAGCCATAAACAATTCATACAAACCAAATAAATCAACTTGCATAATTATTCACCTCAACCGGAAGCAATTGAAACAACATAGACATTAAAGCACCGCAATTGCACCGAAATTTTGTAAGCCTAAACGATTGATACCAAACAATAAAGCAAGATAATAATAGTTTTTCTTAAACGGAAACAATTGAATCACACACACATCCATACACAAATAATGGAATAAAACATAAATTGTACCGAAATTTTGTTAAGCAAAAGCAATAAATATACGTAATAAAATCAGGCTTTTCTTAAACAGGAAAACGATTAACTAACAAAGTCGTTACCTCAAATTTCGCATCCTCTTCTCCAATATGTTTGCATCTTCTTCCAAGGAGAATTGATACCGAAATATCATTATGTTGTCATCCTTATGCAAAACAAAAGAATATAACAACCAACCTTTACCAGAGAAAGGTTGAAAACCGGTTTTTAACTATTGCAAGCAAAAGTTGAAAACCCCGAAACACATATGCTTTTATGCTAAACTAAACGATTCAACATATTGTGACTTTTTCACATATTATTTCAATCAGAACCCCTTATGATCCGTCGATAAATCCTACCAACATGGGATATAACTTAATCCTGCTAAACCAAAAAGTCACCCAAACCATAAGGGTTCACAACATATGAGATCGAATATCAAGGTTAGAAAACCGAAATCAAACATCCCATACACATACATAACAATAAGATAAAGCATTCAAGCACAAGCTATGTAAATCATAAACTATCACAAGAAAAATTATAAATCAAATAATTTTATTCATAATAAGATAGTTTTATTCATAATAGACCTAATACAATCATTGAAAGAAATCAAAAATTGGTGTCTATTTTTCTGGATTAAGTATTACAGCATATAACTTAATCTCTAGTGGTGCTCTTGTTGTTCACTGAGGTTTCTTCAGTGTTCAAACTTTGGAAGCATGTCTCAAGAGACTTGTTTGCAACCACTTCTTGATTCTCAAATTTTTCAACTTGAACCTTCATATCATCAATATCAGCTTTTGTTTCCTCAATCTTATCTTTGAGCCAATCTTGATTTCGAACCGTTATTATGAGATTGGTTCTTAGTTCCTCAAAACCTTGGATATAGTCAATCATACTATCAGAACAAATCCATTTGGTTTTGGTTGGATCTTGTAGGTTGTAAGCCAACAGATATGACTCATCTTATGATCCAACTGAACTATCAGAATCATAATCAGACATGATATTTGATATGTTTTTCTTCTTCCTCTCTGTATTGATTCCTTGACAATCTTTAACCTTTTGAGCTTCCTCCTTATTAGCCTTTGAGATACTGCGAGTTATTGGAGGCATGCTCGGTTATATATATATATATATATATATATATATATATATATATATATATATATAAAGGATTGATCAGGGTATCATAATACATGCAAGAGATAGTTTCCCTTTAATAAGAGACAACTTTCAGACTGAAAGATATCAGGAGAATCCGAAAATATTAAAGAATATATTTCGTTTCCTTTGTCCGAACTTAGGAGAATCCAAAAATATTAAAGAATATATTTCGTTTCCTTTGTCCGAACTTCTCAAGATGGAAGGTTTATTAAAATTAGAAAATTCTAAATAAAACCTATTTTTGGGAGATCATGTTAATCATGAACATTTTTCAGACAACCATGGATTCGCAGCTATCCATAAAGTGTCACAAATTTTCTGATAAACAACTACAGAAACAAATGTGCTCCAATTTTATTGTGCCTTTCTCATCCATGAATAAGAGCACGAAAGAGGATGAGAGTGCACACTTTTGATACAACTAAGTTGCATCGGAGTAAGCTTTTTCTATCTTACAGTGAGTATCAGAAACATAGTTCATGTTTCTCTTAGGGAATTTCTGCCCAAAATATTTTCTCCCAAGATGATGATCTTTTCTAACTCTAGAGATATGATCATGTGGAGAAACTGTACTGATGTGAGAATTCTCAGAGATAGATAAATCTCTCTTAATTTTTTCAATGAGATTTTCATATGATTTTCTCATTCTAAGTACTTCCTTATGATCCACATCAGTGTGATTATCTGAAACAATTATTGGAAATTCCTGATTGTTTCTTTTGGCAGAGATTCTCTCTTTCCCTTTCTTCTGGAGTCGTTCTTAATCAAAACAAAAATTGTTTCGATATGGGTGAGGAGGAACCTTTTTCCAGAAGCGATTATAAACTCTTTCCTATGATTCTTTTGAGTTGATCTTATCGGGTAGTGGTATAATATGTCTTTCTACTGAGGAATGATCTTTCAGTTTTTTAAGATAAGAAACTTCTTTCAATATTTTTACCATAGTATGTTGAAGAAGTATAAGTTTCCTGTCAAGTGACTGAAAGTTGTATTCCTTAAGATCACATACACATAATCGGTTCAAAGTTTCCTTTGCACAAGATTTCTTTTGATCATTAGTAGATCTAGAAGATGGTTTCTCATCCTCTTAGGACTTGATATAGTTAGGCAAACTACCATCATCTTGATCTGTTTCAGACGTGACTAAACCGGTTTTATCACAATCTGTAAAAGTCGAGCAAGGACTTTTAGTTTCCTCATTATCAGAAGAAATCACAACAACATCATTAGTCAGAGTCATAGGACATGTCTCTTTATCTAAAGTAAGAGATTTGCCAAGAGCTTCTAGTTTGATAGTGAAATCCATAGACTATTCAGTTGAATGTCTTTATCTCTGATCTCTTGTTTAAGAAGATTTGACTCTATCTTTAATATCAACACTTTAGAAGACAGAGATTTTATAGGCTTTAGGAGTTTTATCAACTCTTTATCAGCATCTTCTCTTTTATCAGAGATAGACATAGATGTTTTCGCAACCCCTGGATCATGAGTCAACGAAGTAGTAACATCTTCAACTTTTGAGTATTCATACTCTTGCATAACGTTAACTGAATCAGACATGGATTCAATTTCTTATAGGTCGGATCGCACCAAACACAGATTGTTAGATCTTTTCGTATTTGCCTGCTCTGATATCAATTGAAAGGACGAGGGTAACCACATATACCTCAATCTAAAACTTTTCCACCTATAAGTTCTTTCTCCGAAAGTGATTGTTTATGAACTGATTCGAGATAATACAACTAATCGGTTTACACTTCGTGTGATCGTCTATGGATACGAGATCGAGACAATACAACAACGAAGTATGTTTACTTGATAAGAGGTTCGGACTTAACCAAACACAATAGGATTATTATCAAGTAAATAGGAATTAACATTTGTGTATTTTACTTCTAATTATAATAAAAACAATTATAATTGCGGAAATAGAAAAGTAAAAGACACAACAAGATTTTGTTAACGAGGAAACCGCAAATGCAGAAAACCCTGGGACCTTGTCCAGAATTGAATACTCTCAAGATTAAGTCGTTATACAAAATCAAACCAACTTCGTATAGTTGAGACCAAGCAACTAAACCTATAGTTCACCTAGTTCCGTATGTATTCCCACGCCTCCAACTTATAAATAAGTCACGTACTTGGAACAATTCCTTTGGTTCGTATTCCAAACAGTAAAGGAAAAACAAATCTGTTTGGTAGCAACTCTTTTCAACCAAGTGATGTGAGTTCAACAAAAGGCTCTTCCGTTTATCTCAATAAATTCCTTTGTCAGGTCCTTAGAACTATCTACTAACAATTACCGAAGTAATCGTCTAGATTTTGCAATAAATACCTTGAATCACAAAGAAACGTATTGATACCGATCTACTCAACTAATCTATCCAATCTACCACAAGGATAAACTGATTATAGTTGGATCCTCTTTGACCGAAACAAGTATTGTGCACACCAAAGATTATGAACCCAAAGAAATCTTCAAAGTCTTCTTTGTCTTCAAATCTTCTTAGATCTTCAATAAACACCCGCACATAATCAACTTGAATCTCTTGTGATCAATCACACACGTAACGGAGTCCATTAACAATGGATTATCACAACACGTCTTTAGATCTACAAACAATCTAAAGATCCCCGTCGAAACTTCGATCTAGTTTGAGTGAATCTTATATCAGAAGAGAAGATTCTCAAGCATAAACAAACTAGGTGCAATCAAAGTTCAACAACCGTTAGTCAATCAAATCAATCGAAAACTAATAATAAACTGTAATTATCTAGTTTCCCACCAATGGTACTAATAGAGCTTCTCAATCCCAAAGAAGTCTTTGAACTGAGCGGTTGTAATCGATTTCGCCTAATTAGGTTACTTTCCTCTCCGAATAGGCGGCACCAGTAACAACACAACTAGGTAGTTTTGCTGGCTCTGAGGATTAGTTTGCTAGAAATGAAAACTTTGGTATTTATAGACCATGGAAGTTTGGACACCAAGGAACTTTCAAAACCGAAAATATTCTCAAGATATACAATATATTCCAGATTCAGTTTTCATAATTCCTGGAAAAGCTTTGTCCAAATATTGACCGAAAATCTCTTAGAAAATTTCCAATTAGTAAATGCACATTACCAATTTTTATTTTCTAAAAATAAAATTAAAAACCTTAATTAAAAGATTCTCAACTTATTTTTCGATCCGAGATTTTCCTTTAGCTATTAAGGAATATCTTTGAACAATAAAAGATAAGCGTTACGGCACATGTTCAATGTATGTCGACATCTTTACTTTGTAAGTCCTTTTTCATACTCACAATCTTGAAACCGATTTGCCACACTTCCAAACGAGTTTAGAATTGGTTCATCTGACTTTCAAGAACTATGTGATTGATTAAGAACACTCAATCACAAATCCTGGGTTTCACGGTTCTACCAAAACAAGTTTCGGTTCTACCTCCATGTGAGTACTGTGCATAGTCACACTAGCTTTCCAAAAATTCGGTTGACTAGGTACTAGGATCGGTTCCCCATATACTTATGGTAACTACTTGTATTTGCTGCACATGTCGATAGGATCGGTTTCCCTTTCACTAAAAACTTGTTGCACATGTTCATAGGAGCGGTTCCCCCATATACTAAAAACGTGTTGCACCTCTTACAAGGATCGATTCCCCCTTGTGATCGGTTGCACCTCTTCATAGGATCGGTTCCCCTTTGCCTAGAGTTGGTCATACCAATAACACTAAATCGATCATACCATCTCAGGTGATTACTTAAGATCGGTTTCACTAATAAAAGTCATACCAATACAAAATTCAGGCCTTGTGAATAGTTTTACCAAGAACATAAACAAGTCATGAGCGGTTATACTAATCACACATATTGGTAGTTCAAAAGATATGCAATGAATAATAATACCAATAAGCCTAGCGATTTCCCTTTCGATTCACGAAACAAGTTCATGAATTTACTTCCTTTAAACTAATGTAAAACATTGTTTCCTAGGATGAAATCTTCACCTCATACCCATACATAATCACAATAGCATTCAAACTATTATGTCGATGTCTTATATACGAAGTTCAAAAGATAAGCGTTATACTTCGTATTGTATTCCTTAATACTACGTCTAACTAGAGTGTAATCATTCATGCTTCGCAATTATTTTTTCAATATGCACGACTTGAAAGATACGTTAAGGAATGAAACAATTTAAGCCAAATATCACTAACCTCAAGTGGAAGGATGATGTTGTCGTTGTAGATCCTTACTTCTTCACTTCTTCAAGTCTTCGCAATACTTGTAATGTCTCATATCCTAATACTTTCAAGCTAACCTATACGAAGTTGAGTCCAGTACATAATCAAGCGAATCTTTAAATGAGTTTTGGTTCACTAAAATATGACAACCAAACTTGACATACCAACGCTTGGTGGGTTCAATCGAGCTATGCTCTAACAAATTGGACTTTGATGATGTGTAATAATACTATAACATTGTATAACAGTGATTGAGAACAGATGTTTTTTTATTGTTATGGCTACGGATCTTCAACAACAATGATGTTGAGTTGAACACGTTCAGAATCACTGAAGTACTTGGAGTGGCGAAGAATCCAAGGAATGTTGAAGAACCAAGGAAATCAAGCATGATGGGTGAGAAGCTACAAAGTTTATTTATTTTGTAATCCATATGTATTGATAGTTTTTTCACTAAAATTGACAAAGGGGGATATTGTTAGAGCATTGCTCGGTCGAACTCGCAAGCGTTGCTATCTCAAGCTTGTTTGTCAAGTTTAGTTGATCAAAACTATAAGTCTTGATTTCTAGCCTACATATAGCTATGTCTCGGATTAAGATAGAATGTGTAGTTGAGCTTTATAATTCACGGCGTTCATCGATTGAAGATGAAGATCTACTGAGGAGAGCTGGGAGGAACTTCATCAACAAAAGTTATGTGGAGACTAAAACTTATCTATCACTCAGAAGTGTATTCTATTCTATCTCCTAATGAGACTAAGTCGTATAGCTATATAGACTTTTATATTATACATATTTTATATTTCGAGCTGAGTTTATCTCGGTTATCTATTTCTCGAAATACGTGTTGGAAGCTTTTTGCTTTAGCTACGTTCATCATATTCTTGACGAGTTTAGTTGAAAACAATTTATTTGTTGGAAACTAAATAATAATTCAAAAGATAATCATGTGAAAATTTCCTTGAAACATCTTACATGATCGTGTGAGACAATCATTTAATGTCGACTCGGAAAGTTTCGTATTAATCATTCGATCACTTGAAAATTACTTATAAGCTAATAATTTGTGTGAGACAGATATTATCGTCTTCTAAGGATGTTTCAATGATTGAAATGGGAGTTTAGAACAAAAACCTTTGTCCAGACACAATACAATATGCGAACCTAGTATGCAAAATGTTTTGGTATGATTCAGGTCCGGGAACCTTGTTTGCATACCAAGTATGCGAAAGGTTTTAACTGTTGTTGATGGTGGTTTTTAGTTCAGGGTCAAAATTGTAAAACCCTGTATTTAATACGCTGTCATCCTGCAAAGGAACAAAAGACATTTGAAAGTAATGAGTGTTCAAACCTTTTTACTTATATATGTATTGAGTAATTCGACATATTTATGAAATTTATCGATTGGTGCATCAATCCCGGATATTCTATAAAATTCAACCTATAGCATTAATTACTAATGCATTGACCTGCTGATATTTTCATATGCTATGTTCCCAGCCGAACTCTCGTTATTGACATGACATGACGATTAAGTGTGTTCACTCTCAGCAGAGTAGCATGAATCTCCCGAAGTGCCAGTATTGAGATCTGCATGAAAATACCCACACGAGCTACATCACTCTCTGACAAAGAGAATCTCGTATCGACGCGTTTTAAAGTTAGCTTGATCACGCTTGAATTCCTTAAGGAAAATCTAGATCCGTTAATATCCGGTCTCGAAAACGATCACGGCCTCACAATTTGGCCGCGCGATTCAACAAACCTAGACCACTCCCGGCGTAACTAGGTAATTACCGCATTAATCGCCTGTGGGCCCAACAACGTCCCAACCAACCGGACTTTGCCTAAACGCATCCCAAAGATTGTCAAACGCTAACCCTAAACAGGGGTGGTCACGTTATTGAAAGAAGCTCGAATGAGCTAAACTGTCTAAAACAGTCTCAAAAGTGTCACAACCGTCCAACTATACCAAACCTAGTTGGACGGCTTGGATTTTCTTACGAGTGATTAAGAAAGTGCTAGCATGCACACCGCGGCCCAAACCTTCCCCCACTTGATCGGTCTATCCACGATAAGTCTGTAGTACAATGAATCGTTTTTCCCAAACTAGGGCAGACATGATGCTTTTAAAACCCTAATTTGGGTCGCGGAAGTGTATTAGTGTCTTAAATCGATCACGACCATCCAACTTAGCCAGCCTGTTTAGATGGCTTAGATCGCGTTTTGGACAGTCAGGGAGGTGCGCATGAGTTCACCACTGACCCAACAATATTCCTGCTCAATCGACTTATCCATGGGAAGTCATTGACGCGATTGAATTACTCGATCGAACTAGAGAAAACGCGGCTATTTCAAAACCCTAATTGGGTTTGCGGCAATATACTTCTGTCGTAAATGGATCACAACCATCCATCTTCGCCAGCCTAAACGAGCGGCATAGATCTAGATTCAGGCGATCTCTAAGATGTTAATGTGATCACCGTCGACCCACATTTTCACATGACCGACCGGCCTATTCAAACTAGGGCTCGATCCCTCGAAACGCTCGCCCAAAGAGGGGTGGGCCACACGGTTTCTAAACTCTAAGTTGCATCAATGGCAATATGTGACTGCCGCAATTCATCTCGTCCACCCAACTTTGCTAGCCTAGTTGGACGATGTAGATTTATTTCCAGCAAACCAACAATATAGCATTGCAATCACGACCACCTCTCTTTCACGTAGAGCGATCGACCAAGTGATGGCTTGTCCATACGACCTTCAAATGATCACCCAAAGATGATCAGTCATGCTACCCTTTTAAGACGCCCAATCCGCGACTTATTCAATCGATCTCTAAAACAATGATACTTCTGTAGTTGCAGGAAATCCTACACTACACCCCTCACAAGAATCCACACAATTAAACCATTTTAAGATGAACAATTATAATTTTTATTGATTAACTTCTTGAATGTTTACAAGAGCTAAAGAAATTACAATCACTATGAACTTTGTCTCTCCTAATGACTTGCTCCACACTCGAACAAAGATCTCTCTCTTAATAGGCTTGTTCGGCTCTTTATATAGGGTGTTATATAATGGATGACAGCTAAGCTGTCCTTTATTTTCGGGAATGATTTGCGAAGTGTCGCAAGTGTACAAATGTATAATCTCGCGACACTCCTAGGTCTCGCTGGGTCTTCACACCTTTCTCGTGTCTTGGCTATCGTCATCCATTGCGTCACTTATTTTACTCATCTGCGACGCCTTCGCTATGTAACGTTTATGGATTTCGCAGTGGTGTTGGTGTTGCGATATTCCGATCCTACATCTTGCCTCTTCTCATGTCTTCTCTGCGAATGAGAGAATATCATGAGAATTATTATTCTCAAACTGCCGCAACTGTTCATCCTTATCTGTTTGGCGATTTGACTTCATACTTTTACATAAAATCTATAATACGCGTCTCTTCTTCCACCCATTTTTTGACACGTCCCTTTCAACCGTTACTTCTCGACCATTCACGTCTCTTCTCGCATCAAATGCGTTTACCTTCTCAAGAATTCTTCTCTATATATAGTTTTCTCATCCTCTTCTTCTTCTTTTTTACTTTCTCTCTGCAATTTTTCTTCAATTCTCCTCCGTAACTTCCGCTTCGCTCATCGTAAATTTTCTTTTTTTCCTTTGATCTTCAACTCCTTAATCATTCCCATACTCTGAAAATGGCTCCACCCGGTCGTAGATATGAAGTTCTCTTGGGAGAGGCTCAAAAGGATTTACAAGAGAAAGGTTTCACATTATCCACTATTCCCCATCAAGAATCTTCATCTATTCTCTCTGCCAAATTATTTACTGATCATTGTTGTGATAATCAAAAGATCATAATCTCGCTAGGTCAGATTCTCGCCGGCCTTCCCATTCCTCTCTACAACCCTGGACTTCCTTTGTTTTATGAAATTCTTGCTCATGAGAAATTCTCGCGAGCTGTTTACCAATTAAGTGGAGATTGTATCCGCTTAATGTTTGAGTTCGCCAACCGTGGCACTGGTAAGGGGTCTCTCTATTCTAATGCAGTCAGAGATCCTAAATTTGTAGATTTAGAGATATCCGCTGAGGAGTATTCATAGAAAAGTTTCTTTGAGAATTATGAAGTAATAAATATGAAGAACGATAGAACTCGGCCATTTGGGTGCACGTTTGAAAAGAAGAGAAAATATCCCCAAAGTGACAAAGTACTTATGCAGGGATATCGATTGGCACTCCGGCAAGAACAATGTTCCTCGCCATTCTAAAGACGAAATGGTGTGTCTTTCCGCTATTTTTAAATGGACCTTATATTTCAGGTTCGAATGTACTCCATGCGAATCTCGCTAACTATCAACCTTGGGTATTTAACTGGCCCGAGAAAGCTAAAGAGGTGTGCTTCCCAAATTTCGCTCAGTTTGTAATTATTACTTCTTTTTATATCTATTAATCTTGCAAAATTTTCAGATTGTTAAATTGAGAAAAAGTTACGAGAGAATCCTAAGGCGAGTACTCTGGCAATTCTCCAGTCGATCACGGATGAAGTAAGAAATACTTTTCTTCATTATTTTTAATAATATTGTTGCCTCTGTTTCTTATCTTCATTCGTGTGCGAAGGTTGGCGTTGAAGTTGTTGAAGAAGAGGATATTTCTGAAGCTGCGAAAGCTAAAGGCAAGAGTAAAATTCCTCTTCGCCAGAAGAAATCTGCTGCTCCACCTTCTAAAAAACGGAAAATCCATTCTTCTTCTCGTTCCAATCCTCAATACAGCGAGAGCTCTGATGAAGATAATGATGATATTGATACCTCTCTTGCGAAGGAGAATCATCCAGTTGAATCTGCTATGGCGCAACTATCTAGCGTTTTCTCTGATTATATGCAAGGAATTGGAGATGATCATTTTTCTGCCACATGCGAAGCTCTCGCCAATATTTGCGATGCTCCCTTACTAGAGGATGATGATTCTTTTCGCGGAGTTTCTAGAGCAGTGACTCCCAGTTTCCTAAACGCACTTAGTGCCTTGGTATATCTATATTTCCTTATTTCTGCATGATTTCAATTATAAACCTCATCTTGACAATTTCTTTATTTTTCTTTATAGTCTGGGAGAGCTTCCTTTGTTGTTGCCTCAGATCTCGAGAAATGGCGCAACATTCTTGAAAAGAAAAACCTTCAACTTCACAAGAAGAATGAAGAATTGGAAATTGAAGTTGTTACTCTTCGCAAGAGAGATAAAGAACTTGAAAAATGAAACTGCTACTCTTCACGAAAGGACCAAACAACTGGAAGTTGAATCCTCCTCTCAGAAGGATAAGATATCTAGCCTTCAAAATGCTAACCAACAACTTTATGGTATAAGATTCTTCTCCTTTTCTTGCTTTTGTTCTGTCATTTATTTTTCTTTATCTGACTTATCATTTTCGCAGACGTTTATAACCTTTCTGATGAAGCCATACTTCTTCACTCATTTACTGAGCCTATGGATAACGATGCTCTTCTCGCCCATCTCAATGATTCTTTAAATAGCTTTTCAAATGACAGAATCAAACATCTTTCTCTAAATGAACTTCAATCCAGATTTCGTCTCTTAGAAGCTGATCATAGATCTAGTTTAACTTTAGCCAACCAACTTAAACACCTACACCTTAGTTCCCAAGAGAAAATTAGTATTTTAAGGAAGAAGGTTATTGATCTTATAGATGACAAAGATCGCATTGCTAATCAAGGTGCCCAAGCATTAGCAAAATTTTAGAAAACTCTTCTTGAAGTCCAAGTTGAGCGGGATGAATCCATTCACCAAAATACTATTCTTAGCGAAAGAGAGAATCAAATTCGTTCCTTTCTTCTCATAAACAGTGACGATGAGTTCGCTTGGGCTGCGAAAGTTCTAGATGACGCCAGAAATAATTTAGGTGTTAATGTTAGTCTTCAAGCTGAGCATACAGCCTTGATTAGGGATATGATTTCTGATAGAGAAGGTTGTTGACCATTCTTCTTTACTTAATTGTTTATTATATATGAAGCTGTTATTAAGTTGCTGATTCATTGTTCTACGTTCGCAGAGGCTGAGAAGAGATTTCAGAAAAGAATCGAAGAACTTGAATCCGAAAAAGAGCAACTTGCAAAGGACTTCTCTCTTCGCAATGACAAGTATTCCAAGTTGAAGAAGCAACTACAAATTACTGTTGCGAACTTCAAAAATGATGTTGTTCTCTTTCCCAATTAAATTTTCAGATTGTTAAATTGAGAAAAAGTTACGAGAGAAATCCTAAGGCGAGTACTCTGACAATTCTCCAGTCGATCACGGATGAAGTAAGAAATACTTTTCTTCATTATTTTGAACAATATTGTTGCCTCTGTTTCTTATCTTCATCCGTGTGCGAAGGTTGGCGTTGAAGTTGTTGAAGAAGAGGATATTTACGAAGGCTGCGAAAGCTAAAGGCAAGAGTAAAATTCCTCTTCGCCAGAAGAAATCTGCTGCTCCACCTTCTAAAAAGCGGAAAATCCATTCTTCTTATCGTTCCAATCCTCAATCCAGCGACAGCTCTGATGAAGATAATGATGATATTGATACCTCTCTTGCGAAGTAGAATCATCCAGTTGAATCTGCTATGGCACAACTATCTACCGTTTTCTCGATTCTATGCAAGGAATTGGAGATGATCATTTTTCTCGCCACATGCGAAGCTTGCACAAATATATCTGCGATGCTCCCTTACTAGAGGATGATGATTCTTTTCGCGGAGTTTCTAAAGCAGTGACACCCAGTTTCCTAAACGCACTTAGTGCCTTGGTATATCTATATTTCCTTATTTCTGCATGATTTCAATTATAAACCTCATCTTGACAATTTCTTTATTTTTCTTTATAGTCTGGGAGAGCTTCCTTAGTTGTTGCCTCAAATCTCGAGAAAAGGCGCAACATTCTTGAAAAGAAAAACCTTCAACTTCACAAGAAGAATGAAGAATTGGAAATCAAGTTGTTACTCTTCGCAAGAGAGATAAAGAACTTGAAAATGAAACTGCTACTCTTCGCGAAAGGACCAAACAATCGGAAGTTGAATCCTCCTCTCGAAGGATAAAATATCTAGCCTTCAAAATGCTAACCAACAACTTTATGGTATAAGATTCTTCTCATTTTCTTGCTTTTGTTCTGTCATTTATTTTTCTTTATCTGACTTATCATTTTCGCAGACGTTTATAACCTTTACGATGAAGCCATACTTCTTCACTCATTTCCCGATCCTATGGATAACGATGCTCTTCTCGCCCATCTCAATGATTCTTTAAATAGCTTTTCAAATGACGAATCAAACATCTTTCTCTAAATGAACTTCAATCCAGTTAGTCTCTTAGAAGCCGATCATAGATCTAGTTTAAATTTAGCCAACCAACTTAAACACCTACACCTTAGTTCCCAAGAGAAAATTAGTATATTAAGGAAGAAGGTTAGTGATCTTATAGATGACAAAGATCGCATTGCTAATCAAGGTGCCCAAGCATTAGCAAAATTTCAGAAAACTCTTCTTGAAGTCCAAGTTGAGCGGGATGAATCCATTCGCCAAAATACTATTCTTAGCGAAAGAGAGAATCAAATTCGTTCCCTTCTTCTCATAAACAGTGATGATGAGTTCGCTTGGGCTGCGAAAGTTCTAGATGACGCCTTAAATAATTTAGGTGTTAATGTTAGTCTTCAAGTTGAGCATATGATAGGTGTAGAATACACCGTATTTACTATATAGAGTTTATGCTTTCTTTGCTATTTTTCGTGTGAATTATGTATCTTATGTTTGCTTTTGAGTTATCGGGTGCAATGGAGTCGCACGGAGGGAAAGAAGAAGAAATTGTCCAATTTGAGCAAAAAGGGCGAAATTGTCATCTCACAAAGCGAGCTATATGTGGAGCAAAATAAACGCGACAAGGGAGCGGAAGAGAAGTAGGCATCGGTTACACTGAACCGACAGGCCAAAGTAATTGGAGGTGGCTTTTATCGAAGCGTGGGTGCTTATAATTATTTGAGTACCCTTAGCTACTTTGCTTGAGTGGAGTTAACCAGTTCAATTCCTACACAAGACCTAGAGTTCAGTGAGAAATTAATTTCTCATTATTTTCATTTTCATCTACCTGAAACCGAGAGGAGGAAAATCAAGAGTGTAAATCGATACCATTGCTGGGTCTAAGAACGGAGATGGGAGTAGCAGCATCTGAGATGGTTATGTGATAATTAGGTTCTGAAATTAAGGTTTGAGTCGATTGAGAGCTGTTGTTGGTGGCGTTGTCGATTTGAGAAGTCAGCTGCAAGTGTTGATGATTCGTGGCTGGGTCTCTCGGTCGAGTTGAAGAAGATAATGGTTGAATGAGTTCAAGAGAAGGTGTTGCCGCTCGAACCAGAGAAGAAGGAGGATTGATTGATAGTTGATGGTCACCGAGAAACCCAAGTCGTGGTTGATTTGAATCAAGCAGAGAGATTGATGGTTCGAATCGTGAAGTGAGGGTTTCAGTGATGAATTAGGAGGAGCTAATGTTTGATTTCTGAAATACAAAGGCTGGGTTGACCTGATTTAGTGAGCTTGTGGTTTCAATAGTAAGGGTTAATTTGAATCTGAGCCGATGGAGATGATTATGTGTTGTTCAAATGGCTCTGGTGGTCTTTGAGGGAGCTAATGGTGTTGCGATTGGTGGTTTTGGTTATGAGTCGGAACCGAAATAGATTGAGATGGAACTGCGGGGGCTAGGCTGGCCTGAGTTTATGACATGGAAATGGCAAGGCATGAAACTGAGGTGAAGTTGGTCGAGTTGTTGGTGGTGCTCAGGTGGAGCTACAATGCTGGCTGGGTTATGAGAAGACAGGGAGATGGAGTTAGGGTTAGACAGGTGGAGTTACTTATGCTGTCGTTGTTGCTGTTTTAGAAGGGAGATAAGTTTGATGCTGAGGATGATTACAAGAGGTGATGAGGCTTGTGGCTGTAGTTCAGATGGAGATGGCAGGTGCTGTTGCCTGCAATAGGAGTTTCTGCTGGTGGTGCTGTAGTGGCAAGGGACTGGAGCTGGTTGGAGTTTTTGTTGCCTGTGGAATTGGAGGAAGATACAGCACTGCATTGAGGCCAGGGAAGCTGAGTTGCAGGTGAATACTTAGATGTATGCTAGGTTTGCAGGTCTGATGCAGTGGTGAAGTGTCAGTGTATGTGGAGCTTAGGGGCTGGTAAGAAGTGGCAGGAACTGATGGCAGGTGGTGCTGTAGTGCCAAGGTTTCGGGTACAAGCTCTTATGTGCTGAGCAAGACAATGGCTCTAGGTATGTTGCAGTGCTGAACAACTGAGGCAATGGTGGGAGCAGATGGAGGAATCCACAAAGGGATTAAGGTTGTGCAATGACAGGCTGTTTGAGCTATTGTGGCTCTTGAGTTGCAGGGTAAGGTGGAGTTGTGCAGTATGCAATAGATGAAGGTTAGGTTGTGTTGCAGTGGTGTAGATTGAGCTCAGGCTCAGGTAGATGCTGTGAATGGATTGCAAGATGACAGTGGAGTAGAGGTCGTGAGGGTTTTAAGTCATGTATGGAGTCGCTTGGTTGAGAACAAGGTGCAAGAGTGCAGCAGGAAGCACTGGTGGTGCAGTTATGGCTGGGTTGGAATGGCTTGAGTTGTGAAAGTTGTTTGTTGTGAGCAGGGAAGACTGCATTGCAAAGTGGATCAGGCTAACAGCAAATCAGTCTTTGGAGTTGACATCGCAAATTGTGCCAAGAAGGGGTCTGAATGATTTGGAGTTATTACTGGCATTTAATTGCAGGTGGCATGGAAGAGGTTGGCCTGGCCTGGCCTGGCCTGGCACATTGTGAAATATGAGCTGCAGTTTCTGTGTGAAACTCAACTGAAGTTGCAGGAGTCATTGCAAGTAGTTGATGGCAAAAATGTGACTTGGCTTGAGAAGGAGATGATGCTTATGCCTTGAATGCATCAGGTAGTGTTGGTGAGTGTGAGAAGGCTGTGAACATGAATTACAGGGAACAAGAGATGAATGCTGTGTTGATTGCAGAGCTGATGGAGTTTGGCCAAGGAATTGTGAGCTGCCTGGGAAGTTACAGCTGAATTTATGACTTGAAAGTGGATAGAATGAGAAGTGAAACTGAGGTGCTGCTATGGCCTGACAAGCTGTTGAGGCTGAGCATTTTGCAGGTTATGAAGTGAAGGCCGAATGTACCCATCATGGTCGGATGGACGGATTTAGTGAAGCACCATCCTGGTGCAACACAAAGACAAGCCAATGCAAATGGCCTAGCACGGAC
Organism: Papaver armeniacum; assembly: GCA_023531295.1. Taxonomy (NCBI): domain Eukaryota; kingdom Viridiplantae; phylum Streptophyta; class Magnoliopsida; order Ranunculales; family Papaveraceae; genus Papaver; species Papaver armeniacum. Next base: position 520,780 of record JAJJWW010005957.1, on the reverse strand, counting down.
TAACTCATGTCAACTGAGTCAGTTGACTCCGAGTTGACCCGATCCAACTCAGTGATCCAGACGAATCGACTCACCCGTTGACCCGGCAGTCTTGACCCGTTGACCCGGTGACCGGGTGGACTTTGCCGGTCACCGGAGCCGATTTCCGGCGACTCTCCGGCCGATTTCCGGCCATAATACCAGGATTCCGGCGACCGATTTTGGGGCATATATTTTCACATGGGTTTCTCACACATGGTTCATGGGCTTGGTGGACTTTTTGGTGATGGACTTTGAAGACCTAATTTTGGAAAGTGTGAAGGCTATAAGAAGAAGGAGTTTCTATTCTTTTATAATCACGTATTTTCTACTGGAGTTTTGGGAGGAGAGCGATTCTACTAGGGTTTGCTTCCATTTTATTTTACATGTTCTTCATCTTATTTTTGATAATAATTATGTTGAATAAAAATACTATGAGTAACTAAATACCTATTATTGGTTATGGGATAATAAGTGGATTTCACAAATAAGATTTGATTCAATGTATTAGTTTTGTCTCAAGAATTTATTGATTATGATTCATGGTTTATAATGTTTATGATTTGATAGTTTGTTTGGTTGAGTCCTAATCAATCCGATCTACTTTCATATCTAGAGCTATATTAGGGCTTTCAATACGAAAACGTTGTCTATCCCCGATTTTGAGTAGCATAAATGTGGGTAGTGCTTGTAGTGATATATCCTACTAGTCACATATGAATCGTAACTTGGGTTAAAACGAATTAGTGCTTTTACACATTTTGGTTGCCTTGATTAGTCTTATTCCGGAAAACTTATTGCTTTTAGGGAGTTAAACTTAATTGTGCTTTTACACTTTAGGTTGCTTTCTAGAAAGAATTCACATATGTATCTTTTAATGTGGTTGTGATGAAATCAGGGAATTAGCGGGATACTCTTGCGATCAAGGTATCCTAGGACTTTTAGTAAATGAGAGATTAAAATTTCAATTCTAGTCATTGTTGATAATTCGAGTTTGTGAATGAAACTATCCAGTAACCAATACTTTCTCCTTATTGATAAATTTTATTATTACTTTGCTTTCAATTTATTTTTATTGCTTTGAAACATCAACATCCCCCTTGGTTACTAAGAAACCGAAAATTTGCATAACAACATAAGCCTCTCTCAGGATACGAACTCTTTCTTATTGCATACTACTTTATTTTAGTGAAGCAAGAAAGTGAAATTATTTTTGACCGGGTGACAACCGATCAAATTTTGCCGCCACTGCCGGGAGGCATACGGCTTGTTATTAAGTTTTTAGTTTCTTTTTACAATTTCTGCTTTTATACTTGCTTTTCGTTTATTGTCTTGTTTCTCACTTGTTTGCGAGAATTGTTTTTCAGGTACTAATCCCTGGCTTCCAAAGATTGGAATTATCAAAGGTGCGGGATAGCTACTCGAAGAGGCACAATACTCCAACCAAGGCAAGACACAACGGAAGAACAAGTCTTGGAAGTAGAACACGAAGCTCTTCATCAAGAAGAGGAAGAAGAGGTTCCATTCGTAGGAGAACCACTAATTGAAGAGGAAGAAGCAATGGGTGACAATGCGAACCGTACACTCAAGGATTTGGCTTCACATAGGCTTGATGCACAACAATGGTGTATCCAAACAAACTCAACTTTCGAGATCAAGCCGGGTTGCTTAGAGAGTTGCCAAAGTTTCATGGTATGGCGAATGAGGACCCAAACAAGCATCTCATGGAGTTCCATACCATTGTCAAGGCTATGCTTCCAAATGAGACTCAAGTCGATGGTGCAATGATGAAAGTTTTTCCATTTTCTATGGTGGACAGCGCTAAGGATTGGTTGTATTGTTTGCCACCTGGGAGTGTCACTACATGGAACGGTTTGAAGAAAATCTTTCTAGAGAGGTATTTTCCTGCGTCTAAGGCCACTCAAATTCGCAAAGAGATTTGTGGAATAAAGCAACATGTTGGAGAATCATTGTATGAATGTTGGGAGAGATACAAGAGATTGGTTGCAAGCTGTCCACACCATCAAGTTAGTGATGCTATGATAATCCAAAGACTTCTACGAAGGTCTCCAATCAAGTGATAGATATCTTCTAGACGCTGCGGGTGGTGGTGCACTAGTGAACAAGACGGTGGCCCAAGCTGCCGAGTTGATTGAAAGCATGGCTGCGAACTCGCAACAATTCTACACAAGAGGTGAACCAATGGTAAGGCAGGTGCATGAAGTTAGTGATTCATCATCATCACACCGTGATCAAAGGATGGACAATATGGAGCAAATGATTCAAAGGATGGCTGCATGTTATTTTACCTTCACATGGTGAAGAGATGGAGCAAGCTAGTGCGGTTTTTCCAAACCAACAAAGAAGGTATGATCCCTACTCCAACACCTACAATCCGGGATGGAGAGATCACCCAAATTTCAGCTATGCCAACAAGCAAGGTGCGGTCCAACAACCAAATTTCAATCGTTCGAGTGGATTTCAACCACAACAACAACAATTCCAACAACAACAAAGAACAATTTCAACCGCAACAACAACAATTTCAGCAACCACAACAATCGGTTCAAGGTTCCGATATCGATGCAAAGTTACATACAATGATGCAAGGTATTTCTACCATGTTCAAAGAGAGCCAACAAGAAACTAAGAGTGCTATCAAGGATTTGCAGACTCAAGTAGGCTCCATGGCGGTTGATATCAACAATTTGAAGGCACAAAATAGTGGGAGACTTCCTTCTCAACCTATCAACCCAAAAGAGGGCGTTAATGCAATTACATTGAGAAGTGGTACACAACTTGTGCAACCCGAAGTTGCTGATTTGGGTGAAGAGGAAGCTCCAAGGGAGCCGGTTTTGGAAGGAAAGAGGGATGAAATTCCCCAAACACCCGAGGTACCAATTCCTAACTCTAAAACTCCAGTTTCTACTTATGTTCCTCCTATACCTTTTCCTCGCAGATTTGCAAGTTCAAAGAAGGCGGAACTAGAAAAGGAGATTTTGGACGTTCTTAGGAAGATTCATGTGAATATACCACTCCTTGATGCTATCAAGCAAGTTCCCAAGTATGCAAAAGTGTTGAAGGACTTGTGTACCAATAAGCAAAGGCTCAAAGGTAATGAAGTGTTGAGTGTGGGGGAGAATGCTTCGGCAATCTTACAACACAAACTCCCACCGAAATGCAAAGACCCGGGTAGCTTTGACATTCCCGTCACAATTGGTAACACCACTTTTAATAAAGCAATGTTGGATTTAGGTGCATCCGTTAATGTTATGCCTGCATCTATGTACAATTCACTTAATCTAGGTCCTTTGAAAAGGCTGGAATTGTGTTGCAATTAGCCGATCGTTCTAATGTCTACCCAATGGGTATTGTCGAGGATGTTCTTGTGCAAAGTTAATCAACTTGTATTCCCAGCTGACTTTTGTGTGTTAGAGATGGATGAAGGTTCACCGGACTCGTCTCTTCCATTGCTACTTGGGCGTCCCATCATGAAAACGGCGAAAACCATTATTGATGTGGACAAGGGAACGTTGACTATGGAGTTCGATGGAGAAATAATACGTTTCAACATTTTCGAGATGATGAGATATCCTAGTGATGTCCACTCTTGTTTCTCCGTTGATGTTTTGGATACATTAGCTCAACAAGTGTTTGAATTGAATCATGATGATGCTTTGGAAACTGTTTTAACTACAACCATGGATGACGGTATTGAGTGTGGTAACGAAGTTAAGGAAGCCCTTGGTGATCTCAACTCACTACAAGGATGTCCTAAACTCACAATATCTCTTTTATTTCTTTACCACGCAGTGATGATGAACAACTTTTACCTTCTATTGTTAAATCTCCAAAGTTAGAATTGAAACCTCTTCCAAGTCACTTAAAGTACTTGTACTTGGGTGATAATGAAGAGTTACTGTGATTGTTTCTAACGAGCTTAGTGAATTACAGGGAGCAAAAACTTCTACGGGTGTTAAGGAAACACAAGACGACCATAGGATGGACAATCGCCGACATCAAGGGTATAAGCCCTGCCGTTTGTATGCATAAGATTCGTTTGGAGGACGATGCAAAGCCTACAAGGGACGCGCAACGTCGTTTAAACCCTCCCATGATGGAAGTTGTGAAAAAGGAGATACTCAAGCTCTTGGAAGTGGGTGTTATCTACCCCATATCCGATAGCAAGTGGGTGAGCCCGGTACAAGTTGTACCAAAGAAATCAGGGGTAACGGTGGTAGAGAATGATGAAAATGAACTTGTCCCAACTCGTGTGCAAACCGGGTTGGAGGGTGTGTATTGATTATAGAAAGTTGAATGCCACTACTAGGAAGGATCATTTTCCTTTACCCTTTATTGATCAAATGCTTGAACGTTTAGTTGGGACATGCTTATTATTGCTTCCTTGATGGTTATTCGTGGTACAATCAGACAGATAGCACCGGAGGACCAAGAGAAAACTACTTTCACTTGTCCTTTCGGCACTTTTTTGCTTATAGAAGGATGCCTTTTGGCTTGTGCAATGCTCCAAATACCTTTCAAAGGTGTATGGTAAGTATTTTCTCCGAGTATGTTGAAAACATCATTGAAGTGTTTATGGATGACTTTAGTGTCTTTGGTGATTCATTTGATCTATGTTTGAACAACTTGTCATTAATCCTTGAAAGATGTGTTGAAACAAATCTTGTGCTAAATTGGGAGAAGTGCCATTTCATGGTAACTCATGGCATAGTTTTAGGCCATATAATATCTTCTAAGGGCTTGGAAGTTGATAAAGCTAAGATAGACCTTATTCGTGCTTCTAACCCCTCCCACTACGGTGAGGGAGATACGTTCTTTTCTTGGTCATGCAGGTTTCTATCGTAGATTTATCAAGGATTTTTCCAAGATAGCATCACCACTTTGCAATTTATTGCAAAAAGATGTGGTTTTTAACTTCGATGAGAAGTGTATGGCGGCATTCAATCGTTTGAAAGAACTTTTGATTTCAGCCCCTATCATTAAACCACCGGATTGGAGCAAGCCGTTTGAGCTAATGTGTGATGCTAGTGACTACGCGGTTGGTGCGGTGCTTGGGCAACGTGAGGGGAAGATACCTCATGCTATTTACTATGCTTCTAGAACGTTAAATGAAGCCCAACAAAACTACACAACCACTGAAAAGAGAGTTTTTAGCTATTGTATTTGCATTGGAGAAATTTCGCTCTTATCTAATTGGTACAAAAGTTGTTGTCTTTTCGACCATGCAAATCTTAGGTACTTACTAATGAAGAAAGAAGCGAAACCAAGGCTCATACGATGGATTCTACTTCTACAAGAGTTTGATATTGAAATCAAGGACAAGAAAGGCATTGAGAACACCGTTGCGGATCACTTGAGACGTCTAGTCGTGGACAAGGAAGCTATCCCATTGCGTGAAAGCTTCCCGGATGAGCAACTATTCTCAATTGCCTTTGGAGAACCATGGTACGCTGATATTGTGAATTACTTGGTAACTAAACAAATCCCGACGAACTTGTCTCGTGCTGAGAGGGACAAACTTAAGAGGTTAGGGAACCGATACATATGGGATGATCCATACTTATGGAAACATGGCAGCGACCAAGTAATAAGAAGGTGCGTTCCCGAATCCGAGTTTAATTCTATCTTGTCATTTTGTCACTCCTATGCTTGCGGAGGACATTTTGGAAGTAAAAGAACCGCTTACAAGGTACTTGAAAGCGGTTTCTATTGGCCAACCTTGTTTAAGGATGCATATACATTTTGTACAACTTGTGATAGGTGCCAAAGAACAGGCAATCTAGGTGCCCGACATCAAATGCCGCAAACTTTTATTCAATTTATTGAAGTTTTTGATGTATGGGGTATAGATTTTATGGGTCCTTTTGTCAACTCGCATGGGAATTATTACATCTTACTTGCTGTTGATTATGTCTCTAAATGGGTGGAGGCTAAGGCCACCCCTACTAATGATTCCAAGGTTGTTTCGATTTTGTGCAAACTAATATTTTTGCAAGGTTTGGAATTCCAAGAGCCATAATTAGCGATGGAGGTTCTCACTTCAACAACAGAGTTTTTACAAAGCTTGTTGAAGAAGTACAATGTGTCGCACAAGGTTGCAACACCTTATCATCCTCAAACAAATGGACAAGCCGAGGTGTCTAATCGGGAGGTGAAATCCATACTTGAGAAGACAGTGAATCCAACAAGGAAAGATTGGAGCATGCGGCTAAATGATGCTTTGTGGGCATATAGAACCGCATACAAGACACCTATTGGGATGTCTCCCTTTAGGCTTGTGTATGGTAAACCTTGTCACTTACCCGTGGAGATTGAGCATAAGGCGTTTTGGGCGATTAAACAATGCAACATGGAGATGGATGGGGCGGAAAGCAAAGGAAGTTGCAACTCCAAGAGCTAGAAGAGCTTCGCAATGATGCATTTGAAAGCTCTCGCATTTATAAGGAAAAACGAAGGCCTTTCATGATACTATGATTTCTAGAAAACAATTTTGTGTTGGGCAGAAAGTGCTTTTGTTTAATACTCGCTTGCATTTATTTCCGGGTAAATTAAGGTCACGATGGATCGGACCTTTTATTGTTACTAATGTGTTTTCTCATGGTGCAAGAGAAATTCGTAGCATTGCTACGGAAAGGAACTTAAAGTTAACGGGCACCGTTTGAAACCATATTATGAGAATTTCACTTCCAAGTGGTGGAAGGAGCTAATTTTGTGGATGCACTCCCTCCGGAGGAGTCATAGAAAGCAAGGAGATAGTCGGGCCGACGACTTTAAACCCAGCGCTAAGTGGGAGGCAACCCACCGGTTTTGTATCTTTTCCTTTATCTTTTTATTTTTAAGCATTTTATCTTTCTTTTCGTGTTTTTGCATATCATTTGCGGAATTTCCCACCTTGAACCTTCTTTGGATGATTCAATTTTACATTGAGGACAATGTAAAGTTTAAGTGTGGGGGAGCATTTATATGTTTGTATAGTTTGTTTTATGCGTTTAGTATATGTTTGTATAGTTTGTTTTTTGCGTTTAGTAGTTTTATGCCATGAAAAAAAAAAAAAAAAAAAAAAAAAAAAAAAAAAAAAAAAAAAAAAATAGAAAAACCAAGAAAAAAATTTGTGCTTTTTGAACTCCGAAATCTAGAAACTTGTGCCTTTAGGATGACACCATTAGTGGATGGAACCATTTTGAATGCAGGAGTTGAGGAACCAATTAACTAAAAGGGACGAACATAGCTCATGAATCATAAATACCATGATAGTTGTTACCATATCTCTAATATCACCATATCACATGCTTTTTTTTTTATTTTTCCATGTTTATCTATTGTTCTCTAAGAGCTTTGGTGGGTCACTAAAAATCGAGTTGTTATTGCTGCTAGGATGATTAGAGTGATTGAGTTGCTAAAAAAAAAAAAAAGAGAAAAAAAAAAAAAGAGGACCGATCAATTAGACCAAAACGGAATAAAAAGACACTTGGGAATAGCAGTATGTGTGAAACGTAGTCCCTGTATCCGTCGCCTAAACAAGCGTGGAATGTAGGATCCAAGGCAACTATCATGTACTTGGTGATAAGAAGCATGCGCTTGGATCCAAAAGATCTAATCATGCCGTCTAAAAAAAAAAAAAAAAAAAAAGAGAAATTGGATCCAGTTTGATCCAATCATAAATAAAATAAAAATATTATTGTGTTGAATAAAGTCACTTTTGGTTCCCTTGTATATGCCAATTGATTTGATGTAGCATTCAGCACAAAGTAGCTCAATCTAATAGGATTAGGTTCATCTTAGCAATGACCTTCAGACAGATATGGGAAACATCGAACACTTGTGAATATTCGCCAACATCTACATCTTTATCCATCTTCTTAATCTTTTCATTGTGATTGTGGTTTGTTAGTTTCCGAGTATTGTGGCTTGTTCGACTATCTAATTAGAGTTTATTTACTAATAATTGAATTGAATTTGCAAGGTACCTCCTCCTGTAGTCATTTTGGATTCGTTCATTGATTTGTCACGAATAGACGGAGTTTGAAATATAGGTTTTGTAGGTATATCTCTAGTAAACCCGCACGAGACTATAACTCGTCCACTAGGGACACCTAGGGGTTTAAAGGCTTGTTATTTATGCTAAAAGTGACCGTAGCCTCGACGACACGGAGTTGTTGTATTTTATTGTTTTGTTTGATTTGCTCGAGGACAAGCAAAGTCTAAGTGTGGAGGAATCGATAGGTGTAGAATACACCGTATTTACTATATAGAGTTTATGCTTTCTTTGCTATTTTTCGTGTGAATTATGTATCTTATGTTTGCTTTTGAGTTATCAGGTGCAATGGAGTCGCACGGAGGGAAAGAAGAAGAAATTGTCCAATTTGAGCAAAAAAGGGCGAAATTGTCATCTCACAGGCGAGCTATATGTGGAGCAAAGTGAAACGCGACAAGGGAGCGGAAGAGAAAGTAGGTCTGTCGGTTACACCGGAACCGACAGGCCAAAGTAATTGGAGATGGCTTTTATCAGAAGCGTGGGTGCTTATAATTATTTGAGTACCCCTTAGCTACTTTGCTTGAGTGGAGTTAACCAGTTCAATTCCTACACAAGACCTAGAGTTCAGTGAGAAATTAATTTCTCATTATTTTCATTTTCATCTACCTGAAACCGAGAGGAGGAAAATCAAGAGTGTAAATCGATACCATTGCTGGGTCTAAGAACGGAGATGGGAGTAGCAGCATCTGAGATGGTTATGTGATAATTAGGTTCTGAAATTAAGGTTTGAGTCGATTGAGAGCTGTTGTTGGTGGCGTTGTCGATTTGAGAAGTCAGCTGCAAGTGTTGATGATTCGTGGCTGGGTCTCTGGTCGAGTTGAAGAAGATAATGGTTGAATGAGTTCAAGAGAAGGTGTTGCCGCTCGAACCAGAGAAGAAGGAGGATTGATTGATAGTTGATGGCTGCTGAGAAACCCAAGTCAGGGTTGATTTGAATCTGAAGCAGGAGAGATTGATGGTTCGAATCTGTGAAGTGAGGGTTTCAGTGATGAATTAGGAGGAGCTAATGTTTGATTTCTGAAATACAAAGGCTGGGTTGACCTGATTTAGTGAGCTTGTGGTTTCAATAGTAAGGGTTAATTTGAATCTGAGCCGATGGAGATGATTATGTGTTGTTCAAATGGCTCTGGTGGTGCTGGGAGCTAATGGTGTTGCAGTTGGTGGTTTTGGTTATGAGCTGGAACTGAAATAGATTGAGATGGAACTGTGCAGGGCTAGGCTGGCCTGAGTTTATGACATGGAAATGGCAAGGCATGAAACTGAGGTGAAGTTGGTCGAGTTGTTGGTGGTGCTCAGGTGGAGCTACAATGCTGGCTGGGTTATGAGAAGACAGGGAGATGGAGTTAGGGTTAGACAGGTGGAGTTACTTATGCTGTCGTTGTTGCTGTTTTAGAAGGGAGATAAGTTTGATGCTGAGGATGATTACAAGAGGTGATGAGGCTTGTGGCTGTAGTTCAGATGGAGATGGCAGGTGCTGTTGCCTGCAATAGGAGTTTCTGCTGGTGGTGCTGTAGTGGCAAGGGACTGGAGCTGGTTGGAGTTTTTGTTGCCTGTGGAATTGGAGGAAGATACAGTACTGCATTGAGGCCAGGGAAGCTGAGTTGCAGGTGAATACTTAGATGTATGCTAGGTTTGCAGGTCTGATGCAGTGGTGAAGTGCTGTGTATGTGGAGCTTAGGGGCTGGTAAGAAGTGGCAGGAACTGATGGCAGGTGGTGCTGTAGTGCCAAGGTTTCGGGTACAAGCTCTTATGTGCTGAGCAAGACAATGGCTCTAGGTATGTTGCAGTGCTGAACAACTGAGGCAATGGTGGGAGCAGATGGAGGAATCCACAAAGGGATTAAGGTTGTGCAATGACAGGCTGTTTGAGCTATTGTGGCTCTTGAGTTGCAGGGTCAGGTGGAGTTGTGCAGTATGCAATAGATGAAGGTTAGGTTGTGTTGCAGTGGTGTAGATTGAGCTCAGGCTCAGGTAGATGCTGTGAATGGATTGCAAGATGACAGAGTGGAGTAGAGGCTGTGAGGGTTTTAAGCTGTGTATGGAGCTGCTTGGTTGAGAACAAGGTGCAGCAGCTGCAGGAAGCACTGGTGGTGCAGTTATGGCTGGGTTGGAATGGCCTGAGTTGTGAAAGTTGTTTGTTGTGAGCAGGGAAGACTGCATTGCAGTGGATCAGGCTAACAGCAAATCAGTCTTTGGAGTTGACATCGCAATTGTGCCAAGAAGGGGTCTCGAATGATTTGGAGTTATTAATGCATTTAATTGCAGGTGGCATGGAAGAGGTTGGCCTGGCCTGGCCTGGCCTGGCACATTGTGAAATATGAGCTGCAGTTTCTGTGTGAAACTCAACTGAAGTTGCAGGAGTCATTGCAAGTAGTTGATGGCAAAAATGTGACTTGGCTTGAGAAGGAGATGATGCTTATGCCTTGAATGCATCAGGTAGTGTTGGTGAGTGTGAGAAGGCTGTGAACATGAATTACAGGGAACAAGAGATGAATCTTTGTGTTGATTGCAGAGTCTGATGGAGTTTGGCCAAGGAATTGTGAGTCGCACCGGGAGATTCTGGTGAATTTATGACTTGAAAGTGGATAGAATGAGAAGTGAAACTGAGGTGCTGCTATGGCCTGACAAGCTGTTGAGGCTGAGCATTTTGCAGGTTATGAAGTGAAGGCTGAACAGCCATCATGGCTGGATGGACGGATTTAGTGAAGCACCATCCTGGTGCAACACAGCACAAGCCAATGCAAATGGCCTAGCCTGGACTAACTCATGTCAACTGAGTCAGTTGACTCCGAGTTGACCCGATCCAACTCAGTGATCCAGACGAATCGACTCACCCGTTGACCCGGCGGTCTTGACCCGTTGACCCGGTGACCGGGTGGACTTTGCCGGTCACCGGAGCCGATTTCCGCGACTCTCCGGCCGATTTCCGGCCATAATACGAGATTCCGGCGACCGATTTTGGGGCATATATTTTCACATGGGTTTCTCACACATGGTTCATGGGCTTGGTGGACTTTTTGGTGATGGACTTTGAAGACCTAATTTTGGAAAGTGTGAAGGCTATAAGAAGAAGGAGTTTCTATTCTTTTATAATCACGTATTTTTTTACTGGAGTTTTGGAGGAGAGCGATTCTACTAGGGTTTGCTTCCATTTTATTTTACATGTTCTTCATCTTATTTTTGATAATAATTATGTTGAATAAAAATACTATGAGTAACTAAATACCTATTATTGGTTATGGGATAATAAGTGGATTTCACAAATAAGATTTGATTCAATGTATTAGTTTTGTCTCGGTAATTTATTGATTATGATTCATGGTTTATAATGTTTATGATTTGATAGTTTGTTTGGTTGAGTCCGGAATCAATCCGATCTACTTTCATATCTAGAGCTATATTAGGGCTTTCAATACGAAAACGTTGTCTATCCCTGATTTTGAGTAGCATAAATGTGGGTAGTGCTTGTAGTGATATATCCTACTAGTCACATATGAATCGTAACTTGGGTTAAAACGAATTAGTGCTTTTACACATTTTGGTTGCCTTGATTAGTCTTATTCCAGAAAACTTATTGCTTTTAGGGAGTTAAACTTAATTGTGCTTTTACACTTTAGGTTGCTTTCTAGAAAGAATTCACATATGCATCTTTTAATGTGGTTGTGATGAAATCAGGGAATTAGCGGGATACTCTTGCGATCAAGGTATCCTAGGACTTTTAGTAAATGAGAGATTAAAATTTCAATTCTAGTCATTGTTGATAATTCGAGTTTGTGAATGAAACTATCCCGTACCCAATACTAGCATACAACCTTGATTAGGGATATGATTTCTGATAGAGAAGGTTGTTGACCATTCTTCTTTACTTAATTGTTTATTATATATGAAGTTGTTATTAAGTTGATGATTCATTGTTCTACGTTCGCAGAGGCTGAGAAGAGATTTCAGAAAAGAATTGAAGAACTTGAATCCGAAAAAGAGCAACTTACAAAGGACTTCTCTCTTCGCAATGACAAGTATTCCAAGTTGAAGAAGCAAATACAAATTACTGTGGCGAACTTCAAAAATGATGTTGTTCTCTTTCGCAATCAAATTTTCAGATTGTTAAATTGAGAAAAAGTTACGAGAGAAATCCTAAGGCGAGTACTCTGGCAATTCTCCAGTCGATCACGGATGAAGTAAGAAATACTTTTCTTCATTATTTTTAACAATATTGTTGCCTCTATTTCTTATCTTCATTCGTGTGCGAAGGTTGGCGTTGAAGTTGTTGAAGAAGAGGATATTTACGAAGGCTGCGAAAGCTAAAGGCAAGAGTAAAATTCCTCTTCGCCAGAAGAAATCTGCGCTCCACCTTCTAAAAACGGAAAATCCATTCTTCTTATCGTTCCAATCCTCAATACAACGAGAGCTCTGATGAAGATAATGATGATATTGATACCTATCTTGCGAAGGAGAATCATCCAGTTGAATCTGCTATGGCACAACTATCTAGCGTTTTCTCTGATTCTATATAAGGAATTGGAGATGATCATTTTTCTGCCACATGCGAAGCTCTCGCAAATATCTGCGATGCTCCCTTACTAGAGGATGATGAATCTTTTCGCGGAGTTTCTAGAGCAGTGACTCCCAGTTTCCTAAACGCACTTAGTGCCTTGGTATATCTATATTTCCTTATTTCTGCATGATTTCAATTATAAACCTCATCTTGACAATTTCTTTATTTTTCTTTATAGTCTGGGAGAGCTTCCTTTGTTGTTGCCTCAGATCTCGAGAAATGGCGCAACATTCTTGAAAAGAAAAACCTTCAACTTCACAAGAAGAATGAAGAATTGGAAATTGAAGTTGTTACTCTTCGCAAGAGAGATAAAGAACTTGAAAATGAAACTGTTACTCTTCGCGAAAGGACCAAACAACTGGAAGTTGAATCCTCCCCTCAGAAGGATAAGATATCTAGCCTTCAAAATGCTAACCAACAACTTTATGGTATAAGATTCTTCTCCTTTTCTTGCTTTTGTTCTGTCATTTATTTTTATTTATCTGACTTATCATTTTCGCAGACGTTTATAACCTTTCTGATGAAGCCATACTTCTTCACTCATTTCCCGAGCCTATGGATAACGATGCTCTTCTCGCCCATCTCAATGATTCTTTAAATAGCTTTTCAAATGACAGAATCAAACATCTTTCTCTAAATGAACTTCAATCCAGATTCCGTCTCTTAGAAGCTGATCATAGATCTAGTTTAAATTTAGCCAACCAACTTAAACACCTACACCTTAGTTCCCAAGAGAAAATTAGTATTTTAAGGAAGAAGGTTAGTGATCTTATAGATGACAAAGATCGCATTGCTAATCAAGGTGCCCAAGCATTAGCAAAATTTCAGAAAACTCTTCTTGAAGTCCAAGTTGAGTGGGATGAATCCATTCGCCAAAATACTATTCTTAGCGAAAGAGAGAATCAAATTCGTTCCCTTCTTCTCATAAACAGTGATGATGAGTTCGCTTGGGCTGCGAAAGTTCTAGATGACGCCAGAAATAATTTAGGTGTTAATGTTAGTCTTCAAGCTGAGCATACAGCCTTGATTAGGGATATGATTTCTGATAGAGAAGGTTGTTGACCATTCTTCTTTACTTAATTGTTTATTATATATGAAGTTGTTATTAAGTTGCTGATTCATTGTTCTACGTTCGCAGAGGCTGAGAAGAGATTTCAGAAAAGAATTGAAGAACTTGAATCCGAAAAAGAGCAACTTGCAAAGGACTTCTCTCTTCGCAATGACAAGTATTCCAAGTTGAAGAAGCAACTACAAATTACTGTGGCGAACTTCAAAAATGATGATGTTCTCTTTCGCAATCAAACTATTAAGACAGTATGCGATGAGAACAGTATTCCTCATTCTTCATACCCTTGTCTTCTTGACGAAATCCCTGAGAACATGCCATCTTTGGATATCTCTGATAGCGATGCTAGTGAAGAAGAATCTGATGAAGATAATGAAGTAGAAAGATCTGATGAAGAAGAAGAATCACACAAGAAATAGCTCCATTTTCTTCTTTCTCTTTTTGTAACATCTGTACATTTATCCTTTTAATCTTCCATTTTTATAATCTCTTATTGTAAGTTTCTTGGATCTTCAAATACAAATTCTACTTTTGTTGTCCCTTTCTGCACATGTTAAAAAAGCAACTCTTTTTTGCAATATAATTAAACAATATTCTAATCAATCAATATATTGTGAGTGCATAAATCTATCATATGAAAATAAGTAACATATTCTCAATCTATTCATTCCCATACTTGCCTCTGTTATTTGTTTTCAAATGAAAGATTAAGCAAATAACCTTTAGATGATAACATGCCTCAGTCTCGCAACTGTTGCTGCTGAATTCTCGCGAGAGAATGTTTCTTGGTTGCTTTCAAGATCTCATTTTTTCTTTTTGTTTTGTGTGGTCTTATTTTGCCTTCCTAATTAAAGGTCTTATTGCGCCACCTCTTGTCATTGCGACAAAATCGCAAGACGTCTTTACACTTTCATGTAAAGAACCATTGATTTTGCCTTATCATTTCTTAGTATTTTTGCCTCTGCAGGATAATTTTATTGCGACAATATGACAGGCCTAGATTTTCTTGCGAGAATAAAGCCCCATGACATTGCCGTCTTGCGACGAAATCGCAGGACGTCCTTACACTTTCATGTACTGACCCATTGATCTCGTCTTATCTTTGTCTTTTGTATTATTGCCTCTTCAGGATCATCGTACAAATATGACAAGCCTAAATTTTCTTGCGAAAATAAAGCCTCATGACATTTGCGTCTTAAGACACTTATCGGCTCCCTAATGGAGGGTGCCGCCCTTATCATCTCCCTGGTTGCCCCTTCAAGGAGGCGTACATCGGCCATACAAGACTAGCTCCTCCCATCCGATCTTAACAACAACCAGTTGTTTTCGCAGCCTCTTATCCCTTATACCTATATGGCTTATGGTTACGAGACTGCACCCTAAGTGGAGTTTTCTTCGGGCCGAGTGCAACATATGCCAAGACTTGCCAAGAATGGCCGAGACACTTCAAATGCCCCAGGCACTCTTGGCTCAACCGTGTACCTTGGCACCTTGATCATATGCTGACTCCTTAGAAGAGACCCTCGGTCGTCCAACCAGGGTATAACCTTATATATATAGTTGGAAATCCAAGGTATCTCTCCTTGATGGGCTTTATTGACCCCAAATCTCCATGACCCAGGTTCCAGGGGCGGTGTAACCTTTTCCCTGAGCCATGTTAACAGATACCCCCCTTTATGACGCACTTTAGGTCTTACATTTGCCTCTTATGAAATTTTGATTCGCGAACTAGGGTGTACGCCATAGCAGGTTCGTCCCATTCTGATATGTCATTGTTTTTTGGATTGCTTCTTATCATCATTTCTGCGAGGATTATAGTCTTTATCACTCAAATCTCTGTGAAAGTTTCGCGTATTTTTTTTTCGATTATCATAATCCTTGCATCTTCAGCCTGTCTTTATTATTCGAAAGTTAATTTTTTTTTTTTTTTTTTTTTTTACAACCTTCGCAAGTCTAGAATCAATCATTCACTCCTTTCGCCTCTTACTTATGTTGCTCTCTGCTTCTTCGTTATTCAAATTTCCTAATACTGCCTTCCCTTTTGCGAAATCATCGCAACTTCCAACTTTCTTCAGGCATTGGTTTCGCAACGTACTTTCTTCTCTCATCTCTATTGCGTCCACCATTAGTCTTTCCCTTCTTTGTTCATTTTTGATGTTTTGCTTCCAGTTATTCTCCTGAGCAGCTCTTTTCTCGCAAGATTGCACATCAACTTCATAGCACTTCTGTCCCTCAACCCAATCTCCTTTTATGACTCCGACACCAGTGGGATGAGGAAATTTGATGCACTGATGATAAGTCGATGCTACACCCAAAATCTCATGTAACCAAGGTCGCCCAATCAATGCGTTTTAGGGAGATTCCACATCGACTATGCAGAACAAAATTTCAGTTGATAATCCTTTCAGCGGTATTCGCATATGAGCTTCTCCTTTAGGCTTGTTGGCAGTACCGTTGAAACCATAGATCTTATAAGTTGAAGGTATTAGATCTTCGTCCATCCCTCCCATAGTTTTGTAAGTATGATAAAAGAGGATATTTACAGAGCTTCCAGTATCGATTAAGATTCTATTGATTGCCCATGAATTTTCTGCCTCATCATCTTCATCATCAACGGGTTTTGGGTTAATCTCCAATCTTACCACTAATGGGTTGTCATGCATCTCTCCACCCTCAGGTACTTCTTCTGCGGTAAAAGAAATAATCTGCTTTTGCCATTCCTTTTGTGGCTATGTCTTCGCGATGTTCATTATTTCTCTATCATCAACATCTCTTGCGAAAACCCTACTGATAACATTATCATGAAAATCTTCCACTATCCTGTACGAATGTACAATAGAGTTGCAAGACAAATTCTTGGCTTTCTCTCCAACTTCTATCACAAACGTTTCTCCTCCTTTTGTTGTGTTTGCTCTGTAAATTTCTGGCGGTGGTGGTAATGGTTGAGATTGAGGTTGATTTTTTAGAAATTGATTTAGTTTCCCTTGGTCTATCATTATGAGGATGATTCTTTTCACATTTCTACAATAGTTTGTAGAGTGTCCATGAAAATGGTGATAAGAACAAAATTCATGACTTCTGTCACTCGGAGGTGGCTCACTTCCTATGTTCCATGACGCAGGTATATTTTCCATTAAGATTATAGCTTCCCAAATTTTTTCCACACTAGCATTCAATGGTGGCATCTTGATTTCTTCCCAGACTACCCTGTGACTTCGCTGTCCTCTATGATAACTCTGCCTATGACTTCCATAAGTTTCTTGCGGCTGATCAAGTCTTTGAATTTTGTTATTTCCTCCACGGTTATAGAAGTTTCTCTCTCTCTCAAATTCCTCCTGATCACGACTCCCCATGGCTACTAATTTTCGCTGACAATCATCTGTTATCTTTTCTTGTTGACCCTGCGAGGTGCTCGCTACCGTGTTTATTAATTTAGGTAACAAACTTGCATTCGCAGCATTTGAACTTGTGTTCGCAACGGGGTATGATTCCATCTCATTTTGCTTTTCCTCTAGAGCAATGTACTCCTCTTGAAGTTCTCGCAATTCAGTCATTGTGATTGTATTCTTGATTCTAAAAATTTGAATATATAACAGATTGGTTGCGAACATAGCATTAATGAATGATAGAATGAGATATCTCTCATCCACACGACCAGCCATATCACTGCACATTGTCTTCCATCTCACTGTTAGATGCTTCAAACTTTCACCAACCCTTTTTTTTAACCCAAATACATCTTCAATACCAGGTCGCGAGGAGTTATTACTTATGTATGCTCCTAAAAATATAGCCTGCAAATGATTGAAAGATGTTATTGTATTCCTTGGTAATCCTTCAAACCATTCCAAAGCTTCTCCTGTCAAACTTGATGCAAAATATTTGCACAATATAGCATCATGGTTCTCCCACTGTAATATACATCTCACATAAGCTTTGATATGTTGTATCGCACAAGTTGTTCCATCGAAAATGCTGGTTAACGTAGGTAAATTGCACTTTGGGGGTATTCCTCCTAATTGTACTTCTTGTGTGAATGGAGTCTTCGCAGCTTCTTCTATAGCTTCATCCAATTGTCTCTTACCTCCTCCCCTTTTGTTATTTAACATTCCTCTCATTTCTGCCAATTCTCTCAGAATTTGTTCATTTACACCAGAGTTTGGCTCCATTGGTCTTTTTAACTCCGCCTCTCTTCTTCTGCATTCATGTATGTTTTGACTTTCTTGTTCATCATTCTCTTCTTGTCTTTCTATGCGATCTTCTCTTTCATTCCTCTCTTGAATTCGCACACCGTTATATCTATCATTTTCTCTTCTTTGCTGCCTTTCGATTCTCCTTTGTACTCTTTCATACTCTTCATTGATATTACCATTATTGCGATTTTGTTCTCTCCTTCTTTCTCTATTATCATGATTATTCTGGCGAATTGCCTCTTGTAACTCCTGTTCTTCCATTTATGTTCTCAATCTTTCTCTTTCGCAAGCTAGACGTGCTTGCTCAACATAGTGTCTTTCAATTTCATCTTCAATTTCTTTTTGGTTCCTCTGCATTTCTCTCCCATGCAATATTCTTCTTCCTTCTTCCTGATTTTCTTCGTCACTTGGATTATTCCGCCCCTGTCGCTGCCTATTTCCTTGATTTTCATCATTTCGCCAATTTTGAAGAGTTTCGGGACGTGGGATATAACGATCTTCTATTATTTCTCTTCTTTCGCAACGTTCTTCGTCTGGATTTTGCACTTCCTCTCGATTTTCTTCATTAGCATTTTCTATAGGTAAAGTTCTTCTTCTTTCCTCTCTAACTGGTCTTGAGCTTGACCTTGTAGTGCTTCTCGACCTTCTGTTTTGTAATCTCATATTTTCCATCCTCAACTCATGATTTTTCCTTGTTAATTTTGCACGTTCCTCTGCCTCTAATCATCTTTCTTCATGTATTGTTTGTCTCAATGTCTCTAATGCTGCGACCTCTTCATTTCCATGAATTATTTCTCCAATCACTTCTTGGTCTCTCTCCTCTTGTCCATTGTTTATCAATTGTTGTTCTTCTCCCCTTTCGTCCACAGAGTCTGATCTCCAAGTATGCACGCTTACTCTATCATAATCCACAGTTCTATTCGGTACTGGTTGAATTGGTGATTGAATTTGATTTTCTTCATTATTTCTTGTGTTCATTCTTGAGGATTCCCCCATTTCATTTCTCCTTTCTCCAGCAAGTCTCCTACTCCTTCTAACAGTTGTTGGTTGTTCTGATGTATATCTTCTTCTAGCCATTTCTCAATTTCAGTAAGTTGTTGAAAATTATATGAAATTCCTTCCCTATTACTCCAAATTCTTTCAAATCACGGTGTCAATCTTCACTCTCTCCCTGTTTCTAGCGCCAATATGTAGTTGCAGGAAATCCTACACTACACCCCTCACAAGAATCCACACAATTAAACCATTTTAAGATGAACAATTATAATTTTTATTGATTAACTTCTTGAATGTTTACAAGATAAAATGGAAAACAGCTAAAGAAATTACAATCACTATGAACTTTCTCTCTCCTAATGACTTGCTCCACACTCGAAAAAAGATCTCTCTCTCAATAGGCATGTTCGGCTCTTTATGTAGGGTGTTATATAATGGATGACAGCTAATCTGTCCTTTATTTTCGGGAATGATTTGCGAAGTGTCGCAAGTGTACAAATGTATAATCTTGCGACACTCCTAGGTCTCGCTGGGTCTTCACACCTTTCTCGTGTATTGGCTATCGTCATCCATTGCGTCACTTATTTTACTCATCTGCGACGCCTTCGCTATGTAACGTTTATGGATTTCACAGTGGTGTTGGTGTTACGATATTCTGATCCTACAACTTCATACACATCGATTACTTTGAGATGTTTAAATGTGATGCTTTACATGCATCTAATACATACATATTTTATGTCGGCCTCATAAACAACTTAGTTGTTTCACCTAATAGCATCATATGCTATTCTCCGCGGCAAGTCCCACAACTTGACCCACTCATTCGAGACATCAAACATGTCACAAACTGGGGGATACTCACTGGGGTATTGGTCTGGCGGTTTACAGCGTGCGGCGTGCAACGCGCCCATTATGAGAAAGTGTCAGGAAAGACGGACAGTTAATGAGAGTAGTGGGTGAACGCGTGATCAGTCTTCCCTCATAACGGAAACACGATAATCACCTTCCGCACAAACCCACTTCTCCACTACTTAACTTCCTCCACTTCCTAAGAGATCAAGGTGCGCTCAATGACTTGTATAAATAGGTTTTCAATTTATTTCAAAAAAAAAAACACAAGTTATCATCACAAGTAACCAGAAATCATTTTTATGATACGCAAGTCATAAACAGCCACACCTTCAACATTCCGATCTCAAACACCTTCTCCGCTTCCCTCCCTAAGATCAACCCTTCTCCTTCACCTTGTGACCGAATTGAGTCTGGAACGGTCATTTCTTGGTTTAGGCCAGAGTCTTACAGATTTATCTCTCGAACCTAAAAGCATTCCCATGCAGTGCATTTGTTTAGGGGTTGAATTCATTTCTCATCAACACACCCCAAATTACCAAAAAACAGTAGAATCAATTTTTACCCCAAAACAACTTGCGACCATAGTGGGAGATTAATCTCTCGGTGGCAATTTCAAGCTTTCGCAAAGATGGTCGGTCTTAGGGCTAATTCAACTCCGTCAGATCCCAGCCAGAATCCCTCAAACGGTAATGTTCCTTACGTTCCTTCGAGCAATTCTGGTTACAATGAACTTTCGTATTTCACTACTCCTTTCGTCTCTGTTGATTCAATCGATGGAGAAATCCCAACGCTGGATGAACTGGCACGGAGACAAGAAGTCTTGTCAAGAAATGTGGACCGGATGAAAGGAGCGATCGACAACCTGTTCACCTGCCTGGTACACGTGACAAGAATTTTGAGAGCAGAAGTGGTGGAAGGTCGAAATCCCTCGATGGATGATCGTCCTCAAGTCAACAGTTTCACTACCAATCAGAAGCCAGTGGACCAGGAGGCGGCTTCTTTAGTGGAAAATTTGTGTGAACTTCTACACCTCTCAAAGGACCAACGAGAGGAAACATTTGCTGCAATCAATCAGATAGCTCTAGACGCACGGTTGGCCCCTTCGCGCAATCAAGCCTTGAAAACATCAGAGGTGTCCATAAATAATGTCACGTTTACTAAAGATGACATGATGTCGGAGGAAGGTCACAACAGAGCCTTGCATGTTACTGCACGCATCAAAGGTTCAGGATTCAAAAGGGCTCTTATTGACACGGGAGCATCCTCGAATGTCATTACTCTTAAAACTCTCAGGACAGCTAGGGTTCGACCAGACAAAATCATACGGCAGCCTACCACGATGACAGACTTCGAAGGAAACCAAACCAATACATACGGGTATGTTAATTTGAATATATCAGTAGGACATGTCCGGTCGAAAGTAAAATTTGAAGTGATAGAGAAGGAGCCAGACTACCATATGATACTAGGGAGACCGTGGCTCTATGATAATAAGATCGTCCCCTAGACGTATCACCAATGCCCGAAGACTATGCTGAATGAAGAAGTTGTTCACATACCTGTGTCATTGTATCCTTATGCACCGCTTTGCGGCGTGGAACTGTTCAAACCAAAGGAGAATCCACAGGGATCATTAAGCAAGGTTTACTGCACTCCACTCCCCACGTGGACGTCGATCGAGGAGGAAGACCGGCTCACATCACTGAACAGGGAGACCAAGTCTTGCGGCATGCCTCCGCTAACAAGACACACTAACTCTTCTTCATCAAGCGAAGGCTCATCTCATCTCCATACGAAGAGAGAACGGACCTTTATGGCAAGTCGGGACCAGAAAGGGAAAACTGTATATCGTCGCCGCTGTTAGCAATTAGCATGGGAGGCTATCACCCAGTCTCTCCGCCCAATAGAATGCAACCACAACGACAAGCTGCAATAAGAAGTACCAGATGCTCCGCAACAGTTACAAGACGGCACCGACTCAACAACCGATGAACTCGAAGTCATCAATATCAGAGATGAAGAATCTCCAAGACCTATCTCCATCAGTTCGACTCTACGTGCGGACGAACACACAAAGCTCGTGAATCTTCTCAAGGAGTATCAAGACATGTTTGCATGGACATATGAGGAAATGCCCGGCTTAGATGAAAGACTGGTCACTCATTATCTACATATAAAGTCTGGATCTAAACCGATCAAGCAATCTCCAAGGCAATTCAGACACGACGTGGAGGAGCAGATCAAAACTGAGATTCAGAAGCTTTTGACTGATGGCTTCATCAAGCCCATTCACCATCCTACCTGGTTAGCCAACGTAGTTCCTGTAAAGAAGAAAAGTGGCCAAATCAGGTGTTGTGTTGATTTCAGAGATCTGAACAAATACTGCCCAAATGATGATTTTCCCCTTCCCAACATTGACATGCTAGTAGACGCCACCAACGGACATGGCATGTTCTCTTTCATGGATGGGTACAACGGCTACAACCAGATAAAGATGTATGAACACGACGCAAGTAAGACATCCTTTCGAACTCCTCTCGGAAACTTTTACTATACTGTGATGCCTTTCGGTTTGAAAAATGATGGTGCTACTTACCAACGCGCCATGACTGCAATTTTTCACGATATGATGCACAAGCAAGTTGAAGATTACGTAGATGACATAGTGGTCAAGTCAAAGATTCGAGCAGCCCACACGGACGTCCTACGCCAAGTGTTCGAAAGGTGCCGCGAGTACAAATTGAAGATAAGCCCTCTGAAGTGCGCTTTCGGGGTATCTTCTGGCAAATTTTTGGGATTCCAGGTCACCTCTGAAGGAATCAAGGTCAACCCGACCAAAACCCAAGCTATTCTCACGATGCCGCCTCCGCAAACTGTGAAAGAACTCCAGAGCTTCATGGGCAAGGTAAACTATATCCGACGTTTTATACCTGGTTTGGCCCAGCTTATCGCTTCATTCACCCCCTTGCTGAAAAAAGGAGCAAGTTTCATTTGGAGCAAAAAGTAACAAGAGGCATTTCGAAAGATCCAGCAAATATTATCACCACCCGCTGTTATGAAATCTCCCATGCAAGGAAGATCGTTATGCCTCTACACTGCCTCTAGTGACGCCGCTGTCGGAGCCCTCCTGGCCCAGGAAGATGATGAGGGGATTGAACACCCCATATACCACTTCACCCGTACTTTGAGGGATGCTGAACTTAGATACCCCAAAGCAGAGAAAGCGTACTTAGCCCTAGTTCACGTTGTGCAGAAATTCAGACATTATTTACTGTCGAACAAGGTGGTGTTAATATCCAGAGCTGATCCTATCAAGTTCTTACTCTCAAAACCGGCTTTGATAGGCAGACCGGCCAAATGGCTGCTCCAAATATCAGAGTTTTATATAACGTGCGCTCCTCCAAAAGCCATCAAAGGACAAGCAGTGGCAGACCTGCTAGCAGCATTCCCGGAAGAAGGAACTACCGCATTGCATGAAGACCTTCTTGGGGAATTTCCAGAAATTTCATTTATCAAAGAGGAGGCATTGCTATTATATTTCGACGGCTCTGCTACTCCTAGTAATAATACTGGAGGAGCGGGTATAGTTCAAGTGTCTCCAACTGGCAAAGTCTTTTCACATTCCTTCAAGTTGGACTTTCAGTGCACCAACAATTCGGCAGAATACGAAGATTTCCTCATAGGATTGTCACTAGCCAAACAAGCAGGAGCCACACACATGTAAGTAAGAGGCGACTCTAAGTTGCTGGTCAATCAGATGAATGGGGTCTACTCACTCAAGGAGGTAACGCTGGCCCCCTATAGATCCGAGGCGCAAAAGCTATTGAACTACTTTGCTGATGCGACCATAACCCATATTGGCCGCAATAACAACAAACACGCCGATTGCCTAGCCACATTGGCCTAGAAGCTGCAATGCGAAGGCTTGGAAGAGACGTTGATCGTAAGGAGACAGACTGTAGCGTCAACATGTCTCACACAATCTAAAGATGCTGAAACCGATGACTGGAGGACTCCAATTTTCAAGAGCTAAACAGTTCACTCTCCCAAGGAAAGGTCAGTCTCAAAACCCTGCAAAGCTTTTTCATGCTTCATGGAGTGTTGTACCACCGAAATCCAGATGGGTCTCTGTCAAGATGTCTTGGAGACGAGGAAGCGCAACTGCAACTTAACGGTATCCACAACGATATTTGCGGACAAACGTTGGTAGTGACTCTTTACCGACGTCTTCAACGCCTTGGCTTCTACTGGCCGGATATGGAGACTCAATCTCGATCGCTCCAAGGGTCTTGCTCCAATTGTCAAATACCGCCACATCAATTGGAGGTTTTCAACGTGAGCCATGTTGGGGACTGGCGAGAGCCGTACGTCAGTTACCTTCGTGACGGAGTACTCCCTGCCAACAAGAAGGACGCAACCAAAATGAAGCAACGAGCCAAGAGATTCTTATTTCATGAAGGAATCCTGTACCGCAAAAGCTTTGGGGGTGACCTATTACGGTGCCTGGCCGAGGTGGAAATCCCGATTCTGATGAAAGAAATGCATGAAGGCGAACACCAGAGGAAGAAGAAACTATTTCTCCAAATACACGACAAATACTACTGGCCAACCATGGAGGACGATGCAGCTGCGTTTGTTCAAAGATGCAACGAATGTCAAATTCACGGAAACCTTATTCATGCACCTTATACTCCTCTACACTCGGTAAGTAGTCTGTGGCCGTTTTATAGCTGGGGATTTGACATCATTGGGAAGAACCCGCCATCGTCAAAACAACACGAATATATCATAACCGCAACGGAGTATTTTACCAAGTGGGTTGAAGCCATTACTCTACGAGGGACTACTGGAGCAATAATCACGGCATTCATTAAGGAACACATAATTTGTCGGTTTGGTGTGCCTAAACACATCATTATTGATAATGGCACTCCTTTCTCTAACAAGCAGGTACGAGAGTTGCTCGAAGAATATGGAATTAAGCAGGTCTTCTCCACCATCTACTACCCCCAGGGGAATGGGCAAGCCGAAAGCACCAACAAAACCTTAATACGGATTCTCAGTAGAACAGTGCATGACCATCCCAGGATATAGCACGAACAACTACCAATGGTATTTTTTGCGTATCGGACGACACCTAGGAGTTCTACCGGCATTTCTCCTTACTCACTCGTCTACGGTGCGGACGCGATTCTCCCAGCAGAGATTAAAATTCCGTCAGTCAGAATTACAGCAGCAAGTGGGGTCCTCTGGAATGAAGTCGAAGCATCGAGCTCCATAATTGCCGAGTTGGACACCCTAGAATCTAGGAGAGGTAAAGCAGAGGAACGTACTCAAACATACAGAAGCAGGGTCTCCAGAGCGTACGACAAAGCTGTAAAACCACGAGTTTTCAAAGTGGGAGATTTAGTTTTGAAGACTGCCAAGCACATTCAGCAAGACATGTCCGCACAAAAAATCTCTCCAAAATGGGAAGGTCCCTATGTGATCACCAAGGCTTACAACACTGGCTACTACAAGATTATTAAAGTATATGGAGGCAAATTAGAAGCAGTCATCAACGGAAAATGGCTCAAGGCATATTATGCTTGATCATTGTTCCGCCTCGCTGTCTCACGACACGGCAACACATGCATTTTCCATACTTTACACATCTAAGTTATCAGTTGCTTCAAAATATATTAATCTAAAACTCCATTCAACTACCAAAACCAATGCAATTCATTTCCTAAGAACAATGTTCAAAATCAAGAAAGGGAGAGACGATCAAACGTCATGGTGCCTACTTAAGACAATAAGTACGGCTCAGAAAAGGCCATCCAACAAGTTATAGTTCCTTGAAAGCATCATTTTCAGTCTCTCCTGATACCTTTCAGTCCTACTCTTAAAATTTTGGATCACCTGTTCCACCTTCTCAGATTCTGCAGCCAGAGCCTTCTCCTCTTCCAAGATAGCTTTCGTAGCAGGAACGACATTGGCGATGATACCAGCTCGATCAACTTTGATAATATCAGCTCGATCAACTTTGATAATATCAAGTCGTTGCCGCAACCAGCCCACGTTGAACTCCAGGGATTCACAGGTAGATATCATGTCTTCCCAGTTTTCAATAGTTGATTCAGCAACATCACGAATAGACGCGCCTTCCATCTCGGCAATCATGGGTAGGAGACAGTTCACTGTGGTAACTAAAGCAGACGAGCAGTGCCGCACCACGTTCCTAGTTGCGATATGGTCGTACCTTCTCCATATTTTTGCATACAGAGGCATGAATTCCTTCCTCACTAGAAAACTGCCAACATCCCGGTAACTAGAAGATAAGCATTTCATGTGAACATCGAAACGCAAGCCCACATTGGGGTACTCATAGGAGGAGATACCCAAATCAGCGTCTTCCAGGTCAGCAACAGGCGAGTTTGAGCTTAAAGGGGGAGGAGTGGTTAAATCATCATCATCAACCACTGTTACACATGTTCCAGAAGGATACCTCTGGAAAAAAAAAAAGAAGGAGAAGGAGAAGATCTCGTCACCTACGGCCATGACAGACAAATACATATTCACTAGTGGAAAATATACCGGTATGATCTTCTTGACCCGAAGGATTCGGACAGGGGAGTCATCACAAGGCTTTAGGATTCGGCCGCTCTAAAGAAAGGGATGATCAGACGTCAAAGAAAAGAAGAATTAACACTTCAAAATCAGAAAATACGTAGAATCATACCCTGAATACAAGACGCTTGCGTTTAGCATAAGAATCTGGCTGAGTTGAAGAAGATGATCCACTTCTATCTGACATGATGAAAGCAAAAATTTCAGCAAGAGAATCTTTATCTCGGCATAATAAGGGAGTCCATGTATATATACACGACAAAAACCCTAAAACGAGATTGGAAAGTTGTAACAAGATTCATCCGATAAATGAGGATTCAACGCTAACCTTTTTGTTGAAACCCTAATTAAGAACCAGGAAGGGACCGTTGGATGGTCAAAGAAAGAATGCATTCAAACCAACCCCGAGTCCTAACCAGTATATCTGGGGATGCGAGGTCGTTGTTCCGAATTCAAGCAGCGGCTACTTCCCTGCTACAATGAGGGGGAGATCAACACGAGAACACCAACCGCCGCAAGAAAATACACGTGCGGATGAGCGAATAATAAAGGGGAAGGACGACCCCCTTTTTATACGCACGACGTTTTTGGAGTCCGAGTGTAAAAGTTTTTTTTTCTTTTGTACCATGCACGGAGGAGAGCATATGCCCGTGGGCGCCAATACTACATGGCCGGACTAACAGTGCATCATCGCTTATACTTATTACAAGAGTCGATCAAGTGTTTCCTGGTAATCCTTCCATGCCTTGCCTTTTCAATTCATTCTTGTCTGTCACCATTTATTGCTTACCTCGCAATAATGTCACTGTTACGTACTAAGCAGGGGACTTAATATTGATGGTGGTTTTTAGTTCAGGGTCAAAATTGTAAAACCCTGTATTTAATGTGTTGTCATCCTACAAAGGAACAAAAGTCATTTGAAGTAATGAGTGTTCAAACCTCTTTACTTATATATGTATTGAGTAATTCGACATATTTATGAAATTTATCAGAATGGTGCATCAATCCCATATATTCTTTAAAATTCAACCTATCGCATTAATTACTAATGAATTGACCTGCCTAATATTTCCTATGCTATGTTCCCAGCCGAATTCTCGTTATTGACATGACATGACGATTAAGTGTGTTCACTCTCAGCAGAGTAGCATGAATCTCCCGAAGTGCCAGTATTGAGATCTGAATGAAAATACCCACACGGGCTACATCACTCTCTGACAAAGAGAATCTCGTATCGACGCGTTTTTAAGTTAGCTTGATCACGCTTGAATTCCTTAAGGAAAATCTAGACTGTTAATATCAGTCTCAGAAACGATCACGGCCACACTATTTGGCCGCGATTCAACAAACCTAGACCAATCCTGGCAGAACTAGGTAATTACTGCATTGACCGCCTGTGGGCCCACCAACGTCCCAACCAACCGGACTTTGCCTAAACGCATCCCAGCGTTGTCAAATGCTAACCCTAAACAGGGTGGTCACGTTATTGAAAGAAGCTCGAATGAGCTAAACTGTCTAAAACAGTCTCAAAAGTGTCACAATCGTCCAACTTTACCAGCCTGGTTGGACGGCTTGGATTTTCTTACAAGTAATTAAGGAAGTGCTAGCATGCACACCGGCGGCCCAGCCTTCCCCCCACTTGATCGGTCTATCCACGACAAGTCTGTAGGACAATAAATCGTTTTGCCCAAAATATGGCAGACGTGATGCTTTTAAAACCCTAATTTGGGTCGCGAAAGTGTATTAGTGTCTTAAATCGATCACGACCATCCAACTTAGCCAGCCTGTTTGGATGGCTTAGATCGCGTTTTGGACAGTCAGGGAGGTGTGCACGGGTTCACCACCGACCCAACACTATTCCTGCTCGATCTACTTACCCATGGGAAGTCAATGACGTATTGAATTAATCGATCGAACTAGATAAACCGCGGCTGTTTCAAAACCCTAATTGGGTTTGTGGCAAAATACTTCTGTTGTAAATTGATCACAACCATCCATCTTCGCCAGCCTAAACGAGCGATATAGAACTAGATTCAGGCGATCTCGAAGATGTTAATGTGATCAACGTCGACCCACCTTTTCACATGACCGACCGGCCTATTCAAACTAGGGCTCGATCCCTCGAAACGCTCGCCCAAAGAGGGGTGGGCCACACGGTTTCTAAACTCTAAGTTGCATCAACGACAATATGTAACTGCCGCAATTCATCTCGTCCACCCAACTTTGCTAGCCTAGTTGGACGATGTAGATTTATTTCCAGCAAACCAACAATGTAGCATGGAAATCACGGCCACCTCTCTTTCACGGGGAGCGATCGACCAAGTGATGGCTCGTCCATACGGCCTTCAAATGATCACCCAAAGATGATCAGTCATGCTACCCTTTTAAGACCCATGTTATGATAGAATTAGCAAATGTTATCATTGAGGCTCTGAGCGATTTCCGTCATGATTACCCTCCTGCTGAATTGCCTCCAACGAAGACAATTGAGAAAGTCAAAGAAATCCCAGAATCAGTAGAAGTTGTACCAACGGTTGCTGATCCTGACGTTTCTCGTGACGATGAGAGAACCCCTAGTCAGGGTATTCCTGTGGAACGAGAACATGCTCCACCTCGGCACCTTTGGGTTCAAAGGAATCATGATACTAACAGTATTTTTGGAGGTAACGATTCTACAGCTAAAACGAGGGGACAACTTTAAAATATTTGCAATTTTGGATGTTATCTATGGCACGTAGAACCAATAAACATCGATGAAGCTCTTAGCGATCCCTTCTGGGTGAATGCAATGCATGAAGATTTAAATCAATTCCAAAGACAAAATGTATGGGAACTTGTACCTTGTCCCTCCAATGTAAATATTGTTGGTACTAAATGGATATTCAAGAACAAGTAAGATGAATTTGGCACAATTGTCATAAACAAAGCTCGACTTGTCGCTCAGGGATACTCATAGATTGAAGGTATCGATTTTGACGAAACCTTTGCTCATGTGGCCCGCCTTGAGTCCATTAGACTGCTTTTAGCTCATGCTTGTTTTCTCAAGATTAAGCTATTTCAAATGGACGTAAAATCCGCATTCTTAATTGGATGTCTAAAGGAAGAGGTCTATGTTGCTCAACCTAAAGGATTTGAAAGTCCAGAATATCCAGATCATGTTTTAGGCTCAGAAAGGCATTATATGAATTAAAACAAGCACCTCATGCCTGGTTCGAAATACTAACCACTTCTTAGGAAAAGTTTTTCAAGAGGCGATGCTGATAAAACATTGTTTACTAAATGGAGTGGGGAGGATGTTGTTATTGCTCAAGTATATGTATATGATATCATCTATGGATCAACCTCTGGGACACTTGAAAAAGACCTTCAAGTTTCTCTTGGAAGGGAATTTGAGATAAGCAATGTTAGTGAATTAAAATTCTTTTTAGGATTACAAATTCAACAACACAAGGATGGAATTTACTTATCTAAAGAAAAATATACCATGGATCTAGTAAAAAGGTTCGGTCTTGAAAAGTCAACTCCAAAACTTACCCCTATGCCCACTACTGGAAAGCTGCATAGAGATGAGAAAGGTGTCAGTGTGGATCAGAAACTTTATCGATCAATCATTGGAAGTATTTTATATCTTACAGCTACGAGTTTTAGTATTGGTTGTCGTGCTAGATTTCAGGCTAATCTAAAGGAATCTCCTCTTGCAGATGCAAAAAGGATCATACGATACATTCAACACACTATCGGTTATGGTCTATCTTATAGTTTTGATACTAACACCGATCTTACTACTTATTCAGATGTTGATTGGGCAGGATGTGTGGAAGACAGAAAGAGTACATCGGGTTCTACTATGTGCGGTTGAATCTTGTGGAATGGCATAGCAAGAAACAAAAATCACATTCCCTTTCAACATGCTAAGCAGAATATATTGTTGCAGGTTCGTGTTGTACTAAACTTCTATGGATGTGTAGTATGGTAAAAACTGATTCTGCTGAAAAATGGTAAATTGGGTATGTCGATGAGAAACGAATCTAAACCCTTAACAAATGTACTGCACAAGAGTACTTTTAGATTCGAGAGATCAATCTGTATAATCCTGGACTAAACCAAGAAATGGCCTTTCCAGTCTTGCTTCGGTCATAAAAAGAAGGAGAATGGTTGATCTTAAGGTGGGAAGCAGAAAAAGTGTTGAGATCAGCATAATGAACTCTGTAAAGTATAGTTTTTATGACTTGTATCAGAATGCAAATTTGCGTGCAAAGTGTAAGCTCTGAATCTTGGGTGATTTCTGAATACTTGTGTTGATAACCAATGTTGTTGGTTGAAATAGATTGAAAATCTATTTATACAAGTCATAGTCGTACACATTGATCTCCTTAGAAGTGGGAGTTGTGAAGTAGTGGAGATCATGGGTGAGTGGTGAAAACCATGTCTTATGGTTATTGGATGACTGGACGGTTTGTACTCCCACTACTCTTCTACATGTCACTTATCCGCTATTCCAGGCACTTTCTCTTGATGAGCGTATTGCACGCCTCACGATGTAAATCGTCAGACCAATACCCTGATGTACATCCCCCAGTTTGTGACATGTTTGATGTCTTGAGTATTTTTATAGAAAATAGCAATTAGTTATGACTTGCATGATTTATATTACTAAGGCTGTCAGGTAAAAGCCTACTCGTATAATTTGATTTACCTAGATGAGATCCGTAAGTGGCAAGTCAAATTGTACGGATGAGACTCGCCGTGAGCCAGTGCTCAAAGAATAGCATATGACGCTTTTAGGTTAAATAAATAAATTATTTGTAAAATCGATATTTATAAAATATCGCTTGTAATTGATGTTTGTAAACCATCGCTTTTAAGCAAGCATCTCAAAATAATTGATGCATATGAAGCATCGTTTTATAGAGCCTGTTTGAGTCAGTTAGGGATTTCACGGTCTTAAAAGGGACGCGACCAACCAACTTTGGGCAGCTGCCAAGAGTTGTTCGTGCAAGCTAGGGACGAAGTGACCGGCCCTCATAGGAGAAGGATGACCGGTAGTCATCAATCATCGTGTCACCTCATTGGTTAGCTCAAATTATATCTAGGCCGGTCAACTTGAGTGGTTGAGATGATTTGCGGCAGTTATTGATTGTCGTTAAATTTATTTAAGGTTTTGTAAGGAGTGTGACCGGCCTGCTTTAAGTAGCTGCCAGGAGTTATTTGGGTGGGTTGAGGACGAGGCGATCGGTCCTCATAGGAGAGGAATGACCGGTGATCACGATGGCACCTCATTGGTCGCCCCAACTATAATCTAACACGGTCAATTTGGCCAGCTAAGTCCGACGGCTGCGATCGATTTAAGACTACCATGGGCAGTCTTAACATAATAAAAACCCTTTTTGGGGCCGCTCGATTGGCCTACTTTGGCTGGCAATTGTGAACACTTCCTGTGGGCTAGGAGAGTTCTGGTTGGCTGGGATAAAAGTGGGCCCGCCGGTGAGGATTATGGAATTTGTTTGGTCGCGCCAGGAGGTAGCCAAGCTCCTCAAATTGACCGGCCAAGTCGTTTGGTCGTGATCGTTCAGCGACTGGCCTGGACGGTATATATTATTTTTATTATATAAGAAGCAACACGACTAGCCTATTTTGGCTAACAATTTGGAGTAGCTGCAGACAGGCTAGAAGCGATATGATTGGCTGATTGGGAAGAGGGGACGATGAACAACAAATTGGAGCAAGGCCGCTCGGTGATGGGAAATGCCAGCTAGGGAAAACCGACTGTCCAAGTGGCACGGACGCGCCTCTTTTTGCTACGGCTAAAATTAGTCACAGTTTCCCTTTTTCTTCCTGGTTTCCAATTTTTGGTAGGATTGTATTTTTACTAGCTCCTGGGGCCAGTTTCCTAGCTTGCCTAGGTTTAGTCTCGACCAATAGGTAAAAAAATTGAATTTTGTGAGTTGGCACAAAATCAACTTTTTTGGTGAATTTTGCACGCTGATACAAAATCACTAATTTTTATCTTGGATAGCATCGCAGCTCGGCGCGCCTCTGATTGAGTACCTTCATGCACATGTTAATCCTGACACTTCGGATAATTCACCCTACCCAGCTAAGAGTGAACATTAATTCTCATATCATGTCAGTATTAAGAGTTCAGCTTGGAACATAGCATAGGATAGATACTCAACAGGCTCCGACATTAGTGAATAATGCAGTTAGGAGCTTATTATGCAGTAGCCCCAGCATTAGTGAATAATGAAGCTAGGAGTTAAATACTAATTAGGCTCTATACTAGTGAACAATTCATCTAGGACCTTGAGTTTCAATACAATATGAAGAGAGGCATAGGCACTCACCAGATTTTGATATATTCATCAAATTCCTTGCGGAATACAAACATATCAAGGTCTACTACTTCTGATACCGGGTCAGGTAGACATACTTTTACAGTTTTCGCCCTAAACTAAAAACCACCATCAACATTAAGTCCTCTGCTTAGCACATAATAGTGACATTGTGGCTGGGTAAGCACTAGATGGTGACAGACGAAAAATAAAACTAATAAGATGAAGTAGATAGATGTTACCAGAGAGATATCATTTTGTTTGAATTTTCTTAGCAGACGTCTTGGTGAAGAAGCTATCAATCAGGGGCTACTAACAAATTACCGCTCTTGCTCATCGAACATCAATGGTAGCAAAAAAAGCGAGCACGTCCGGTCAAGGCCTTGGAGCTCAACCAGTTTCCCTAATCCCGTATGTGCGAAGGAGAGGAAGATGCCCTTTCCGGATTTAGAAATTCATCGGGTATAAAGGGAGCTCTTGCTATTTCCTGTTTTGCACAAACAAAAGGACCAACCCATCATCGTGTACGCCAACCAACAACAAAGTAAGTTCATTTCGTCTTCGTTTTTTTTTCAGGGTATAAACCCTAGTTGTATCTTAGCTGTGAGTGTAATATCCACGAGTAGTTGATCAAACTTGAACATTTAGCTCGGTGTGAATGACTTCCTTTGTTAGCAGCGGTAGAGCGAGCATCAACGACAATAAAGCAATCTCTAATATTTATGATCAGCATCAAAGCGATCAAGGAGAACTCAAGGTAGGTGTTCTTTTCTGTTTTGCACATGTAACCATCCAATAGTAACTAGGAGCGTAAAAATTTCTGTTTGGATAAGATGTCACGTGGAGATATTTCCGCTGCTAAGCAAGGAGGCATTAATGATTCCAAAGACATGCCAAATATATATGATGACTTCTTTGAAGTGTCCTATACGACTTTTAGGACACATCCTAATCACGTGACGATTCTTCTTCCTGGACCAGAAGGTGTGAAAGTTGTACCATCGATCTCCCCGGAAAGTGTAATAAGGTTCTATCTCCAGAAGAATGAGTATCCATCCTCTCCAGTGGATTTCAAAATTTTCCAAACTCCATTGTGCTCCTGAGATGGATGGATGAGATATATGTTCGACAATGATCATGTCAGGGTTAATCTGGGAGAGTGTAGCTGCGTTGTTGACCCTTCCGACTGAGACCTTAACTATAAGTTGTTTGGTGGGCGTCTGGGTGGTATCCTCTGGTACCAAAACCGAGTCGGGTATTGAATGGCGTTTCAAGTATTGCCGAGTTCTCTTTGTTCATGTGATTTGTTTAATATTTGAGAAAAAGAGTCATGTAAAACCTAAACAAGGTGTAGGCAGTCCCCAGGAGAAATAGGTTCGGTCATAGAGGATTGCAGGTGGCACTTGAATAGCTAATGAAAAAGCGGGGGGTCTAACAACCACACCCAACATTTCGTTTAGGCAATCTGTATGGACTAACTCCAATATATTTTCAAGAGAATCAAATAGACAGTCAGCCTCAATCAAGGAAAATACATCCAAGAGTTATATCTTTGTTTCTCAATGTAATCAGCAAATCAAACAGATAGAAATCCGTGAGCCCGATTATTATGAGAAACAACTTGAACTGTACCAAAGACCAATGTTCAAGTGCCAATCAATTTATATCAACAACCAAAGGTTGGATTATCTGATTGATTGAACTACGCACAACCTGTGATATTTCAATTATATAGTAAATATAATGCGGAAAAGAAATAACACAGACACCATAATTTTGTTAACGAGGAAACCGCAAATGTAGAAATACTCTAGGACCTAGTCCAGATTTGAACACCACACTGTATTAAGCCGCTACAGACTCTAGCATACTACAAGTTAACTTCGGACTGGAATGTAGTTGAGCCCTAACCAATCTCACACTGATCAAGGTACAGTCGCGTTCCTTATACCTATGAATCCCAAAATGACTCTACGCACTTGATTCCCTTAGTTGATCTCACCCACAACTAAGAGTTGCTATGACCCAAAGTCGAAGACTTGATAAACAAATTTGTCTCACATAGAAAAGTCTATTGAATAGATAAATCTGTCTCCCACAGAAATACCTATGGGTTTTGTTCCGTCTTTTGATAAATCAAGGTGAACATGAACCAATTGATATACCGGACCTATATTCCCGAAGAACAGCCTAGTAATATCAATTACCTCACAATAATCTTAATCGTATGGTAACGAAACAAGATATTGTGGAATCACAAACGATGAGACGAAGATGTTTGTGACTACTTTTTATCTTACCTATCGGAGAATAAATCTCGAGTAAATCTTAGAGAAGAAAGTAGTCAATACGATAGAACAAAGTAAGATCAGAACACGTAACTACAGAGAAAATAGTTGGGTCTGGCTTCAAAATCCCAATGCAGTCTTTAAGTAGTTAACCTATAATGGATTTAGGAAAAAACCTAGGTTAAAGGAGAATCGACTCTAGTCGCAACTAGTATCACACAGAAGGTGTGGGGATTGGGTATCCCAATTGCTAGAGTTCTCCCTTATATAGTCTTCAAATCAGGGTTTGCAATCAATGTTACCTTGGTAACAAAGCATTCAATATTCACCTGTAGATGAAAACCTGATTAGACTCAGGCTAATATATTAAAAATGTTAGATCGAACTTAGCTTGTTACACACAAATGAAATGTGACTTCATTTAGATATGGGTAACCGTACCTAAACGTGTACACTTGGTTCGTTCAAAAATAGTTAACCGAAGTTAGCCATATGAACACTTTAATATCAACCTTGTTCATCTTAACACAACTAGTTCAAATGACTCAAATGAAACTAGTTATATAGTTGTTCAATTGTTTATATTCTCATAGAAGTATACAAGACACAATTGAAGCAAAATCGATTTTTATTCACTCGGATCAATTCATGAACATTATAGTCCACGGTTTGCAAAAGATTGCATTCCGTATTTTATAAATGTATTAGTTCATGAACAACCCGATTTTAGAACATTACCCACTCAAGTATTCAAACGGGTACGCATATCTAAGTAGCCGGACTTGAGCTGGGTTCGCCAGTATGCGAACGTGTACGCATACCGTCGTACATGACCAACCTCAGATGAATTCCCGAACTTGAACTTACGCCTGTACGCATACATGTACGCATACTAAGTTCCCGGACTTCAACTAAAAAACCACTACGCATACGGGTATGCATACTATGGTTCCCGGACTTGGAATAACTTGCAACAGTTAGCATACAAGTATGCATACTGTGATATATCCAATTAATGGTTAATTGTTCTAAATTCCCATTTCAATCATTGACATATTTTGAGAAATATTTAAGCAAGTTAAACTCATTTCGAAATATTAAATGTGTATAATCGAAGTCTATATAGCTATACGACTTTTGTCTCAAATAGGAGATAGAGTAGAAATAGACTTTTGAGTGATAGATGAGTTCAAGTCTCCACATACCTTTTGTTGATGAAGTTCCATATTCTCCCCTTAGTAGTTCTTCGTCTTCAATCGATGAACATCGTGAAGTCTAAAGCTCAACTACACATTCTATCCTAATCCGAGACTTAGTTATATGTAGACTAGAAATCAAGACTTATAGTTTTGGCAACTAAACTTGAGAAGCAAGATTGAGATAGCAACGCTTGCGAGTTCGACCGAGCAGCGCTCTAACAATCTCCCCCTTTGTCAATTTTAGTGACAAAACTATCAATACATATGGATTACAAAATAAATAAACTTTGTAGCTTCTCATCCAAATGCTTAATTTCTTTGGTTCTTCAACATTACTCGAAATCTTCGTCACTTCCAAGTACTCCAATGATCTTGAACGTGTTCAACTCAACATCATAGTTGTTGAAGATCCGTAGCTATAACAATATATATAAAAACAAGATGTTTTCGTATTGTTATACAATGTCATAGTATTATTACACAACATCAAAGTCCAATTGCATCACAACTTTGACAACAATACTATGGTAATATGTATCACTCCCCCTTAGTCAATACTTCATCTCACAATGAGAACCATTCCCCCTTACATAATGATCCGTAAACCATATGTATTTGTAGTGTGAACTACACAATAATTCTCCCCCTTTTTGTCAATATAAATTTGCAAAGGTACGAAAACTAGCGAGATCATAATGAAATTCTCATAGAGATACTTCATGACTAAAAGAGAACATATCAACTTTGTTTCGATGATTTCACATAGTCGAAACTTAGTGTATTCATCAAGGAGTTTATAAAGATACAAGATAACTCCTACAATATTCCACAGCTGCACTCCCCACAAAGATTTTGCAATTAAGCACAAGTTCAATTAAGAACTCTCCCCCATAAAATGTCATTCCCGAAAGAACAACAAGAGCAACCTTACTTTTACAAGAAAAGAAGGATTTCTTTGGACATTAACAAATTACATGAAACATGAATTTATATCCAGAAAACTCAATTAAATTAACCACAAGATAACCCATGATTAATTTAATCGGAAATGCTCAACATAAGAAACCTTACGGAGCCGTACAGTGCTTTCACATAGAAGTGGATCAGGGAAAGATCAATACCGCGGAATATACAAAGATTCATTCTTTTTTTCATCAATATTTGCATAATGACACAATAGACTTAATCTTTGACATCAAAAGTTCATTCTATGTTCCATCAATATTTGCAAACCGACATAATAGACTTAACTTTTGACATATATGGGACAATCATAGTTCACGGACGCAAACATACATATCCCATAATAATTTTCGCAATATATAAAACCAATAAAGGTTAATACTGCAAAATCATCTTCCAAATAAACTTTAGAATTTAAATAAATAAATCTAAAAACATTGCAAGATGAAAAACGTTGGCAATAACAGTGTGTAATCAGAATATAGGCTATTCCAAACCCTAGTTATCCTTCTTGAAACACAAGAATAAATTCTCATAAGAAGTTTCCTAGACAAAATCAAGTTTCTTTGATAACATCATACCTTTGAAAGGGTCCATCATAAAAGGTATCACTGATATCCTTGATTGTTTTGACCGTAGAGACTCCATGTTCATGAGTTAGAACATTAACTTTTCGATCAACAATGCGGGCAAGCTTCCTAGCTTTGTCATAGTCCACGATGAGTTTCTTCTGATTCCGAATCAAGATCTTTTGATTTTCAAGGTTTTTGGTTTGTCCACCAAAGAGCTGATTAATTTGCAGTTGAAGATTTGCAAATTCTACCCTAAGGTCATTCTGAAAAAGAATTAAATCCTTGACAGATTCTCCAATCCAGGAGTTGTACTCTTTCCTTTCAATCATCTTTTTCAAGACAAGTTCTTGAACAGAATCACATCCTTTAATGTCTTCTTCCATCTCAAGATTCACCACAACCTGAGGTCTGAGAAGTTCTCCATTTTTTTTTATTAGGGAAGGAAAAACAATATAAAATATATATATGTTTACAAACAAGAGAAGGACACCCTTGTTATGAAAACCCTAAAACTCCCAAGAAAGACACGGACGTTTGTGGACCTGTTATGAAAGGTTAATGGATCAGAAAAGATCCAAGAATAAGGAAATACTTTTTGTTTTCAGATATTTCTTACCTTCAAAGCTCAATAATTAATGCTTTAATCAGAGCAAAAGATGCATTAGTTACTTGGAGTCAAGGTATGACTCAACTTTCACAAACGAAGAAAATAGCTAATTCAAACACAAGACAGACGGTAACCTAAAGTAGACTTGAGCATCTCGCAAATGTCATCTTTGCTACTCTCAAGTTAGATACAAGGATGAAATTACCTAGAGATAGGTAGCAAAGAGTTTGGAGATCTCATGAAATACTCCTCTTATGTAAAATGTAGTTTAGAATTTAAGTTCTTAATGTATCCTTTCCTATTAAAAAAAAAGGTAGCAAAGTGAGATGTAATCCCACCATGAACATTGAGAGATGAACTGTAAGTACCATCTAAATGTTTGATCCTTGTATTCCTTACGTTCCTTCGGTTATTTCTTATCCCAGAGAAATAAGAGATAAACCTTTTTGAGCTTCCATCAGAAGGATTTTTCTGAGGATTAAATCTAGGACCTCTAGAGATTAGTTCCAGAGGGTCAGAATTGAGAAAATTTCATCTTCTAGACTTGGGTCTACCAGACTTCTTCTCATTAGCACTTGGAATGTGTACATTTGTAGTGTAAATGTAGTTGCAGGAAATCCTACACTACCCCCCTCACTCGAATTTGCTTAATCAATCCATTTGAAGATGAATAATAATGTCTTTTATTAATTGTTTTCTTGAAAGGTTTACAAAGAAATGTAGAACAGAGCTAAAGAAATTACAATCACTCTTGATTTTCTCTCTCCTAATGACTTGCTTAACAATTCAAAAAGAATGCTCTCCCACCACAGACTTACTCAACCCTTTATATAGGGTATTACATAGTGGATGACAGCTAGGCTGTCCTTTATTTTCGGAATCGACTCGCGAATCCTCGCGAATGTGTAACTGTTTGTCCTCGTGACACTCCTAAATCTCGCCAAGTCTTCACACTTTCTTCATGTTCTGACTGTCGTCATCTATTACGTCATTTATTTACCTCCATGCGATTCCTTCGCGACGCAGTCGTTTATTAATCTCGCGAAGTATTGGAGTTGCGATATTCTGATCCTACATCTTGCCTCTTCTCATGTATTCTCTGCGAAGAAGAGAATGTCATGAGAACAATATTTTAGAATGCCGCAACCGCTCATCTTTACCTCGCCATTGTTCATTTTTGCTCGTTTTATTCATGTACGGAATTTATTACAGGTGTTTCTTCTTCCACTCTTTTCTTGACACGTCTCTTTCAACTACTTATTCTTAACCATTCACGTCCCATCTCGCATTAAATGCGTTTATATTCCCGAAGATTCTTTCTCTCTATAAATAGTTTTCCCACTCCTTTCTCCTTCTTTTTTACTTTCCTTCTGCAAATTTTCTTTAATTCTCTCTCTCCTTCCGCAATTTGCGCTTCTGCTACCATAATTCTTCTACTTCTTTCTCATTCTTTTGATCTGCAATCATCCATTCCCATACTTCTAGCAATGGCTTCACTTGGTCGTTCATACACTCCTCCTTTTATTGATGTTCAAAAGAAGTTACAGGAAAAGGGTTTCACTTTATCAACTATTCCCGATCATGGATCTTCATCTATTCTTTCTGCAAAACTGTTTTCTGATCATCAATGTGATGATCATAAAATCATAATCTCACTGGGTCAACTCCTCGCAGGACTCCCCATTCCTTTGTACAACCCCGAGTTGCCATTATTCTATGAAATTCTTGCTCATGAGAAATTCTCGCGAGCTATCTATCAATTGAGTGGCGACTGCATCCGTTTAATGCTTGAATTCGCCCATCGTGGCGCTGGTAAAGGATCTTTATATCCTGATAATGTTAGGGATCCTAGGTTTGTAGATTTACAAATAGTTACTGAGAAGTATACCGTGGATAATTTCTTTGCAAATTACTCTGTTATAAATATGAGAAATGATAAGTCTCGCTGGGGTGCTCGTCTGAAAAAGAATGATAACGTTGATGCTGACAAACTGCTTATGCAAGATATTGATTGGAATTCGGGCAACAATAATACTCCCCGTCATTCCAAAGATGAGAAATGGTGGGTTGTTCCTTTACTTTTGAGTGGACCTTACATCGCAGGTTCATATATTCTCCCTGCACACCTCGCGAACTATCATCCTTGGGAGTTTAAGTGGCCTGAGGAATCAAATGAGGTATATTTCCTTTTTTCAATTTTGCTTTGCGACATCTTCTTCCTCTTTTATCTATTAACCTTCAAAAATTTTAGATCGCCAGAATGAGGAAGAAATATAAAGAAAATCCAAAGCCAAGTATCCTGGCGATACTTCGATCGCTTACAAATGAAGTAAGAAACATTTTCTTTTGTTATTTTAAACAATATTGTTGCCTCTGTTTCTTATCTTCATGCGTATGCGAAGGTTGAAGTTGAAGAGGCTGAAGCTGCGAAGGCTAAAGGCAAGGATAAAGCTACTTTGCACAAGGACAAGTTTTCTGCTCCGTTTTCTAAAAAACGGAAAACCCATCTCTCTTCTCATTGTAGTTCTCAAACAGGCAAGAATTCTGACGAGAATGAAAATGAGGTTGGTACTTCTTCTGCGAGGGAGAATCACTCAACCACCTCTGCTATGGCGCAATTGTCTAGCATCTTCTCCGATTCCATGCAAGGATTGGGAGACGAGCAT
The DNA here is from genome assembly GCA_023531295.1 of Papaver armeniacum. Lineage (NCBI taxonomy): Eukaryota > Viridiplantae > Streptophyta > Magnoliopsida > Ranunculales > Papaveraceae > Papaver > Papaver armeniacum. The sequence goes on along the minus strand of JAJJWW010005957.1, from coordinate 479,806 downwards.
TTAACTGCTACTTGCGAAGCTCTCGCTAAGATTTGCGATGCCCCACTGCTGGAGGATAATGAATCATTTCGCGGGGTTTCCCGAACAGTGACTTCTAGCTTCTTAAACGCTCTTAATGCTTTGGTATGTTTGTATCCTTTTATTTCTTTGTGACTTCAATTATAAACTCTATCTTAATCATTTCCATATTTTTCTTTGTAGTCTGGGAGAGCTTCTTTTGTTGTCGCCTCTGACCTTGAGAAAAGACACATCAATCTGAAAAGAGAAATTTGCAACTTAAAGATAAGATCCGAGAACTAGAGAGTGAAACTGCGACATCTCGCAAGAAGGATGAACGAATTAAACAACTGGAAGCTGAGCTTACTTCTCAACAGAATAGAGTATCTACTCTTGAAAGTGCAAATCAGCAACTTTATGGTATAGCAATCTTTACTCCTCAAATCCTTTTTATTTTATCATTTACTTTTCTTTGCCTGACTTACTATTTTCGCAGACATATATAATCTCTCTGAAGAATCCATTCTTCTCCATTCATTTCCCGAGCCCATGGATGATGATGTCCTTCTTACTCATCTCAATGAATCTCTAAGTAGTTCTTCAAATAAGACTAACCTTCTTTCATTAAAGGATCTTCAATCCAAATATCATCTCTTAGAGATTGAGCATAGGGCTAGTTTAAGTTTAGCTAATCAATTTAAACGAATGTACCTTGATTCCAAGAAGAAAGCCAAAACCTTAAGGAAGAAAGTTAGTGATCTCATAGATGAGAAAGATCGCATTACTAACAGAGGTGCGCAGGCATTAGCAAAATTTCAAAAATCTCTCCTTGATGTGCAAGTTGAGCGAGATGAACTCCTTCGTCAAAATACCATACTTAGCGAGCGAGAAGACCAAATTCGTTCACTTTTTGTCATAAATAATGATGATGAGTTTGCACTGGCTGCGAAGGTTCTAGATAATGCTAGAAATAACTTAGGTGTCGATGTTAGTCTTCGCGTCGAGCAAACTACCTTAATCAAGGATATGATCTTTGAAAGAGAAGGTTGTTTATTATACTTCTTTACTTTTCTCGTTCTTTTTCTTTTTGTACTATTATCATTAATTCATTTTCTCATGTTTTGAGAATCAAAAGAGATTTGAGACAAGGATTGGAGAGCTTGAAACCGAAAAGAACGACTCGCAATGGATCTTTCTCTTCGTGAGAATAGATATTCTAAATTGAAGCAAAGAATTCCAAACTACGGTGGCGAATTTTAATAATGATGTTGTTCGTTTTCGCAATCAAGCTATGGAAATAGTTTGTAACGACCACAACATTCCTCTTCATTCATATCCTTTTCTTGTCAAGAAGTTCCCGAGAACTTGCCTGTCTCGGTGTTTCGATAGTGAAGCTAATGAAGAAGAAGAATCTGGCGACGAGAGTGATGGAACCAAAGAATCAGATCAAGAAGAAGAACCAAAGAAAGAAATAACTTCTTTTTCTTCTTTCATTTCTTGTAGTATCTCGTATACATATATCTTTGTTAATCTTCCATTTCGTAACTCCTTATTATAAATTTCTTTGACTATTGAATGTGAATTTCAACTTTTGCTTCCTTTGTTCAGATATATCAATCAAACAACCCTTCTTTGTAATTATAACTTCACACTTGCCTCTGTCCATAAGATATAATCAACTTTGCGAGTTACATAAAATATAATCAACTTTGTGAATTAATTATTCTCGCGAGATATAAATATATATATATATATATATATATTTTTTTTTTTTTTTTTGCACTTTATCACTGCGACAAGTTCGCAAGATATCTTCATGGATTAAGAAATCTATTGATCTTGCCTTATCATTATTTGTGTGGTCTTATTTTGCCTTCCTAAGTAAAGGTCTTATTTTGCCACCCCTCATTGCGACAAGATCGCAGGACGTCTTTACATTTTCATGTAATGACCCATTGGCCTTGTCTTATCATTTCTTAAGTATTTTTGCCTCTGCAGGACATTATATTTGCGACAATATGACAGGTTTAAACGTTCTTGCGACCATAAAATCCCGTGACATTGTCGTCTTTGCGACGAAATCGCAGGACGTTCTTACACTTTCATGTAAAAACCCATTGATCTCGTCTTACCCTTGCGTTAGTATTATTGCCTCTGCAGGATCATTGCACAAATATGACAAGCCTAAATTCTCTTGCGAAAATAAAGCCTCGTGACATTTGCGTCTTTTGACACTTATCGCCTCCCTAATGGAGGGTGCCGCCCTTATCTTCTCCTGGTTGCCCCTTCAAGGAGGCGTACATCGGCCATACAAGACTAGCTCCTCCCATCCGGTCTTAACGAGCAAGCGGTTGTTTTCGCAGCCTCTTATCCCTTATACCTATAGGGCTTATGGTTACGAGACTGCACCCTAAGTGGAGTTTTCTTGGGCCGAGTGCGGCATGTGCCAAGACTTGTCAAGAGTGGTAAGGAAGTTCCATGCTCCCGCACTCTTGACTCAACCGTGTACCTCGGCGCCTTGGTCATACACCGACTCCTTGGAAGAGACCCTCGGGCGTCCAACCAGGGTATAACCTTATATATATAGTTGGAAATCCAAGGTATCTCCCCCGGATAGGCTTTCATGGGCCCCAAATTTCCATGACTCAGGTTCCAGGAGCGGTGTAACCTTTTCCCTGAGCCATGTCAAGAGATACCCCCTTATATGACGTACTTTAGGTCTTACATTTGCCTCTTACGAAATATCATTCGCGAACTAGGGTGTACGCCATAAAGGTTCGTCCCATTCACTCACTCATTCATTTTATCAATTTATTCGATCATTCATTTTTGACTTTTGTTAATTTGTCTGTGAAGCTATCGCATTTTGATCTCATTTCAATTATTCAATAGATTTTTATACATTCTTCACGGCGATATTTTCGCACAACTTTTCTGCAACCATCATCTCTGCTTCTTGTCCTTATCATGCTTTCATCACTAAATTGGTATCTTTTCTCGCAACTATTCATTTTTTACACCTTTTACTCCTACTTCCTTCTGCCTCCGCGTCAGTCAAACTTTTCAATGTCTCCTTTTCATCATGATATTCAATTGTTTTCATGCATTCACTTCGCAACATCTCTTCTTCCTTTATTTCTATGGTATCTACCATTAGCCTTTCTTTTCTTTGCTCATCCTTTACATTCTTCCTCCAACCTTTCCTTTTTGCCATTCTCTCTTCGCAGCTCTCTACATCGACCTCATAACATTTTTGCCCTTCCTTCCAGTCTCCTTTTATAATTCCGACACCGCTAGGATGTGGAAACTTTATACATTGATGGTATGTCGATGCTACCCCCAGAATTTCATGCAACCATGGTCTTCCAATCAAAGCATTGTAGGGAGATTCCACATCAACCACGCAGAACAAAATATCAGTTGATAACCCCTGCAAGGGTATCCTCATGTGCACTTCTCCTTTGGGCTTGTTTGCGGTACCATTAAAACCATATATTTTGTATGTTGAAGGGATCAAATCTTCATTTTTTCCTCCCATAGTTTTGTAAGTATGGTAGAAAAGAATGTTGACTGAACTGCCAGTATCTATCAATATTCTATTGATTGCCCAACAATTTTCCGCTTCATCATCTTCGCCATCAATAGGTTTTGGATTAATTTCCAGCTTCACAACCAATGGGCTATCATGTATTTCTCTTCCTTTGGGTACTTCTTGAGTAGAAAGAAATAATATGCAGTTGCCACTCTTTTAACTGCGATGTCTTCGCAACATTCATCACTTCTTTATCATCAGCATCCCTCGCAAAAACTCTACTAAGTACATTGTCATGAAAATCTTCGATTGTGCGGTATGAATGTACAATGGAATTGCAAAACAAATTTTTAGCCTTTGCCCCAACTTCTATAACAAATGTTTCTTTTCCCTTTGCCGGTGGTGGTGGTAAATGTTGAACTTTCTCTTCTTCTTTTAAAAAGTGATTCAACTTTCCTTGATCAATCATTCTTAGGATAATTCTCTTGATGTTTCTGCAGTCATTCGTTAGGTGCCCATGAAAGCGGTGGTAAGAACAGAACTCGTGACTTCTATCTCCAGGTGGTGGTTCACTTCCCATGTTCCATGGTGCAGGTATGTTTTCCATCAAAAGTATTGCTTCCCATATTTTTTCCACACTGGCATTCAATGGCGGCATTTTAATTTCCTCCCACACTACTCTGTGACTTCGCTGTCCTCTATGATAATTCTGCCTCTGGCCTCCATAAGTCTCTTGCGAATTATGCCTTTGACCTCCATAGGTTTCTTGCGGTTGATCAAGCCTTTGAATTTTATTATTTCCTCCACGGTTGTAGAAATTTCTTTCTCTTTCAAATTCTTCCTGATCGCGACTTCCCATAGCTACCAATTTTGGCTGTTTATCATCTACCACTCTCTCTTGTTGCCCTTGCGAGGTGCTCGCCACTGTTTGTATTAATCTGGGTAACAGACTTGCATTCGCAGTACTTGAACTTGTATTCGCAACTGGGTACGATTCTACTTCATTTTGCCTTTCCTCCAAAGCAATATATTCCTCTTGCAATTCTCTCAATTCGGTCATCGTGATCGTATTCTTGACTCTGAAAATTTGAACATATAATAAGTTGGTTGCGAACATAGCATTTATGAATGATAGTATGAGATATCTTTCATCAACCCGTCCCCGCCATTTCGCTACACATTGTCTTCCATCTTACTTGTCGGATGTCTCAAGCTCTCGCCAACTCTTTGTTTTAGCCCAAATACATCTTCAATGCCGTGTCGCGAAGAGTTGTTGCTTATATACGCCCCCAAGAATATAGCTTTGTAAATGATTGAATGATGTGATTGTATTCCTTGGTAAACCCTCAAACCATTTCAACGCTTCTCCCGGTAAACTCGACGCAAAGTATTTGCACAATATAGCATCATGGTTTTCCCACCGTAGCATACATCTCACGTAAGCCTTGATGTGTTGTACTTGCACAAGTTGACCCATCAAAAATGCTAGTTAGCGCTGGTAAGTTGCATTTTGGGTGTATTCCTCCTAACTGCACTTCTAATGTAAAAGGATTTTTCGCAGCCTCCGCGATAGCTTCATCTAACCTGTCTTCTCCCTCCTTCTCTTCTCGCTGTTCAATATTCCTCTCATCTCTCGCCAATTCTCACAGAATTTGTTCATTTGCCTCGAATTTGAATTTATCGGTCTCTTTAATTCTGCTTCTCTCCTTCTTCGTTCGTGTCTACTTTTTTGTATTCTTTCATATTCTTCGTTAATATCTCCATTGTTGCGATTCCGCTCGCGCCACCTCTCTCGATTGTCATGATTATTTTGCCGAATTGCCTCTTCCAATTCCCGATTTTCCATTTCTGCTCTCAATCTTTCTCTCTCGCGGGTTAGACGTGCTTGCTCGGTATAATGCTTTTCAATGTCATCTTAAATAGAAGAAGAATTGCAGAAAATGTTGGACGCGGGAATTATTAGACAAGCAAAATATCCCGAATGGATAGCAAATATGGTTATAGTCCCAAAGAAGAAAAAAGGAATAAGAATTTGTATAGACTTTACTGATCTAAATAAAGCTTGTCCTAAAGATAGTTTCCCATTACCGGATATTCCGCAATTGGTTGAAGCAAATGGGCGGAAACGAAAGGATATCATCTCTTGATGGATATAAGGGTTACAATCAAATTCCTCTCGCCGAAGAAGACCAAGAACATACTGCTTTCTTTGCTCCAAGAGGATTGTACTGTTATACAAAAATGCCGTTTGGTCTGCGAAATGCCGGTGCGACATACCAAAGGATGGTGGAGAAGGTGTTCGCGAGATGGATACACAAAACATTGGAGGTATACGTAGATGATATGTTAATAAAAAGTAGAAAAGCAAAAGACCACGTACAGGATTTGAAAGAAATTTTTGAACAAATGAGGCAATTTAATATCAAAGTAAACCCGAGAAAAATGCACCTTTGGAGTCGCCTCTGGAAAATTTTTAGGGTACATTGTATCCAAAGAAGGAATTCAAGTCGACCCAGAAAAAGTACAAGCAGTTCGCGATATGCCAACACCGGTGACAATAAAAGATGTTCAAAAGTTAAATGTGTTGTTAGCTTCGCTAGGGAGGTTCATCTCGCGATCATCTGACAAATGCAAGCACTTTTTAAATATCCTTAGAAAGGGATCGAAGTTTAAATGGACAGATGAGTGCGAGAAAGCCTTGCAAGGAATAAAGGAACATTTAATGGATATATCAATTTTGCAAAAGCGAAAGAAGGAGAAGAATTGTTGATCTATCTTGCGACAACCCCGCATGCATTAAGTGCAGTGTTACTGCGAGTGGACGCAGGAGTAGAAAAACCAATTTATTACATCAGCAAAACTTTCAACGTTGCAGAAAGGAATTACTCAAAAGATACCAAGAATAAAGTGGAGACATATATCAAGGAGAAATAATAGGCTCGCAGACGCTTTTGCCTTTATATCAAGTATGATGACAGATCCGGTTGCGAGAAATATTAAAATACAAACACTTTTGATGCCGTCAATTGACAAAGAAGAAGAACAAGAAACCGATGTAATGGTAGTAGAAGACGGAACACAAACACTCTGCGAAGAAGATTGGAGAGCAGAGCTTCATGCATATTTGCTGACAGGAGAGACACCAAGAAATAGATTGGAGACACACAAATTAAAAAGCCGTGCAACAAATTATGAATTAAGAGATGGAGTGCTATACCGACGATCTTTTAACGGGCCTTCACTTAGATGTTTAACAAGAAAGGAAGGGGAAATCATATTGAAGATGTTGCATAGTGGGGATGCTGGTAATCACAACGGTGGAAGATCTTTAGCATATAAAGCAAAAATGCAGGGTTATTATTGGCCATATATGCATGAAGACGCGAAACAAGTGTCAAGGCGTTGCGAGGATTGCCAAAGGCATGGGAAGAAAATACATGCACCAGGAGCTCCGTTAAATTCTTCAACAAGTGTCTGGCCATTTGGAAAATGGGGTTTAGACATTGTAGGACCATTTTTACCAGAACGGGACAGAGAAGATATTTAATCGTCGCTCTGATTATTTCACAAAATGGGCAGAGGTGAAAGCGGTACAACATATTCGCGATAAGGATGTTTTTACTTTCATATTTGAGAACATTATATGCAGATTTGGGATTCCAAAGCACAGTTGGTATCCGACAATGGGAAGCGATTCGAAGGATAAAATATAGAATTGCTTGCTTAATGCATTTCAAATATGATGTGGGAAATCAACTCCTTTATACCCGCAGCTAATGGTCGAAATGAGAAAGCGACAAATAAAACAATCGCAGACATATTGAAGAAAAAGTTAGAAGGATACAATAAAGGATGGTGCGAAAAAGTACCCAATGCGGTATGGGCTTATAATACAACTAGAAGAGAAGCTACAGGCATGTCCCCTTTTTGTTTAACATATGGAGTTGAAGTCAGTACTCCCGACGAAGTTAAGATTCCAACTACAAAGAAAGAAGCTTGGGAGAAAAATCTCGGTGCGGGTAACATCTTAATCAAGTTAGATGAACTAGAAGAAAAAAGAGAAAGCACTACAACATATGGAGAATTATCGGCGAAGATTGGCCAGAGAATATAACAAGCGTGTCAAGACACGTGAATTTCAGCCAGGTGACTTGGTGCTGCGAGAAACACCTATATATCAGCGAGAAAATGGTGGCAAGCTGGCAAGAAAATGGGATGGACCTTATATCATCAAGGAGATAGTTGGAACAGGGGCATATAGATTAATGGATCCTGAAGGCAAAGATGTAGGGCAAAAACTAAATAGTCATGAAATAGGTTATATCTTAAGAAATATTACCCATAGAAGATGGGAGAAATGGAATGAATCTGTGATATAATGTTTTTGCAACAGATAGATTGTGAGATCAAAGGAAATAAAGCAAGATTATGCGATAGCTTCGCAAACAGAATGAATGCTTGAATGAATTAACAAATATGAATGAGTGAGTGAATGGGACGAACCTTTATGGCGTACACCTTAGTTCGCGAATGATATTTCGCAAGAGGCAAATGTAAGACCTAAAGTGCGTCATATAAGGGGTATCTCTTGACATGGCTCGGGGAAAGGTTACACCGCTCCTGGAACCCGAGTCATGGAGATTTGGGGCCCATGAAAGCCTATCCTGGGAGATACCTTGGATTTCCAACTATATATATAAGGTTATACCCTGGTTGGACGCCCGAGGATCTCTTCCAAGGAGTCGAGTGTATGACCAAGGCGCCGAGGTACACGGTTGAGTCAAGAGTGCGGGGAGCATGGAACTTCCTTACCACTCTTGACAAGTCTTGGCACATGCTTTCGGCCGAAGAAAACTCCACTTAGGGTGCGGTCTCGTAACCATAAGCCCTATAGGTATAAGGGATAAGAGGCTGCGAAAATAACGCTTTGCGATAAGACCGGATGGGAGGAGCTAGTCTTGTATGGCCGATGTACGCCTCCTTGAAGGGGCAACAAGGGAGAAGATAAGGGCGGCACCCTCCATTAGGGAGCTGATAAGTGTCAAAAGACGCAAATGTCACGAGGCTTTATTTTCGCAAGAGAATTTAGGCTTGTCATATTTGTGCAATGATCCTGCAGAGGCAATAATACTAACGCAAGGGTAAGACGCGATCAATGGGTTTTTACATGAAAGTGTAAGAACGTCCTGCGATTTCGTCGCAAAGACGACAATGTCACGGGATTTTATGGTCGCAAGAACGTTTAAACCTGTCATATTGTCACAAATATAATATCCTGCAGAGGCAAAAATACTTAAGAAATGATAAGACAAGGCCAATGGGTCATTACATGAAAATGTAAAGACGTCCTGCGATCTTGTCGCAATGAGGGGTGGCAAAATAAGACCTTTACTTAGGAAGGCAAAATAAGACCACACAAATAATGATAAGGCAAGATCAATGGGTCATTATATGAAAATGTAAAGACGTCCTGCGATCTTGTCGCATAACAGCATTCAAGAAAGATCTTTAAACATTTTGAATATAGGCAATTGAGATCTTTTCATCGCAAGAAAAAGTAAATGATAAGCTTGCGAAACATATAAATAATAATGAGACTGAGGCAATGCTTGTGAGATTACAACAAAAGACTTAATGGAAAATAAAGGAATTGCTTGATAAGAGGGCGAAATGAGTTCTTATAGTAAAAAGGAAAGAGAAACTAAATGATTCATTCAACACAGGACTTAATCTTATCTTTTGCAATCAAAAAGGAACATTCAACAAGGTTACAAAGAAGTTTAATTCTCTATATCAATATTTTCGGCTGAAGGAGATGGTAAAGATTCTTCAACAATCTTGTCAGTCTCACCCTCGCCAGTTGAAGGGTTTTCATCAGAGATTTTTTCGCAAGGTTCCTTATTGATAACTTCATTATTAGCGAGATCTTCGCAGCTTTCATAATCATAATCACTATCAGGAGAGTTGGGTACTTCATCATCTTCAACTTCCAACGGTTCAACAAAGACAGGATCAAGGGATTTAGAAAGTAAAATATTATTCACAAGAACTTCTGCTTTGGGGTGAAATTGACGAAGAAGTGCCTTCTGTTGATTTCTACTCTGGATTTCTTTAAGATGATTAAGGTAGTTAAACCTCCTTCTGGCTCGGTCGCGAGATTGAGCAAGGGAAGCAACTAGAATTGCATTTTCCTTACGAATTTTAGCATGCGCCGCTTCCAAAGTAGATAGAGAAGAGTGAAGATTTTTCTCAGACTCTGCAAGAGTAAAGAAAGACATTAAAATTATAAAATGGAAAGAAGAAAAGAAAAATAATGGAAAAGGCAGTCAAATCTTATGACTACCTTCCTTCTGCGAGATAAGATATTGAGTAAGGGCCAAGCAATTATTCCCCAAGTTTTCCATGGCATTATCAAAACCATCACCAACAAGACCTTTTAACCGCGAACGCAAACTCTTTTCGTTAGAAATCAATAACTTATTTTTCTTCGCAAGGGAAGAATGGGATTCTTTTAACTTGGTATAATCATCCTTGAGTTGGTTTGTTTTAACACTTAGATTTATTCTATTCTGAATAAGTTTATCTCTTTCAAAGTGGTAGTATCTTCAAGTTTATTTTTCAAGAGTGGCGGATAGATCTGTTCTTGCTCATTCAATGCTTTTTTACAAGCATCAAGTTGTTGCGAGGATATCGCCACCTTATCCAATAAAGCTCGCTTCTCTTGAGATAAAGTTCCATTTTCATCTGATAAGGTTTCCAACTCCAAATTAGATTTATTCAAAGAATATGAGAGACGCGACACTTCATTACTTAATAATTCTTGATTTTGAACTAAGCAGATGTTTTCCTGAGAAAGGTTATTTATTTGATCCATAGAAAATGTATGGAGGTTATCTAAACGATTATATTGCTCCATCCAGGCGTCTCTTTCCGTTCGAGTTTCTTCCACAATAGATTCCAATTGATATATCTCCATCTTACGTTTCTGGTGCAAAACTTGAGAGGCGAACCAAGTTTTTTTTTTTTTTTTTTTTTTTAAAAAAAAAAAAAAAAAAAGGTGGGGAGGAGAGATACCTTTTAGTTCTTCATTTTTATTGCGAAGGTTATCGCGATCCAGTAAAGTATTATGAAGACTATTCTTCAAAGTCTTAATTTCTTGTTCCAAGGATATTTGCGATATCGTATCGGAACCAAAATATTTACCCAAAGATTCGTAAACACTAGTTCTGGTGGGATCAGTGGAGGCTTTCTTAACATCATTCATGGTATCTGATAAAATTCTAAAAGCTATATCCATCCCCTCCAAATTTTCTTTGGTAAGAGAGATAGATTTTGAGGAAGAAGAAATAGTAGAGGAAGAAGGAAAAGTTGAATCACTCGTGGTTATAAGATCGCCAGTTGGAGAAACCTGATCAATAGGTGGAGGCGAGACAAAAGTAAAAGTGGGGAGAGGCACGTCCTAGAATTTCATTCACAGAAAATTCAGGGATTGATTTATCCTGCGAAGATACTGTAGGGAAAGTAGAAAATTTAAATCCCGAAAAGGGAACAGTAGGAGTAGCAGCAGGAACATCAGGTTTATTATGGCAAAACCTTTTGGGAGATCTATCATCATTCTTATCATCCTGCGAATAATAAATCAATTGAGAAACAGAGGCAACAAAATTGCTATTGAAGAAGTAAATATTTCTAAAATACCTTACTACTCGCAGGCTGTTTTTTTGGAAGCGAGAGACTTCAGTTGCGAAGAAGATTTTGGTTGCGAACCCGTAGGGATGTTAGGGTTCACCACGGTATACTTAGAACTGGATTTATTCTTGATAAAACAAAAAATGGTGGAAGAAATATCAAAAGAAGAATAGAATTAAGATGAAGTAATTTCAATAAGGAAGATCAATCAAGAGAATGGTCAAAATCAATAAAATTAACGAACCCGGATGCCATGAAAACAAGAGCGAAAAGACAAGTAAAAAAGGTGATGAAGATGAACAACAGGAAATAATTGCAGACGATGAGGAAGATAGAGAAGAAGAGAAAGAGTGCTTTTCACAAGAGATTCTCCTTTAAATAGAAGAAAAAAGAGTGACCGGATAACATTAAATATACCGGTAAAAAGAGTAATTTTAGACACGTGTAAACGGTTATCCCAAAATTCAAGGAGTCAAATTAAAGTAGATTTCTGTGGGAAATAGAAGAGATTTTTTTCATACTATTTCATGAATACTTCATGCTTCGCGTACTTCAAGAGATAGTACTTCTTGTTCACTTCGCAAAGCTTCGGAACTTCGCAAAAGAATATAGGCAAGTACGTACTTTTCAAGTCCAGTATTCTTTCACTCGTTCCTTCATCAACAAATGTCAAAGATCACCACAGTAACAAATTTTTCCTTAAAAATCGCTCTCCAAGCAATATTCAAGGAAAAAGAGGCAAGATGTAGGAGCAGAATATCACGACATCAATACTTTGCGAGAATAATAAACGACTACACTGCGAAGGCGTCGCAGGGAAGTAATATAAATGACGCAATGGATGACGACAGTCAAAACATGAGAAAAGTATGAAGACTTGGCGAGATTTAGGAGTGTCACGAGGACAAACGATTTACACACTCGCGACACTTCGCGAGTCGATTCCGAAAATAAAGGGACAAACTTTAGTTGTCATCCACTATGTAATACCCTATATAAAGGATCGAGTAAGTCTGTTGTAGGGGAGAGCATTCTTTTTGAATTGTTAAGCAAGTCATTAGGAGAGAGAAAATCAAGAGTGATTGTAATTTCTTTAGCTCTGTTATACATTTCTTTGTAAACCTTTCAAGAAAACAATTAATAAAAGACATTATTATTCACCTTCAAATGGATTGATTAAGCAAATTCGAGTGAGGGGTGTAGTGTAGGATTTCCTGCAACTAGCATTCTTTCTCCTAGCCATTTCTCAATTTTAGTAATTTGTTAAAAATTATTCAAGATTTCTTTCTTGTTACCCCTAATTCTTCCAATTCACAAGGTTGATCTTCTTCAGTCCCTGTTTCTAGCGCATATGTAGTTGCAGGAAATCCTACACTACCCCCTCACTCGAATTTGCTTAATCAATCCATTTGAAGATGAATAATAATGTCTTTTATTAATTGTTTTCTTGAAAGGTTTACAAAGAAATGTAGAACAGAGCTTAAGAAATTACAATCACTCTTGATTTTCTCTCTCCTAATGACTTGCTTAACAATTCAAAAAGAATGCTCTCCCACCACGTAGACTTACTCAACCCTTTATATAGGGTATTACATAGTGGATGACAAATTAGGCTGTCCTTTATTTTCGGAATCGACTCGCGAATCCTCGCGAATGTGTAACTGTTTGTCCTCGTGACACTCCTAAATCTCGCCAAGTCTTCACACTTTCCTCATGTTCTGACTGTCGTCATCTATTACGTCATTTATTTACCTCCATGCGATTCCTTCGCGACGCAGTCGTTTATTAATCTCGCGAAGTATTGGAGTTGCGATATTCTGATCCTACAGTAAATATTAGCACCATTAAAAGGGACACGATTCCTGTAAACATTTCTAGAAGAGTGACTTTGGAAACCTTGTGCATGAGAATTCTGGTTTTCTACAGGAATGAAATCCATTGTAGATGTCGTCAGAAAATTCACCCTGTCGACAGCAAAAAGAAGTAGATTTTGAAGATCAGAAATCTGTTCTTTCTAGCAAAACAATGTGAATCATAATGATTTCTTTTCCCACAGAAGGAACAGATTCATGAAAGAGAAACATTGGAAGGAACCTGTTTTAAATTAGTAGCCCTATCAGAAGACTGCAAGTCATGTGAACATTTCTTAGAAAATGCTTCCTTTGGAGTATTTTTCTTAATGTACTGTAATCCCTTAAGAGAATTAGAGATTGGCAGAGAAGAAGGTTTACTCATTAAAACAAAAATTTTCTTTTCCAAGGATTTGCACTGTTCCTGGGCTAAAAAAAGAGATGCAACCAGTTTCTCTTTTTCAACACGAAAGATGTTCAGATCTGATGAATGAGTCTCGATCAAACGTTTTTCTCTAATTGAATCTTCTTTAACAATATCTTCAAGAACACTAATCTTTTCACGTTGTAGGGTAGTTTCTTGAACAAGGTTTTCGATATTGTTAGAGAAGGACTCAACGGTATTGTAGAGTTCTCGTTCTCAATTAAGAGACTTCTCGAGTCCATCAATGAGCTGAGCATGTTTTTCTTCAAGAGACATTATTTTAGAATCTTGAATATCAATAATCTCAGCAGATTTTTTTAACGTTCTGATGAGTTCCATTTCAGCTTCTGACATAGTGTCAAATGTCTCATCAGAGGGGATGTTATCAGAATTTGATAGAACAAATTTTCTACCTGGGGATCCAGAAGAATCATCTAAGGAGCTATCCTTTGAGGTAATCCCAAGACATTTGGCATAATCAAAAACTTTAGAAGACATTTTTGTATGCGTATGAATGACACAATTTTCTGCCCACAGGTTCAGAATGCTACAAACACAGACTTATGAGGTCTTAAACGTGTTTGCCTTATCTGATACCAATTGAAAAAGCGGGGGTCTAACAACCACACCCAATATTTCGTTTAGGCAATCTATATGGACTAACTCAAATATATTACCAAGAGAATCAACTAGACAGTCAGACACAATCAAGGAAAATACATCCAAGAGTTATATCTCTATTTCTCAATGTAATCAGCAAATCAAACAGATAGAAATCCGCGAGCCTGATTATTATGAGAAACAACTTGAACGGTACCAAAGACTAATGTTCAAGTGCCAATTTATGTAATTGATTGAACTACACACAACCTGTGATATTTCAATTATATAGAAAATATAATGCGGAAAAGAAATTACACAGACACCAGAATTTTGTTAACGAGGAAACCGCAAATGCAGAAAAACCCCGGGACCTAGTCCAGATTTGAACACCACACTGTATTAAGCCGCTACAGACTCTAGCCTACTACAAGTTAACTTCGGACTGGAATGTAGTGGAGCCCTAACCAATCTCACATTGATCAATGTACAGTCGCGTTCCTTACGCCTCTGAATCCCAGCAGGACTCTACGCACTTGATTCCCTTAGCTGATCTCACCCACAACTAAGAGTTGCTACGACCCAAAGTCGAAGACTTGTTAAACATATCCGTCTCTTACAGAAAAGTCTATTGAATTTACGAGTTTTGTTTCGTGTTTTGATAAATCAAGGTGAAAAGGAACCAATTGATAAACCAGACTTATATTCTCGAAGAACAGCCTAGTAATATCAATCACCTCACAATAATCTTAATCGTATGGTAGCGAAACAAGATATTTTGGAGTCACAAACGATGAGACGAAGATGTTTGTGACTACTTTTTATCTTACTTATCGGAGAATAAATCTCGAGCAAATCTTAGAGAAGATATTACTCAATAGGATAGAACAAAGTAAGATCAGAACACGCAACTACAGAGAAAATAGTTGGGTCTGGCTTCACAATCCTAATGAAGTCTTTAAGTCGTTAACCTATAATGGTTTTAGGAAAAACCTAGGTTAAAGGAGAATCGACTCTAGTCGCAACTAGTATCACACATGAGGTGTGGGGATTAGGTTTCCCAGTTGCTTGAGTTCTCTCTTATATAGTCTTCAAATCAGGGTTTGCAATCAATGTTACCTTGGTAACAAAGCATTCAATATTCACCTTTAGATGAAAACATGATTAGACTCATGCTAATATCTTAAAACCGTTAGATCGAACTTAGCTTGTTACACACAAATGAAATGTGACTTCATTTAGATATGGGTAACCGTACCTAAACGTGTACACTTGGTTGGTTCAACAATAGTTAACTGAAGTTATCCATATGAACACTTTTATATCAACCTTGTTCATCTTAACACAACTAGTTCAAATGATTCAAATGAAACTAGTTATAGAGTTGTTCAATTGTTTATATTCTCATAGAAGTATACAAGACACAATTGAAGCAAAATCGATTTTTATTCACTCGAATCAATTCATGAACATTATAGTCCACGGTTTGCAAAAGATTGCATTCCTTATTTTATAAATGTATTAGTTCATGAACAAACCGATTTTAGAACATAACCCACTCAAGTATGCAAACATGTACGCATACCTAAGCAGCTGGACTTGGTATGGGTTCGCCAGTATTCGAACGGATACGCATACTGTCGTACATGACCAACCTCGGTTGAATTCCCGGACTTGAACTTACGCCGGTACGCATACGGGTATGAATACTAAGTTCCCGGACTTCAACTAACAAACCAAGATGCATACGGGGTATGCATACTATGGTTCCCGGACTTGAAATAACTTGCAACAGTTAGCATACAAGTACACATACTGTGTTATATCTAATTAATGGTTAATTGTTCTAAACTCCCATTTCAATATTGAAAAATTCTTAGAAGACGACAATAGCTGTTAGCTTCAAAGCAATTTTCAAGTGATCAAATGATCAATACGAAACATTCCGAGTCTACACCAAATGACTGTCTCACATAAATCATATAAGATGTTACCAGGCGATTTTCACATGACCATCCTTTAACTTTCGTCAAGAATATAAGATGAACTTGGTTAAAGCGAAAGCTTACCAACACATATTTCTCATATTTCGATAAATATGTAAGCGAGTTAAACTCGGCTCGAAATCTCAAATGTGTATAATCGAAGTCTATATAGCTATACGAATTTTGTCTCAAATAGGAGATAAAGTAGAAATAGACTTTTGAGTGATAGATGAGTTCAAGTCTCCACATACCTTTTGTTGATGAAGTTCCACAAGCTCCCCTTAGTAGTTCTTCGTCTTCAATCGATGAACGCCGTGAAGGCTAAAGCTCAACTACACATTCTATCATAATCTGAGACTTAGCTACATGTAGACTAGAAATCAAGACTTATAGTTTTGGCAATTAAACTTGAGATAGCAACGCTTGCGAATTCGACTGGCTGAATTATCTGGGTAACTTTGAACTAATCTTGCTCAACTTTTTCCGTAATTTTAGCGCTCTGAGAAGATGAATGCCTTTGTTGGACTCGCGCTAGTTGTAGGTAGCATACAAGACACCTCTAGAATAAAAGGAGAAATTCGGTGATACAGAGTCGCTTCCATAGGTCGACGATGAAAATTAAACAGATTCAGGATCCAATGATAACGAAGGCAGCATTCATTATTTGGGATGATGTTGCAGGAAGGGCCAAGATATAGTTGACCGGTTGTCAGCCGTGCAAATATAATTTCACTTTCTTACTACTCAAAATATAAATATAGCAAGGGCAAGAAAGGATCGTTCCACAGAGAGGACTAAGGTTGTCAAATTGTTTCGGTTTCCTATAAATAACACCGGGGGGTTTTCTGATTTTTATAAACTAAGTTATACTAAAAACAAATAAAATAAAGCAAACACGCAAATCAAGATATAAAGATATTGGTTAAGGATATCATTTTCATTCACTAACATATTCTTGTCTTAATAACTAGAATTGATATTTTAATCTTTATTTTATCAAAGGCCCTAGAATACCTTGATCGCAAGTATATCCCGCAAATCTCCTCTTGTCATCAACAAACACATTAAAAGATGCGAATATGAATCCTATCTAAGAGAACAACCTAACATGTAAAAGCACTAATCAAGTTTAATTCCCTAGATGCGTTAAGTTCTATAAAATCAGGCCAATCAAAGCAATCGAATGTGTAAAAGCACTAATCCGATTTAACAAAGGTTATGGTTCACATATGATCATAAGAATATATCACTACAAACTATAATCATATTTATGCTACTTGCAATCAGGAATTATCACTTTTGCGTATAATAACCCTAATCTAACAATAAAGATGAAAGCAAACTCAATCGATTCGCGACTCGACTAAACAAGCATTCAACTCGTATAACAATATTAATGGTGAATCATAAACGATAATATTGAGACAAAACTAATATATTAAACAAGGATTCATGTTATGTGAAATCAACTTTATCCATAACCAATAGAAAACTCTAACTCATGTTCATGGAGTTCATCACAAGAAGAAAAAGAAAAGACTTCATGTTTCTAAACCCTAGAAAACAAAGTAGAGGCAAAGAGATAATATCCCCCTTTTGTGTAGAGAAGGGTTTTCTTTTATACCTTAGACTAAGTTTTCAAAATACTGGCCATAGCACATCCCCATACGCACAACTACTACTCAGGCCTTACAAAGCCCATTCAATTGTCTCCATGACCATGGCCAAGTCTTGGCAAAGATGCCACAGACCGACCTATCTTGCCATGACCAGTACCAGCAATCCTTGTAACTTCTAATTCCGGCAACAACACCATCTCTTCTTACTGCAAACACAGCAGCAATACCATCAAGTTCCTTGCTCTCCATCTGGTTCAACCACTGTGAACTGCGAGCACCAGCAACATGCTTACTAGTCCCTTCAACCTGCAATGCCTAACTACAATCCAGTGTCACCACCATTCTGCAGCTGCACACATAATCTCCACTGCAATCAATAATTCAACTCAGTATTTCCATTGTTGCATTGCACTTCAATCCTTCTTACCATCTAACAACATCAGTAGTTACTCAGCTCTGCAACATAACCAGAGCCATTGTCTTGCTTAGCTCCATCTTGTACTCTTATCTGTAGTTACGACTGCAATCACCAAATCCCATTCACATTCACTACATCCGCATCTCTAGTTGCACCAGTTGCACATTTCCTGCCAATACTACATATCCTGAAATGTTCTCCTAGCATTCATCTATTCGAACACAATTAAATTAATTTATTCCTGTAACAGTACTTGTTCTTCTATGCTCAACTGCAAATCACCAGGCTCAAGCCATTCCATAATCATCAGCCGTTTTTTGATTTACCGTCTTCTCTTGCTAGCATCACTTCCATCTCTGGAACATCATCTCAGCTCTATCTCCTCATTCCCCATAGACCTGCAACAACATCAGTGCACTACCTCCTGAGTTCACAGCTCAAACTTCCACCAGACTCACAGCTAATTCAGTTACTTCAGCTGCAACACCCGTTCTCTTCTTGACATTCATCATGTTCTCAAATTGATAACACTGGCCTCATCTCTGTTGTAGATTCATTGCTGCAACAACTTCTCAATCTTTGATTCTCTAACTGCACTTCTCAAGTCCACTGCATCAGTTACTCAGCTACACTCTCCCAGTACCACTAATGCACCCTGAACTCTAACCTCAGCCATCTCCACTCTCATCCTCAAACTCCAGCCAAGACAGCAACAACCTCACCATTTTCTTCTTAAGCTCTAAAAACTAAACCCAACCATCAGTTGCTGGCAGCTCTCCTCATTCTCGTCTTAAACTCGACTTCCTCTCACACTTCAGACCCACTCTCTCCAGTAATAGCTAAACCCGACTGAAAATAACTCATCTTCATCTCTCGGCATTGGTGCCATCAGTTCACAGTAATCACAACTTACTATCATCTCAGTTACCGAACTCATTCCTTCCCAAACTGATCCTACTCAAGATCTTTCAAGCTCCCATTATTACCAGCATATGTTCTCAAACCAATTTACCCTAGTAACCTCGACACAGTTAAACTCAGACTCAATTGGTCTGTATATACTCTTCCATCTCGAGTCTTCAATCGACGGCAGCAAACGAAACCCTGAAGTCTTCATCACCCTTTCCGTTCATCATCATTCTCTCTGACTCAACCTTCGACTCATCGTTGATAGGTGTAGAATACACCTAATTTACTATCTAGTAGTTTATGCTTTCTTTGCTATTTTTCTTGTAAATTATGTATTTTACGTGTGTTTTTGAGTTATTAGGTACTCTGAGTCGCACTGAGGAAAAGAAGAAGAAATCACCAAAATTGAGCAAAAAGGGCATAATTGTCATTTCATAGGGCGAGCACTATCTGGAGCCAAGTCACGGTTAAGGGGTAACTCTTCTTGGAGGTATACTAAATGCAAACTAGCTATGGTTAAGGGGTTATCATTTGGAGTACCCCTTATCATTTAGAAGAGGCTGTAATTATCAATGGGTGGCTATACTGGGTGCAAATATCGTCCCATGTTCGAACCCTAGAAGCAATTCATTTTCACTGAAACTAAGAAAGAGAAAAGCTGCGCAAGCAGCTGTGGAGCTGAAATCAAGCAGCAGCGCTGCTATGTTTCCGACAAATAAATCGAGAGATTGAGAGAAGAAGCAGCCGTTGCTGCTATTGATTTGTTCAAGAGATCGAGGGGGTTTGTTTGAAATCAAGATACAGAGAGATGATGGCTAGTCGATTGAAGAAACTGGATCTGCTGTAACCAAGAAATGAAGTCTGGGTTCTTGTCGCTGTTAGGGAACAATGGGTTTTGTGGCTAATCGATAGGTCTGTGGAAGTGGTGGTGGCAGCTGTAACTGAGAAAGGGTTTGAGAAGATATCGAGATTTACAGGGGAGATGGGATTGAGTTATAACGATGATGAATGTGTTGATTTAAGGTTTCACTGTAAAGATGAGAAGAATGGGTGTCGTGCGAATCACAGCAGCTGAAGAACGAAGTGAAAATTGGGACGAATCTTTGGAAGAATTAATGAGTCTGTGATGGGTTGAATCTGTGAAGGTGGTGGTGCTGAGCTGATAGTGGCCGATTCTGGGTTCGATTCGTTGCTGTTGCCGGTGTTTGATTGAGCTCGAGTCTGGAAGGAAGGGAGAAGTTTAAGTTGGGATTTGAATGTAATGGCAATAAGCTGGAAACTGAGTTGGGTTGCTGCTAATACAAAGAGACGAAGTCTGAGCTTGATAGATTTGTGGGAATTGCTGTTATAAACTGTGATAAATTGCAGCTCAGGGAGGATATGGTGGTGGTTCTCAGTTTGTGGAAATTGATGCCGCTGTTGATTCAAGACGTGAAATTGATGAAGCTGTGAGTTATTGAATTAGATGTATGCTAGGAATGTCACAGGGATGGAGTCAAGAGAGGCCTGATTTTGGCGGAAAACATCGAAAAACAGTAAAACTCTACGGATTTTTACTTCAATGAGTTAACTCGTACTGCCGATGACCGATCCACTTACTCAATCGAGTAAGATTCGATAAGACCGAGTAAGATGCCGACTCATCTAGTCGACTCCACTTCCCTTTGACCCTGTTGACTAACAGTTGACTGACGGTTGACCCGTTTGACCGTTAGTCCTAACGGTAGACTGACGGAATATTCCGTCGAATATTCCCTCGACGGATAGAATTTTCAGGTGGCCGGCGGCGACTATTCCGGTCAAATTCCGGCCATAATACCAGTTTTCCGGCGACCAAAATTCCAGAATTTTCTATGGACTTCTCTCATGGGTGTGAAGACTTGGACTAGGAATTGGATGGAGAATTGGGCTAAAATTTGGAAAGAGAAGGTGGAAGAGTTGAGAAAAGCTTGGATTTGGAAATTGAATTGCTAAAGGAAAAGGATTCTAATCCTTGGAAGATTTGGAGAATATTGAAGCCTATAAATAGAGAAGTTTTCTACATCTTTTACACACATCTCTACACACACAACACTTTTCTTTTCTTATTCTTTGTGTGAACTCTTTAGCATGAGTAGCTAATTTTATTATTGATTGAGGATGAATTCCTAGTTCTTAATATATGTTTTGAGTTTTTGTTTTCAATTCTATCTTGAAGTTTTTCACATGATTATCGTTTGTTTTTACTAATAGGAATGATCTTAAAGACATTCATGATTGATTGATAGATTGTTTGGGTGGCCAACTAAATTGATTTGTTGATTTAATCTAAAGCTAGTGAAAGTTAGGGGATAAGTAATCGTTTCTTGACTCTTTACATAAGTAGCAAACACGAGACCTTGCGGAGGGATTCCGTGGAGCAATTGTGTGTAGAAACAACGCTAGAAAGTGAACCAAGCGAACCGAGTTTAACTACTAGTACTAAACCTAAATTCATAAATCTTAATGCATTCAGGGAATTACATCTTGTAAGCGAACCTCAGGGTGGTTCTTTTGAATAGAATCTGATAACTAAGCGGACTGTTACTCGGTGAAATTAGGGATTTTGGGGCTAGCTAAGCGGACCTGCTATCCTACGGTTGGTGATAATCTGTGACTAATAACAAGTAGAAAAGAACATAACTTGATTCATTGTTTCGTAACGAAGAAGGATTCCTTGATCTTGTCTCTCTTATTGCTTTCAACTTTATCTTTTAATTGTTTTGTTTATTTTCTTTTGCTTTTTACACCCCCCTTTTTGTGACAATTTTTACAACTATAATCTCTTGCTCCTCGTGGGAACGAACTTGACTTCCATTATATTATTTTTAATTGAGTGGAAACATTAATTAATTTGATTGCACCTACGACACGCATCAAATTTTGGCGCCGCTGCCGGGGAGCAGCGGATGATTTTAGTTGTTTTTATTTTTATTTTTGCTTTATTCTTGCTTTGTTAGATTCTTTACCGTATCTAACTTAGTTTTTGAATCTTATTTCAGGTGCCAGTTTTCCATGTATGGTGGACAAGAGCAAGCATATTACAACAATCAATACGGTTTTCAACCTCAACATTATGGCAACTTCCAACCATCCTTAGGATACAATCAAAACCAATCTTTTGGCTATGATCAAATTCCTACAGAACATTATGGATATTCTCATACATATCAACAACCTTATGACGGGTATGTAAGTGGACAATCACAAGGATGGGAGGATAGTTTTGTTTATGATCGAAATTCTCTAGTTTTGCGAGATAAGATGTCTGCCATGATTGGGGATCTTCAACAAAAGTTGCAAGAATCACATCGAGAAATTCAAAGGAATTCGGAGAAATTATACGAACAAATTAATCAACCTTTGGAGACTTTTGAAGACGCTAGTGTAGCTTACTCGAGCCTTGATCTTAATAATTATCAATCACCTATTCAAAAGGAAGAGCTTGAGGAAGATGCATTTATTGCTTGGAAAAAATTTCTTAGGGAAAGATATGAGTCCGCGGAAGTGTATGAACGTTGCAACAATGAGGAAGTTATTCCAACTCCGGATCATGATAAAGATCCTTCACCTATTCAAAAGGAGGAGTTTGGATATCACTTGCCTATTGTTGTAAACAAAGTAACACCCTCACAAGAAGATCTTACAATTTATACCGAGGAAGATTATATGAGAGAAGAATGGCCCGATTCCGATGATGAAAATGTTGAAGAGATGATACTAGAGGATGAAACCACATTGATTGATTTTGTGGAGGACCCAATTGAACTTGCCAATGATTATAATGATGCCAAAACTTTGGTTAAGGTAGAAAACGACGAAGAATGGTTGCAAGGTTTAATAGAGGACCACGATATACAAGAGGTAAGTAATTCACTTGAATTTTTTAAGGATGAAGAGGATTCTATAATACAAGAAATTGTGCAAGGTTTGTCTAACCCTTTGCATATTGATTCTTCTCCTTTACCTCTTATTGGTTTGAATGTATGTGCTTCGAAAGTATTTTTGGATGATTTTGTTTCTAAATATCCACCATTGGAAACACTTGATGCTAACACTATGCAGGTTTGCCAAGAGGAACACATGGAAGTTCCCAATTTCTATGTTCTTTATACACTTCCGAGTGTGGACGAGAATAAGTGTGGGGGAAATTTCAATCGAGCGATAATTTCACTATTGTTTTCTTGTGCTAATATTTGTATGGAGTTATTGTTTTCAAAACAGGTATTATGGGTGGATCCTCAAATTTTCAGATTGTTAGTATATGGGGAATGAATCTTGCAAGAGCTAAGTCGGGCCGTTGACTTTAAAACAAGCGCTTAATGGGAGGCAACCCATAGGTTTTGTATTTCTTATCCTTTTGTTTTTTATTTTTGTTATTTCTTTTTCTTGTTTCTTATCATGTTAAAATCTCCCACCTTGACTTTACTAGGAGGATTCAATTACATTGAGGACAATGTAAGGTTTAAGTGTGGGGGAGTGGTTAAGCATGTTTTTAAAACAAAAATTACAAAAAAATTTAAATTTTTTTTAAAAAAAAAAAAAAAAAGTTTTACATAAAAACTCCAACTTTTAAAGATTTTAGAGTCACTAGCATACTTCTAGGTATGTTTACATAGAGATTTTGACCGACATAATTGAACTTGGAAATGTTAGAGAATTACATTCGGATTTCTTGCTTGTTTGAGTGTTAAATAATGGATTTAATCATGTCGGTGATGCGAATTTGGTGCAGGGAGAAATGCGTTATTAGAGTTGCTGATCAATCATTAGTGGAGACTACCCGTATTCATATCATGTGAGGCACCGACCAGAAATTTTCCATCTACTAAAGAGCTTCTTTTGAGTGTGTGTCACCGTACGTTAATTCCGGGTAGAATGGTGAGCTACCCAACCTCCCACCAATAGAAGCACTACTCTTTGATCTCTTGAGTGCTAATTTTGTCAATCATGAGGGTGACGTCTATAGATGAAAGCTTCCTTCTTGTAGTTCGATTTGCAGTTAGCACCATTTTCTCTCGCGACAACAACGGATCCATAGAAACACTCTCATCATCAACAAGGAGCGATATCAAAATCTACAAGGAAAGTTGAAAAAGTTCAAGGTTTACAAGCAACGGAACGAGAAAAAGAGCAAATTTCAAATACAAGTAAAGCAACATACAAAGAGCAGATTTTTACATATATGTTGAAGACTTACAATACAATGAGGTAATTTTATATTCAAGTATGAAGACTTATTCATGAAAGCGAAGAAAATTAAAAAGTGAGAATTTTTGAAGTTTATGATTTCAAGACGATACAAGTTGTGAAGAATCAAGCGGTAAAATACTTCTCCCACGGCCATGGTTTATTTTGTATTCAATTTCTCTTGTTTCAAAAAAAAAAAAAAAAAAAATTGAAAATTTCATAAAAAAAAAAAAAAAAAAAAAAAAAAAAAAAAAAAAAGAAAAAACAAGAGAAATTTTTGTTGTTAATAAGCCGTGGGGAAGGAAAATCTATAAGGTAGTTTCAAGCGACAAGGTTTTAAGGTAAAAGAGTTACAAAGTGTCAAGGATTTATGAAATTCAAGAGTTTATCATCAATAGTTGAAACCGAAGACCAAGGAGATCAAGACGAGGAGCGGAAGACGTTTCTATTGGATGCCGTGAGAGTGGTGTTATCATAATTGGCGATCGGATGTGAAGGTGAGTAAGTAATCTCATCCTCGGTAATAAATGGTTGATTTTCTTTCGTAGAGATCGTCAGAAAAATGGTTCTTCAAAATATTAAAAGATGTGGGTTTTTAAAAATATTTCGGAAGTTGTCCTTCCCACCATTCAACGTGTTGCAGGAATTCTCTCTTCATTCCTACCTGCACACATGTGAGACCCATAAAAAAGCCGTCTTTTTGAGTGCAATTATCATAAAATCCTATTTGGTGAGGCAGAAGTCGAGGCGAAATGCTTATTGATCGTTTCTCAAACACGCGTTCTCTCATTATGGTGTGGTTATTTCTCACTCAACATTTAAGAATGAGAATATGTTCTTTAGAATTTCTAACTTCTTATTACTAGCATGCAGAAACTCTATGTCCTCATAACTCTTTGGATGCTTAGGACGCTTGAACGCTTTGAAGTTGTGAGTTTTTAGTTTGATTTGCTCGAGGACTAGCAAAGTCTAAGTGTGGGTGAATTTGATAGGTGTAGAATACACCTAATTTACTATCTAGTAGTTTATGCTTTCTTTGCTATTTTTCTTGTAAATTATGTATTTTACGTGTGTTTTTGAGTTATTAGGTACTCTGAGTCGCACTGAGGAAAAGAAGAAGAAATCACCAAAATTGAGCAAAAAGGGCATAATTGTCATTTCATAGGGCGAGCACTATATGGAGCCAAGTCACGGTTAAGGGGTAACTCTTCTTGGAGGTATACTAAACGCAAACCAGCTATGGTTAAGGGGTTATCATTTGGAGTACCCCTTATCATTTAGAAGAGGCTGTAATTATCAATGGGTGGCTATACTTTAGTGCAAATATCGTCCCATGTTCGAACCCTAGAAGCAATTCATTTTCACCGAAACTAAGAAAGAGAAAAGCTGCATGGCAGTTGTGGGAGTCTGAAATCAAGGCAAAGAAGCTACCGCTATGTTTCCGACAAATAAATCGAGAGATTGAGAGAAGAAGCGTACCGCTGTCGCTATTGATTTGTTCAAGAGATCGAGGGGTTTGTTTGAAATCAAGATACTGAGAGAGATGATGGCTAGTCGATTGAAGAAACTGGATCTGTTTGTAACCAAGAAATGAAGTCTGGGTTCTTGTCATTTGTTAGGGAACAATGGGTTTTGTGGCTAATCGATAGGTCTGTGGAAGTGGTGGTGGCAGCTGTAACTGAGAAAGGGTTTGAGAAGATATCGAGATTTACAGGGGAGATGGGATTGAGTTATAACGATGATGAAGGTGTTGATTTAAGGTTTCACTGTAAAGATGAGAAGAATGGGTGTCGTGCGAATCACAGCAGCTGAAGAACGAAGTGAAAATTGGGACGAATCTTTGGAAGAATTAATGAGTCTGTGATGGGTTGAATCTGTGAAGGTGGTGGTGCTGAGCTGATAGTGGCCGATTCTGGGTTCGATTCGTTGCTGTTGCCGGTGTTTGATTGAGCTCGAGTCTGGAAGGAAGGGAGAAGTTTAAGTTGGGATTTGAATGTAATGGCAATAAGCTGGAAACTGAGTTGGGTTGCTGCTAATACAAAGAGACGAAGTCCGAGCTTGATAGATTTGTGGGAATTGTTGTTATAAACTGTGATAAATTGCAGCTCAGGGAGGATATGGTGGTGGTTCTCAGTTTGTGGAAATTGATGCCGCTGTTGATTCAAGACGTGAAATTGATGAAGCTGTGAGTTATTGAATTAGATGTATGCTAGGAATGTCACAGGGATGGAGCTGAAGAGAGGCCTGATTTTGGCCGGGAAAACATCAGAAACAATAAAAAACTCGGCGGATTTTTACTTCAAACGAGTTAACTCGTACCGTGATGACCGATCCAGCCTACTCAACTGAGTAAGATTCAGTAAGACCGAGTAAGATGCTGACTCGTCTAGCTGACTCCACTTCCCTTTGACCCTGTTGACTAACAGTTGACTGACGGTTGACCCGTTTGACCGTTAGTCCTAACGGTAGACTGACGGAATATTCCGTCGAATATTCCCTCGACGGATAGAATTTTCAGGTGGCCGGCGGCGACTATTCCGGTCAAATTCCGGCCATAATACCAGTTTTCCGGCGACCAAAATTCCAGAATTTTCTATGGACTTCTCTCATGGGTGTGAAGACTTGGACTAGGAATTGGATGGAGAATTGGGCTAAAATTTGGAAAGAGAAGGTGGAAGAGTTGAGAAAAGCTTGGATTTGGAAATTAAATTGCTAAAGGAAAAGGATTCTAATCCTTGGAAGATTTGGAGAATATTGAAGCCTATAAATAGAGAAGTTTTCTACATCTTTTACACCTCTCTACACACATCTCTACACACACAACACTTTTCTTTTCTTATTCTTTGTGTGAACTCTTTAGCATGAGTAGCTAATTTTATTATTGATTGAGGATGAATTCCTAGTTCTTAATATATGTTTTGAGTTTTTGTTTTCAATTCTATCTTGAAGTTTTTCACATGATTATCGTTTGTTTTTACTAATAGGAATGATCTTAAAGACATTCATGATTGATTGATAGATTGTTTGGGTGGCCAACTAAATTGATTTGTTGATTTAATCTAAAGCTAGTGAAAGTTAGGGGATAAGTAATCGTTTCTTGACTCTTTACATAAGTAGCAAACACGAGACCTTGCGGAGGGATTCCGTGGAGCAATTGTGTGTAGAAACAACGCTAGAAAGTGAACCAAGCGAACCGAGTTTAACTACTAGTACTAAACCTAAATTCATAAATCTTAATGCATTCGGGGAATTACATCTTGTAAGCGAACCTCGGGGTGGTTCTTTTGAATAGAATCGATAACTAAGCGGACTGTTACTCAGTGAAATTAGGGATTTTGGGGCTAGCTAAGCGGACCTGCTATCCTACGGTTGGTGATAATCTGTGACTAATAACAAGTAGAAAAGAACATAACTTGATTCATTGTTTCGTAACGAAGAAGGATTCCTTGATCTTGTCTCTCTTATTGCTTTCAACTTTATCTTTTAATTGTTTTGTTTATTTTCTTTTGCTTTTTACACCCCCCTTTTTGTGACAATTTTTACAACTATAATCTCTTGCTCCTCGTGGGAACGAACTTGACTTCCATTATATTATTTTTAATTGAGTGGAAACATTAATTAATTTGATTGCACCTACGACACGCATCAATCGTCACCAGCATCAATGACCAACCATCGATCCCTGCCATCACAAGCTTTATATCTTCTCTCGATCTCAACTGCCATGCTCTGTCCGTATTCTTCTCAAGCCAAGCTCACGACAAAACTGGTGGAGATAAGCTGCTAGTTGTTCAGGCATTTACACAAATGCCTTGTCTGCGTTTTGCTAATGATGGAGATACAACACTGAGGTTGATCTCCAAGCCATTCTATACCTCCTTCCCTGCACAAGCAACAACACCTTTCTTTACTGATTTATGGGGTTCAAAACTCAACCCAAATCTCTCTTAAATCTTGTAAGCTTGAATGTATCACAGACCCAAGTTTCCGCTTCCATACTGGCTTCTAAACGGAGTCTTTATCGCGTCTAACACACCCACAAATTCACGGCATCAACTCATCTTTCAGACAATATTCTCCTCATTTTATCTTCAATTTGTCCTCTCTCATGAATTCGAGCGACAATAACTTGATTTCTCCCAAACCCTCTCAATTTGAAGCTGCCTCCATTTCTGTCTCTCGCTTCTCAAGTGGATAAAATGATTTGGGAAGTGATGGTTCTCGATCTAGGGTTAGAAATGATTGGGACGGTTATTGGCACCTTATGGGTTATGATAAGGGCTACCTCCATAATTCTTCTTGTAATGTCAGTTTTAGGGAACTGACAAGCTTATTCATAAATTTTGCTCATAACTTTATCATACGACGCCGGATTGACCTCGTTCTTTTGCCGCTAGCTTTATATTTTCGTTCTTTTCAAGATGATTGAGAAGAAATCCTGGAATTAAGCGAGTTCCACTTCCTTTTGCTTCAATGACTCCAAAACACCTAATAACACTCAAAAGCAAACATAAGATACATAATTTACATGAAAACTAGCAAAGAAAGCATCAATAAAAGATAAATATCAAGGTGTTTACAACACCTATCAAATTCCCCCACACTTAGACTTTGCTAGTCCTCGAGCAAATCAAACAAAACTTATTCTAAAGGATACATACAACTCCGTGTCGTCGAGGCTACGGTCACACTTAGCACGTATGACAAGCCTTTAAACCCCTAGGTGTCCCTAGTGGACGAGTTATAGTCTCGTGAGGGTTTACTAGAGATATACCCACAAAACCTACTTTTCCAACTTACTAGTTCTCCGTAATGATAGCATCCAACGCGCTAAGAAGACATAGAGATTCTGCACACTAGTCATAAGAAGTTAGACACATAAATGAACACAATCTCATCCTTAAAAGTTGAGAGAGAAATAACTATCCCTTTTCGAAAGAAATTCAGGTTCTGAGTGATCAAAAGTCTCGACTCTGCCTCACAAGAAAGGGTTTTATGAAGTTGCTCTCAATAATAAATAGCTTTTTATGGGTCACACATGTGTCCAGGTAGGAATGAAGAGAGAATCCTGCGACACGTTGAATGGTAGGAAGGCATAACCCTCTGAAGTATTTTAAAAACCCACATCTTTTATTCATTTTGAAAACCCATTTTGCTGACGATCTCTAAGAAAGGAAATCAACCACTTAACGAAGGTGGGAATATGCTTACTTACCTCGTTATCCGTTCGACGTGCAGCTAGCACCACTCTCACAGCATCCATAGAAACGTCTTCGGTCTTCAATCGGTGTCTTCATCTTCGTCTTCGGTCTTCAATCGGTGTCTTCATCTTCGTCTTCGGTCTTCAACTGTCGATGATAACTTTTGAACTTCGTATAATCTTGACAATATAACTCTTTTCCTCTAATTCCTTATTGCTTGAAACTTCATTATAGATATTCCTTCTTCCATTGGCTTTATTGAAAGAATACAAAACTAAAAACGAACTATACAAACCCAAAATATGATACAACATATTTTTCTTGTCTCTTTTTTTTTTTTTTTTTTTTTTTTTTTTTTTTTTTTTTTTTTTTTCTTTTCTATTTCTTTTATTTATTTTTTTATTTTTTTTTCTATATTTTTTATATGAGACAAGAAAAATAAAAAAAAATACAAAATGAAAACAAAACAAAATAATAAAAATAATAATGCACCTAACAAAATTTTCTCTTGTCTTTTTTTTTTTTGAGATAAGAGAAATAAACACAAATTGAAAATAAATATAAAATAAGTACAAATGGCCATGGTGTAAGTATTTTACCGCATGATTCTTCACAACTTGTATGTCTCGATATCATAAACTTCTCGAACTCTCATCTTGATAATCTTCGCTCTTGTATATAAGTCTTTAACTTGTAAAAATTCTGCTCCTTGTCTTGTTGCATCTGAAATCTGCTCAATTCTGTGATGTTGCTTGTAAACCTTGAACGTCTTCAACTTCCTTCGAATTTGTGATGCTCCTCTTGTTGATGATGATGGTGTTTCTATGGACCTGTTGGTGTAGAGAGAGATAAAGTGGATGGTGTTAACTGCGAACAAGATTACAAGTGGTATGTAAGTTAGCAATTCGATGTCACCATCATGGTTGATAAAAATAACACTCAAGAGATCAAAATAGTGCTTCTATGGTGGGAGGTTGGGCAGCTCACCATTCTGCCCAGAATTTACGTACGGTGACACACACTCTAAAAGCACATATTTAGACAGGTACAAAGAATTGAAGGTAGGTGCCTCACATGATGTAACATGGGTAGTCTCCACTATAGGGGATCACTACTCTAATACCGAATTCAGTCTGCACCTTATTTGCCACTGGCATGGTTAAATCCAACTTTAACTCTCATACAAGTAAGAAACCCGATCATGTTCTCTGCCATCTCTAAGTTCAGTCACTCTTATGAGATTCTCGATGTAATCTTAGCGACATGTATACTATGTGACTCTAAACTAACCACAAGTTGGAGTTTTTTATTCACTAATTTACAAAAAAGTTAAAAAATTTGAAAAATTTACAATGCGAATGCTTAACCACTCCCCCACACTTAAACTTTACATTGTCCTCAATGTAAATTGAATCGTCCAAAGAAAGTCAAGGTGGGAAATCTTATAACAATATGCGACAAGAAAAAAAAAAACTAAAAACAAGAAAAGAAAAATTAAAAGATAAGAGATACAGAACCTATGGGTTGCCTCCCATTTAGCGCTTGGTTTAAAGTCGTCAGCCCGATTATATCCTTGCAAGTTTCATTCCCCATATACCAACAATCTGAAAAGTTGGGGATCCTTCCATGCAACCTGTTTTGCAAAAACTAGCTTCACACAAATATTAGTAATATAAAATAGAAACGAAGCTATTAACCGATAAAAGTTTCCCCCACACTTATTCTTGTCCACACTTGGAAGTGTATAAAGAATATAGGAGTCGGGTACTTCCACGGTTTCTTGTTCCAAAACCTGCATAGTATGAGAATCAAGTATCTCTAATGGAGGATATCGAGAAACAAAGTCATTCAACAATATTCTCGAAGCACATACATTCAAACCAATAAGAGGTAAAGGAGAAGAAACAATAGGCAACGGGTTAGACAAACCTTGCGCAATCTCTTGTATTACAGAATCCTCTTCATCCTTGAAAAACTCAAGTGAATTATTCACCTCTTGTATATCATGGTCCTCTATCAAACCTCGCAACCATTCTTCGTCCGTTTCTGCCATAACCAAAGTTTCGACATTAACATCATCATTACAATCATATGCAAGATCAATTGGGTATTCCACAATATTGGTCATATCGGTCTCATTCTCAACACACTCCTTTTTGTTGTAAGGCACATACTCTTTTGCGGATCCAAATTTTATTATAAGAAACTTTTTTAGAACACTCAAAAATGCATCATCCTCAAGCTCCACCCTTTGAATAGGCTCTTGATCATTATTAAGATCAATGCTTGAGTAATCTACACAAGTGTCGACATATTCCTCTTCGTCTTCACCTTGATCGCAAAAAGACTCCATGTACACTCCTCGGGGATGTCACCATGAGTTGGTTCAAGCAATGTATCATAATCACCGCTATCATAGTCAACATAAGATTGGTCCTCGCTGAATTTAGTGTTGCTAATCTCGAACTCATCCTTTTGAATAGGTGAATGATCATTATTACGATCAAGAGTTGAGTTAACTACACAAGTATCAACGAAAGTCCCCAAAGGTTCCCCTTTTTCAACATAATTATTCATTTCCTCTATATATTCATCAGTGCCCTTTCTTACGTCGGAAACACCTCTTTGAAGCTCTTGGAGTGATCCATCCAAATTCTGAATATAGTGTTCCATTTGTTTGTAAAGCTCATTCGACAAGGCAAAAGTAGAATTACTTACTTCAGTATTGTTAGGCCAATTATCTTCCCTTTGAATGGGTGAATGATCATAACTACGATCAGAAATTGGGCCAAACATACTATGAGCACATTCGGTCGATGAAACTGGTTCCATGCTTGGTTGTCCACGAATTGACTCCATGTTGTCCATAAATTATTGCATTTCATCTACCAAACTAGAGGAAAAATTAATAGGAGCACAAGTATCATCTCCTCGTTGTGGTTGCTCACTTACATACCCACCGTAAGAAGGTTGGTATGTATGAGAATAACTAAAAGGATACGTGGAGTATGGACCATAACCAAAGGATTGGTTTTGATTGTACTCCCCGTAAGGGTGATAGTTGTCATATTGTTGAGTTTGAAAGCCGTATTGTTTGCTCCAATATGCTCCGTCCATAAAAATTGGTACCTGAAACGAGATTCTCAAAACTCGGTTAAGAACCAAAGAATAAGAAAAAGTAAAACTAAACTAAAAAAAAAATTAAAAAAAAAAAATAAGAAACCAAAAACAATTAACAACCCGCTGCCTCCCCGGCAGCGGCGCCAAAATTTGACCGGTTGTCAGCCGTGCAAATATAATTTCACTTTCTTACTACTCAAAATACAAATATAGCAAGGGCAAGAAAGGATCGTTCCCACAGAGAGGACTAAGGTTGTCAAATTGTTTCGGTTTCCTATAAATAACACCGGGGGGTTTTCTGATTTTTATAAACTAAGTTATACTAAAAACAAATAAAATAAAGCAAACACGCAAATCAAGATATAAAGATATTGGTTAAGGATATCGTTTTCATTCACTAACATATTCTTGTCTTAATAACTAGAATTTATATTTTAATCTCTATTTTATCAAAGGCCCTAGAATACCTTGATCGCAAGTATATCCCGCAAATCTCCTCTTGTCATCAACAAACACATTAAAAGATGCGAATATGAATCCTATCTAAGAGAACAACAACCTAACGTGTAAAAGCACTAATCAAGTTTAATTCCCTAGATGCGTTAAGTTCTATAAAATCAGGCCAATCAAAGAAATCGAACGTGTAAAAGCACTAATCCGATTTAACAAAGGTTATGGTTCACATATGATCATAAGAATATATCACTACAAACTATAATCATATTTATGCTACTTGCAATCAGGAATTATCACTTTTGCGTATAATAACCCTAATCTAACAATAAAGATGAAAGCAAACTCAATTGATTCGCGACTCGACTAAACAAGCATTCAACTCGTATAACAATATTAATGGTGAATCATAAACGATAATATTGAGACAAAACTAATATATTAAACAAGGATTCATGTTATGTGAAATCAAATTTATCCATAACCAATAGAAAACTCTAACTCATGTTCATGGAGTTCATCACAAGAAGAAAAAGAAAAGACTTCATGTTTCTAAACCCTAGAAAACAAAGTAGAGGCAAAGAGATAATATCCCCCTTTTGTGTAGAGAAGGGTTTTCTTTTATACCCTAGACTAAGTTTTCAAAATACTGGCCATATCACATCCCCATACGCACAACTACTACTCAGGCCTTACAAAGCCCATAAGCCCATTAAATTGTCTCCATGACCATGGCCAAGTCTTGGCAAAGATGCCACAGACCGACCTATCTTGCCATGACCAGTACCAGCAATCCTTGTAACTTCTAATTCCAAAGAATAAAGACCATCTCTTCTTACTGCAAACACAGCAGCAATACCATCAAGTTCCTTGCTCTCCATCTGGTTCAACCACCGTGAATCTGAGCACCAAAGAACATGCTTACTAGTCCCTTCAACCTGCAATGCCTAACTGCAATCCAGTGTCACCACCATTCTGCAGCTGCACACATAATCTCCACTGCAATCAATAATTCAACTCAGCATTTCCATTGTTGCATTGCACTTCAATCCTTCTTACCATCTAACAACATCAGTAGTTACTCAGCTCTGCAACATAACCAGAGCCATTGTCTTGCTCAGCTCCATCTTGTACTCTTATCTGTAGTTACGACTGCAATCACCAAATCCCATTCACATTCACTACATCCGCATCTCTAGTTGCACCAGTTGCACATTTCCTGCCAATACTACATATCCTGAAATGTTCTCATAGCATTCATCTATTCGAACACAATTAAATTAATTTATTCCTGTAACAGTACTTGTTCTTCTATGCTCAACTGCAAATCACCAGGCTCAAGCCATTCCATAATCATCAGCGTTTTCAGTTGCACCGTCTTCTCTTGCTAGCATCACTTCCATCTCTGGAACATCATCTCAGCTCTATCTCCTCATTCCCCATAGACCTGCAACAACATCAGTGCACTACCTCCTGAGTTCACAGCTCAAACTTCCACCAAACTCACAAATAATTCGATTTACTTGATTTGCAACACCCATTCTCTTCTTGACATTCATCATGTTCTCAAATTGATAACAGTGGCCTCATCTCTGTTGTAGCTTCATTACTGCAACAACTTCTCAAT
The DNA here is from genome assembly GCA_023531295.1 of Papaver armeniacum. Lineage (NCBI taxonomy): Eukaryota > Viridiplantae > Streptophyta > Magnoliopsida > Ranunculales > Papaveraceae > Papaver > Papaver armeniacum. The sequence continues at coordinate 445,174 of JAJJWW010005957.1, read as the reverse complement.
CTTTGATTCTCTAACTGCACTTCTCAAGTCCACTGCATCAATTACTCAACTACACTCTCCCAGTACCACTAATGCACCCTGAACTCTAACCTCAGCCATCTCCACTCTCATCCTCAAACTTTAGCCAAGACAGCAACAGCATCACCATTTTCTTCTTAAGCTCTAAAAACTTAACCCAACCATCAGTTGATGGCAGCTCTCCTCATTCTCGTCTAACTCGACTTCCTCTCACACTTCAGACCCACTCTCTCCAGTAATAGCTAAACCCGACTGAAAATAACTCATCTTCATCTCTCGGCATTGCTTCCATCAGTTCACAGCAATCACAGCTTACTATCATCTCAGTTACCGAACTCATTCCTTCCCAAACTGATCCTACTCAAGCTCTTTCAAGCTCCCATTATTAACAACATCTGTTCTCAAACCTATTTACCCTAGTAACCTCGACACAGTTAAACTCGAACTCAATTGGTCTGTATATACTCTTCCATCTCGGTCTTCATTCGACGGCAGCAAACGAAACCCTGAAGTCTTCATCACCCTTTCCGTTCATCATCATTCTCTCTGACTCAACCTTCAACTCATCGTCACCAGCATCAATGACCAACCATTGATTCCTGCCATCACAAGCTTTATATCTGCTCTCGATCTCAACTGCCATGCTCTGTCCGTATTCTTCTCAGGCCAAACTCACGACAAAACTGGTGGAGATAAGCTGCTAGTTGTTAAGGATTTTACACAAACGCCTTGTCTGCGTTTTGCTAATGATGGAGATAAAACACTGAGGTTTATCTCCAAGCCATTCTATACCTCCTTTCCTGCACAAGCAACAACACCTTTCTTTACTGATTTATGGGGTTCAAAACTCAACCCAAATCTCTCTTAAATCTGCTGTAAGCTTGAATTATCACAGACCCAAGTTTCCGCTTCGATACTGGCTTCTAAACTGAGTCTTTATCGCGTCTAACACACCCACAAATTCACGGCATCAACTCATCTTTCAGACAGTATTCTCCTCATTTTATCTTCAATTTGTCCTCTCTCATGAATTCGAGCGACAATAACTTTATTTCTCCCAAACTCTCTCAATTTGAAGCTGCCTCCATTTCTGTCTCTCGCTTCTCAGGTGGATAAAATGATTTGGGAAGTGGTGGTTCTCGATCTAGGGTTAGAAATGATTGGGATGGTTATTGGCACCTTATGGGTCATGATAAGGGCTACCTCCATAATTCTTCTTGTAATGTCAGTTTTAGGGAACTGACAAGCTTATTCATAAATTTTGCTCATAACTTTATCATACGACGCCGGATTGACCTCGTTCTTTTGCCGCTAGCTTTATATTTTCGTTCTTTTCAAGATGATTGAGAAGAAATCCTGGAATTAAGCAAGTTCCACTTCCTTTTGCTCCAAAGACTCCAAAACACCTAATAACACTCAAAAGCAAACATAAGATACATAATTTACATGAAAACTCGCAAAGAAAGCATCAATAAAAGATAAATATCAAGGTGTTTACAACACCTATCAATAGTCCAGGGATGGAGGCGACCAATGATTTTGAGGATGTAACTGCGCCTTCCAGGGAAGATGAAGATATCAGTAACATGACCGTGGAAGTGAATATTCCCAATGGTGGATTGCCATGACCAAGAAATCCAGTAACAGTGTTGTATTAGCAAAGCGCGTGGAGGAATCTCTATCTTCAGTGGATGATATGAGTGGTATGACAAGGCAAAGAGAAGCAGTTGAGAAGCTGACTCGGGAACTGGAGTTGAAAGAAGGTGTTCTTCAAGAAATAGGAGAGTGTTCTCAGAGAATGATGAGATTCTACTAGATGATTTCTCTTGAATGCATGTATTCTCTGTTTAGAACATTTTCTCCTTAGGTGTTTTGAAAGACGAGAGATGTTCTTTTGTGGTTTGATTTTCTGGTTTTTGAATAAGTAGGTAATTTCCTTGCAGATATTTTGAGTTTATCGAGATATTGTTTTGAAATAGTTTGTAAGCATGATATATTAAAAGGGGACAACCTTCATTCACATCTCCTAGTCACAGTTGGATTGATAGACGGATCAAGTCCCCGGGTCGTAATGGGATGAAGAATAGCTGATTGTAAAGAGGGTTTTCAACAAGACTTACTTGTGTGTAGAACTTTCGAATGTTTGAACTCGCATCCTCACCAGGAAGTTTCTTCATATATGCCAAGGTAGGGGATAAGACACACGCGAATAAGCTGATGATGAGGCCGGTAGTTTCCTTGATGCTGACTGAGGCATGTAAAACTCATTAGGCTTCCTTGATCTCCTCAAAATGGCAAGGTATGCTTCATCAATAGGATCAATCAGCCTGGTAGAAGAGTTGACGATAAATTTATGGAATGAGTTGAAAAGAGGGAGACAATCGCCTGTCCACGAGTACCCACAGAGCTTTCAACTTGGCAGTTTTTGTTGGTGCGTCGTGCTTCATAGACGATCATCCATATCACTAGGCTTTGACAATACGCCTGCTCTCTTGAGTATGTCCATGTCTTTGGACATCTTGGAATGACAATAATAGCGTGCCTACGTCTCTCTAAATTCAGCATCTTTGAGATGAGTAGTGTTGAGCAGTCGTCAGCCATTTTGTTTTGCCTTTATCATCTTCGCATCATGCCTTTAAGGAGTAGGAAAGTTCTCTTATGCGAACGACTTAATTAATGGGTTGTGCAAATATGATGAGGCTCCTGACATGGAGAGATTCCATGTGTACCTCTTCAGTCCCCAGGAGCAATCTCCTCAAGTAATTCAACTACTTCTTCCATGGGAGATGAAATTCTGAAAGCGTCTCTCTTGTTGACGTTTTTGTTGTCGGGCCAGATACGGTGTAGCTTGGATGTGGTTTTCTCATTGCGGCAGTTGCGCCTGTGGTACCAGAGTTAGAGCTGGTGGAGGGGATGCACGTGCAGGTTGCACCTCTGAAGTGGTGAATTTCCTATTGCTCCTTTAGTGAATTTCCTATTGCTCGTTGGTGAAACGTATGCTTCCACGAGTCTCATGAGGCTCTTCATTCCTGGTAGGCCTGGTTCTTTCTAGCAAGGCACGATAGAAAGGAACCATCCTATTGATGCATAATTCCACCAATTGTTGTTCAGTCACATTTGCATCGTGACAATCTAGTGCCTGAATTCTGAATTCCTAGACATAATCGTTCGGATGCTCATTGTTTCGATGAAATATTCGTCCCAGGTCCGATAAAGTGATTTGCTCAGACACAAAGAAATATTTCTTGTAGAAAGCGGTAACCATCTCATACCAATAGGTTATGCTGTTTGGTGCAATGTCATTGTACTAGGTGTATGCTCTCCCAGTGAGTGATTTTGTGAATTCTTTCAGGCGGAGAACGTGGTTGTATTCATGCTCTCCTGGTGATTCCAAAAAACGAGAGATATGTTCACGAGCGTTACCAGTACCGTCATAAAGGGAGAACTGAGGAGAGGAATATCCTCTTGGAAGAGGAACTCTTTGCACATCACGAGGGTAAGGAGGTTGGTGCTGATGAATGGTTGCCGGGTTTTCCTTGCCTCGATTTTGGAGAAGTCGTTCCAGGCCTTCACGTGTGACGAAATTGGATTGTTGATTCTTTCCTAATTGATGTTCAGGGACAACGTGAGCTTCTTCATCTATAAAGGCATGCCCTGTTGAAGTGCTTGCACCAGGAGTCATGAAAATGTTCCTTTCTTGCTCCATTTTGGGTTGGCGCGGCTCTGGTGGTAACCGCCCTATCAGTGTCTTGAGGAAAGTGAGTACTTCCTTCTGAGTTGTAGCCATGTCTGTCTGAGCCTTAGCAAGCAATTATTGTCTCTTCATTAAATCGATAATGGTAATAGAAGGTTGGTTTCCTCGGGTTCCTCCAGCCCCCTGACTTGACGGAGGAGTGGTAGCTCTGGTGGTGATTGGAGGTGTCACGCTCGAAGACACATTAGGAAGAGTAGCAGCGGCCCTAGCTCTGGTGACAGGAGGTGTCACACCAGAGGAAATGTTTACAACGCCATTGGTGTTTGTGCTAGAGGATGTAACGCCATGGGATGTATTGACAGCCCCATTAGGTGGTACGTTGGTATCAGCAACAAGAATATTAGCGCCAGAAGTATTGTAAGCGCTAGTAGCATCTGGATTAGTTACTGACCCAGACCTAAGATCCACCATTTTGAAATTGAGAAAATTGAGAAATCGATTTTGCAACCGAGAGATTAATCTCCCACTGTGGTCGCCAAATTGTAGTAGGGTGAAAACTTATTCTGCTGAAAATGGTAAATTGGGTGTGTCGATGAGAAACGAATCTAAACCCTAAATAAATATAGTGCACAGGAGTACTTTTAGATTCGATAGATCAATTTGTACAATCCTGGCCTAAACCAAGAAATGGTCGTTCCAGTCTTGCTTCGTTCACAAAATGAAGGAGAATGGTTGATCTTAGGGAGGAAAGCAGAGAAAGTGTTGAGATCAGAATGATGAACTCTGTAAAGTGTAGTTTTTATGACTTGTATCAGAATGCAGAATTTGCTTGCAAAGTGTATGCTGTGAATCCTGGGTGATTTCTGAGAGAAAGTCTTATGATGGAAGAATTCCATTTTCCAAATTACATGCAACCTCAGCTTTTAGAACTGTATATGGAAGTTCAAGTCTAATCATGGAAACTAACAAAACGCTAATCCTTTTGGCGTTTGACTAGTCAACTGTTAATAAATCTCTATTCTTGTTAACGTGTATAACATAAAAAAAAATGACGAGAAAGTTCAAAATGTTAAAGCTATTGTCCGTGAGAATTCATCATTTATGAACTCATATACTAACCGTCTATTTAATAAGTGGATCCATTTCACTATATCATAGCCGTTCATTTTGTTAAAGTGTGGGACTTTCTTTTAACATTTAATACTACTATCCTGAAAACGCAAATTGGATTGGCGTTTAACGCTAATATGAATGGCGTTTTTTGTCTTTAAGCTATTTGCTTTAACGCTATTTTGAATAGCGTTTAGCGCGATTTTGAATAGCGTTTCTATTTGGATTCCACGCAGCCTTCCACAAAATCATGGAACATAGCTTGGAAAAAATGTGGAATATACCAACTTGGAAGCCATTAGACTTGACATTCCACACTTTTTCCAAGCTTGGAATAGGTTGGATTCCACCATAAGACTTGCTCTGAATACTTGTGTTGATAACCAATGTTGTTGGTTGAAATATATTGAAAATCTATTTATACAAATCATAGTCGTACACACTGATCTCGTTGGAAGTGAGAGTTGTAAATTAGTGGAGATCATGGGTGAGTGGGGAAAACCGTGTCTTATGGTTATGGGAAGACTGGACGGTTTGTACTCCCACTACTCCTATACCTGTCACTTATCCGCTATTCCAGGCACTTTCTCTTAATGGGCGTGTTGCACGCCGCACGTTGTAAACTGCCAGACCAATACGCTGATGTACATCCCCCAGTTTGTTACATGTTTGATGTCTCGAGTATTTTGGTAGAAAATAGCAAATAGTCATGACTGGCATGATTTATATTACTAAGGCTGTCAGGTAAAAGCCTACTCGTATAATTTTATTTACCTGGATGAGATCCGTAAGTGGCAAGTCAAATTGTACGAATGAGACTCGCCGTGAGCCAGCGCTCAAAGAATAGCATATGGCGCTTTTAGGTTAAATAAATTATTTGTAAAATCGATATACATAAAATTTTGTTTGTAATCGATGTTTGTAAAGCATCGCTTTTAAGCAAGCATCTCAAAATAATCGATGCTTATGAAGCATCGTTGTATGGAGATTGTTTGAGTCGGTCAAGGATTTCACGGTCTTAAAAGGGACGTGACCGACCAACTTTGGGCAGCTGCCAGGATATGTTCGTGCAAGCTAGGGACGAAGTGACTGGTAGTCATCATGTCACCTCATTGGTTAGCTCAAATTAAATCTAGGCCGGTCAAATCAGCCGGTCAACTTGAGTGGTTGAGATTATTTATGGCAGTTATTGATTGTCGTTAAATTTATTTAAGGTTTTGTAAGGAGCGTGACCGGCCTGCTTTGAGTAGCTGGCATGAGCTATTTGAGTGGGTTGAGGACGAGGCGATCGGTCCTCATAGGAGAGGGATGACCGATGACCACGATAGCACCTCATTGGTCGCCCCAAATATAATCTAAGCCGGTCAATTTGGCCGGCTAAGTCGGACGGATGCAATCGATTTAAGACTGCCATGGGCGGTCTTAACATAATAAAAACCATTTTTAGGGCCGCTCGACTGGCCTACTTTGGCTGGCAATTGTGAACACTTCATGCGGGCTAGGAGAGTTTTGATTGGCTGGGATAAAAGTGGGCCCCCCGGTGAGGATTATGGAATTTGTTTGGTCACACCCAGAGGTAGCCAAGTCGTGTGGTCGTGATCGTTCTGCGACTGACTTGGAGGGTCTATATTATTTTTATTATATAAGAAGCATCGCGACCGGCGTATTTTGGCTAACAATTTGGAGTAGCAACAGGTAGGCTAGAAGCGATATGATTGGTCGATTGAGAAGAGAGGCTGACGGACAACAAATTGGAGCAAATGCTTGCTGATTATGGAATTGACACTGGCATAATGAAGATCTTTTGTGATAACTCAAGTGCAATTCGCATCATTGAGAATCCCGTTGAGCGCTCAAGAACTAAGCACATCGACATCGGGTATCATTGTATTAGAGATCTCTATCAAACTGATATCATTAACATGGAATTTTTTCCTTCCGAACAACAATTGGATGATATTCTCACGAAACCTCTAGATACCGCTACGTTTCAGCACTTACGGCAGTCTATTGGTGATTTTTTGGTTCATTAGATTTCTGGCTTTTACATGCCCCTGGATCTATTTATATCTTTTGGGTATTAAATGCTTGAATTTCAAGTGTATTGTTGTTTCAATTCTACATTTGTTTCTCGTAGTTGTATTTTTTTTCTATTAGGTATCAGAATGTCCTAAGAAATCCTTTTTTTTTCTTGTAAAAGTAAGGTTGCTCTTGTTGTTCTTTCGGGAATGACATTTTATGGGGGAGAGTTCTTAATTGAACTTGTGCTTAATTGCCAAATCTTTGTGGGGAGTGCGGATGTGGAATATTGTAGGAGTTATCTTATATCTTTATAAACTCCTTGATGAATACACTAAGTTTCGACTATGTGAAATCATCGAAACAAAGTTAATATGTTCTCTTTTAGTCATGAATTATCACTTTGAGAATTTCATTATGATCCCATAGTTTTCGTACTTTTGCCAATTTATATTGACAAAAAGGGGGAGAATTATTTGGTAGTTCACACTACATACATATGGTCTACGAATCATTATGTAAGGGGGAGTGGTTTTCATTGTGAGATGGAAGTATTGACTAAGGAGGAGTGATGCATATCACCGTAGTATTATTGTCAAAGTTGTGATACAATAGGACTTTGATGATGTGTGATAATACACTACAAGAAAACTTGGCATTAACGACTATTTTCTTACCAACTGCAGTCGGTGGAAACTGTTCAGCTACGATTTTTTGTAACCAAAACAACTCCAGCTGGAAGATACCTCTAACAACCAGTTTTCCAGCAATGATAGTAGGTTGAACTCTTCAACAACTATGATGTAACAACCGAAATATTATATTGGTTGTTATTATCCTCGAGCCCATGGTTGGGGTAACCAAAATGTACAATAGAAGGTATAAATTTTTTGTCACTCATCTTACCCACCAAAAAATCTTGTTGGTAGACACCTAAACTAACCATCGAGCTTTTGGCGTTGTTAGTAGCTTTCATCCACAGGAATTCGACAACTACAGAGTACATTAAAAGGTAAATACTTCAACCACTATGTGTATACACCTATTCAATCTATTGGTAGACATTTATACCAACCCACCATCTGTTGGTGTAGTTAGTAGCTTTCAGCCACCATGATTTGGAAACCAGTAACCTTGCTGGTTTATTAATCCCGGAAATACATTAGCATTCTAAAGGTTTCTTTTTTTATTAACAAAACTGGTCTTGGCGAGTTTATCACTAGATCATCTAAATGATCTAAATGCATCACCATAATTTTATTCTAAAGAATAAAAAATAAAACTATACGGATAAGACGTATGGTTCCATTAACATAAGCATGTTATATTTTGAAAGTTTTTATCCGACTAGTCAGTTGTAATTGAGTCTGAAATTTCTGCATGACGACATATCACTACATTTAGAGCAGCTTAATATTTTTGTGCATGGTGTGTATCATGTAGCTAATGGTAAATACGAGTCGATCCCATAGGAGTTAGATTTGGTGAAACTAAATTTCTAAGTTCTACTAATAATAATTTTGAGTGACAAGATGGTTGAATGACCAAAAGATGGATGATTATGAAGGAGTGCGAATTTTCAACTCTTCCAACAACTCTACACAGATTTTGTTTCATATATAGTAATAAAAGGATGTATAAATTCTTACTGTGTTTATGGATTAAAAATCAATCTTGTACATGTACAAATAACAAATGCACTGATTGAAAATCATCCTTGCATTGAGTATTAATTAAATCTTATCCGCAAATTAGTTTTTAAAACATAGATGACAACATGATAACAAAAGACCGCCTAATTAATCCATCCAATGGATAAACAAAATAAAATTATGGAAAATTCACTGAGGAGCTTTGAAAGGATCCTTGAGACGCATGACTTGGACTAACTTTAGAAATTGGTGGTGCTGTGCTCTCTAAATGTGATGAATAGAATTTCGGTTTTGATTTTTCTATAGTTTAACAATTTTGGAAAACTTAAAGTTGTTGACGTAGCAAGGAAGAGATGGTCCAGAGTGTTATAATCTCTGAATTGGAAGTGGTAATTACTAACTTGGATAAGAAATGACGTTGTCACAACAATCGAAATTAGAACTATAAAAGCAGCGAGATTGGACGTGTTCTCAGCTCCATCAGATGAGGGTTCTTTTGTGGATAAGTTCCTAGAACTTGAAAGTTGAAACTTTTCCGTGGTTCAACTATTCCACGCTCACCTACTCGTCCTACATTATCATAACAATCAGATAATAAATCTTTTCATCCATAAACCAAAAACTGGAAAACAAGTACAAATTTAAAATTCGTTATCAATTTAAAGTTTTTTTGTTTTTCATATTCATTTTAATTACATTAGTTCGTTTGATAATAAATCGGATGCACGAGTTTATTTTTACCTTTATCTCTAATCTCCTTTCATCTTCTCTATTAGAAGAAAAAAAACCTAGCCTCCATTTACCTCTTGCTCAAATTTGGTCCTTTTTGGACCGGATCTGAGCAAGATTTCTTTTCTTTTTTAAGTTTTAATAGAATAAAATTAGTTTTCTTTTGTTTTTGATGTATTTTGACATATTTCTTCGCTATCTGGAGCAATTTTTCTTCGCCATTTTGGGGGAGTTTCTCTTCTTTTTGATAGCGATTTATTCAAACCTTGATCGTTGGTTCGTGACTTGCTATTCTCGATTCAAGAACATCAACTATTCAGCACGGTGTTGCTTTGAATTCATAATCAATCTAAGTGATTTAGGTCATCCGGGTTCGTTTGGATCTACAAGATTTTGTGCAAATTACTCCATTCTTCTAGGAGCACCACTTATTAAAGAAGAAGAAGAAAATCATATTTAATGGTCCGAATCGTTTCAGGACATTTACAAAAATTGGATATCTTTGCAGTTTATGGCTATTTCTCTTTGCAATTTACTTGTAATCGATATCTTCATTTTTATTAGGGTTTTGATTATCTTGTACTTTGATGTTTTTGTTATTCTTGTTGGCGATCATGTAATGGTTTGAATAAATTGAAATTTGTTGATTAACCATAAAAAACGAAAAAAACAAATTATGACGTGTTCTGGTGCGTACGAACGATTGCTAAAAAAAACAAAAAGATTATTTTAGCACAAAGAAAACCGCATGGTAGGCTTGTCTCGATCTGTATGACGTGTTTTCTTATTGTTATGGCTACAGATCTTCAATAACAATGATACTGAGTTGAACACGTTTAGAATCACTGAAGTACTTGGAGTGGCGAAGAATTCAAGGAATGTTGAAGAACCAAGGAAATCAAGCACATGATGGATGAGAAGCTACAAAGTTTATTTATTTTGTAATCCATATGTAAATGCTTTGTTACTAAGCTATCTTATCTTTGATTGAAAGCAAACCCTGATTTGAAAGACTATATAAGGAAAACTCTAGCAACTGGAAAACCTAATCCCGACACTTTCCTGTGTCCTAGTTGCGACTAGATTCGATTCTCTTTTAACCTAGGTTTTTCCAAAACCATTATAGGTTAACGACTTGAAGACTTCATTTGGGATTCGTGAAGCCAGATCCAACTATTTTCTCTGTAGTTGCGTATTCTGATCTTACTTGTTCTATCGTATTAAGTGTTATCTTCTCTAAGATTTGCTCGAGATTTATCTCCGATACGTAAGATATAAAAAGTAATCACAAATCTCTTCGTCTCATTCTTTGTGAATCCACAATAACTCTTCTACTACCATATAGTTAAGTTATTGTGAGGTGATTGATATTCTTAGGCTGCTCTTTGGGAGTATAAGACCGGATTATCAATTGGTTCATGTTCACCTTGATTTATCAAAAGACGGAACAAAACCTTCGTAGGTACTTTTGTGGGAGACAGATTTATCTATCAGAATAGACTTATATGTGGGAGACATATTTGTTTATAAGTCTTCGACTTTGGGTCGTAGCAACTCTTAGTTGTGGGTGAGATCAGCTAAGGGAATCAAGTGTGCAGAATCTGGCGTAGTTCTAGAGGCGTAAGAAACGCGACAGTACCTTAATCGGCGTGAGACTTGGTTAGGGCTCAAGTCAATTCCAGTTCGAAGTTAACTTGTAGTAGGCTAGTGTCTGTAGCGGCTTAATACAGCGTGGTGTTCAAATCTGGACTAGGTCCTGGGGTTTTTCTGCAATTGTGATTTCCTCGTTAACAAAACTTTTGGTGTCTGTGTTATTTCTTTTCTGCATTATATTTGTTTATATAATTGAAATATCACATGTTGTGCGTAGTTCAATCAATTGGTAAATCCGACTTTGATTGTTGGATAGGAATTGATTGTCACTTGGGCATTGGTCTTCGCTACCGTCCAAGTTATTTCTCATATCAATCCGGCTCACAGATTTCTATCTGTTCGATTGCAGATTTTATTGAGAAATTGAGATATAACTCTTTGATATATTTCTTGGTTGAGCTCGCTTTATAAGCTGGTGCTCTTGGAATTATATTGGAGTTAATCCATACATATTGCCGAACGAATTATTGGGTGTGGTTGTTATACCCCGCTTTTTCATGGACTAATTTGTGTATCAGCAATACGAGTTGCAATGGAAGACTGGGCATTAATATTGTCACGTATATGGATCAAACCCGATTGGACCCACGAATCAACATATTGGTTTAGCATATGGGACCAAGTATTATATTTCTGCTGCTGCTTTTCTATTTTTTTTCTGGCCCAGTCGAACTTCTTCACCCTTATTCAGTACTTCTTTACCTTTCCCATTGATATCATGATAGGTGATAGCTTTTCCTTTATATTATTGAGCAGATGAGCTAGAGCTGCTTCCATTAGAATTATTCTCCATTATGTTGATTGTTCACCTAGAATTCTTTGTCTCGTCTTTCCTCTTTCAGCTCGAGTTTCTCCATCAATTGCCCTATCGTAAATACGCAATTCAGATACTACTGAAGTTAAACGATGTGTCGTTCTTCTACCTTGTACCTTCTGCCTCTGATAATCATTCTAGCCGTTTCCTCTTCTTCAAATACAACAGTAGGCATATTATGTCTATAATGATGTTGGTTGTCAGTGCAAGCTTCACAGTTGTGATTAATATTCCAGCAGTAACGACAAGTAGCATGAGGCAAGCTCGTGAAATAAATTTTAACATCTAGAGTTTCTGAATCCTCATATCTGATACGTATTTTATGTCGAAGTGGTGCAGTAAGATCAACTAAAACATGAGTCTTATAAAGACCAGCCTTATCAACAGGACCAACCATAGCAACCTTGTCAGCTATCATTTTTGCTACGTATCCCCTTTGCACAATATCACCACGTAAAGAGAATTTACCCCAGAACTCATGAACTCAAGGTGATGAGGTTGAATATTAGCATACCAGAATCTTAAAGTTTACAACTTTCCATGCACTCGACTAGGATTTTCATGGATTGCAGTTGCAAAATCACCAGCTGTAGTGAAACGAAAAACAAAGACTTGTGGATCCGGTGTTTTCCTTATTATTGACCAAATCAGATTAATTGCATAAGACATCTCATCAACATGAACTCCTCTAGGAACATCTGTAGGTATTATTTCCTTGTACAATTTTCTAACTAGTCTTGGATATTTGCCACCTTGAATCGCCATTGCCGCAAGTCTCATAAATTCCATATACTCTCGAAACTGCCCTTAATCAAATGCTTCATTGTCATGTAGCATCTGAGTTAGATGATTGATATAAGCATTGGTAGGTATATCAGACATGGTGATAGATTAAGGTCGAAGAGAAAAAGTGATACAGGTGGAGGGAAAAAGAAAAGAGGGTCCATTAATTATATATCCCTAGTTTTGACACCCAATAAATATACCCTTATACAACAATAACTATATACCCATATCATTTAAAAACCTTATCCATTCAAAGATAGATTACCTTAATACCCTCACTCATGTAATATCTTTCTTTGTTTCAAAATACAACAAGTTTCTTTCTCTACCATTTCACGGCTGCCACCACCACCACCACCACCAACATTCAATTATCATTCCACCACTACCACTCAACAAATATCACCTATTAACCACCACCACCACTCCACCACCGGAACACCACCACCACTGGAACACCACTGCCGCCGCCGCCACCACCACTACCTCCACCGCCGCTTCCACCACCTCCACCGTCACCACAACCTCCACCGCCATCGCCACCTCCACCAACGCCACCATCACCGTCGCCAGGCCACCACCACTGCCAAAATCAGAAAATAAGAAGAAACAAAATACGATGTCAACAACTGAAGTTGATCCACAAAATATGGTGTCAACAACTAAAGTTGATCCCCAAAACAAAAATCAGAAAATAAATAAATAGATTGTGTATGGTGTCAACAACCAATGTTGACCCCAAAATATGGTGTCAACAATCAAAGTTCATTCCAAAAATTGATGTACTAAAATTAGTGAACCTGATGTGAATCAAACACGCATCTTCTGACGTGGAGTCAGTTGTGCAACCATTGCACCACAGATTCGTCTAATATAGCTACCATGATATTTATGCAGTCCAATGTAAAGAAACAAAATTAATTATCATTCTATAGTAAACAAGAATGAACAAATTTGGCGTGAGTCGAACACGCATCATCTGACCTGGAGTCAGTCGTGCTACATTGTGCACCACAAATTCAGCGTAACGAAATTTATTTACATCTCTTCTTTGTATCATTGTGTCCGAAAATCAAAATGAAATGTATTGAACAGTGCAGTGCATGAGGGGGCGCAAACATATCGAGTGTGGAAAGTTAAAAACAAGGGACATGGATATAAACATATTAACAAATATACAAACCAAAGTTATATCAAAAAATCAGAACTAGAACAAAATCAAATGCTAAACAACTGTAACAACGCTAATTTAATTATTTAATGATATGTTTTGGTATTCCATCCGAGAGATATCAGAAACTACACTTGAATAAAGCTTATATACTGTTGAATAGGGAACTAGCAATATTAAATGTTACTAAATCAAAGAACAGTAATAAAGTGTCCACTGTCTTATAGACCATTTTATAAGGAGGAATACATCACTTACAGCGTCAAAATCCATTGAGACGTGGGAATACTCGCCCATGAATCACACCTTGGAACAAATGAAAGAGCAAAAGTATGAGAGGAAAAAAAAAAAAAAAGAGAGAGACTGATATGAGAACATTGAGAAGGGAAGTGTATTTAGTACGAGAGCCAGAATGGCTATAGACGTAACTAAATAACCTGCCGTCATTAAGTGCGATCCAGAAAAAATTAGGGGCGATGTAATAAGATAAAATAGGTTGAAAATACTTATATATCCCTTCATAATCGGTAGTTTGATTTTTTTTTTTATCTACCGATTGTGACTATGTTCTTCTCTTCTTTGAGAAATCCAAAATTCCATTGGTTTTGAAAAATTTAAACTTGAGGCTACTACCACAATCGGTAGATAAATAACACCACGATAGATAATAAACATCACGAAACTACCGATTGTGCAAATAGAGAAATTCAAAATTCCATTGGTTTTTAAAAATTTCGAATTTGGAGCAACTACCACAATCGGTATAAAAGAACATCACGAGACTACCGATTGTACAATCGGTAGATAATAAATATCACGAAACTACTGATTGTGCAAATAGAGAAATTCAAAATTCCATTGGTTTTTGAAAATTTCGAATTTGGGGCAACTACCACAATCGGAAGATAAAAGAACATCACGAGACTACCGATTGTACAATCGGTATATAATGAACATCAAGATACTACCGATTGAGCAAATAGAGAAATTCAAAATTCCATTGGCTTTTGAAAAAATTGAATTTGGGCCTACTACCACAATCGGTAAAATTAACATCACGAAATTACCATTTTAACTACCGATTATAATTTTCGTAACACAAACCAACATACATTAATATAAACTACCGATTGTAGTACTGTCTACCGATTATGGTAGTTCCCAAATTCGAAAAACTTGAGATTTTTTCAAATATCAATTTTGGGGCAACTTCATAATCGGGAGACATGGTAAATAAATACCTTCCGATTGTAGGTTTTTTTCAAAATAACAAAACTTTCAAACTACATATGTACACAATAACCTCCGATTATCCTAACATTTACCGATTACGTAAATAAACTACCGATTGAAGTTTTATCTACTGATTGTAAAGGGTATATTTGCCATTTCAAAAAGTCGGAGATAAGGGTGGCTTTATTTTAGTTTTGGGTGACCCTATTTTGTCTTATATGTCGTCCCTAATTCTTTCCGGGTCGCCCCTAATGACGTCAAGCTATAATAAGTCTACATATAAGATTTTGGATAAGAAACTTGCATACCTCCCTAGTATGACATGCAAACTGTACGAATGTGATGTCAATTTAGCTTACTTTTTTATTTTGACGAAATTAATTGGTTGCCATACTACGAGAGTGGGAGAACATTCTAACCAATGGTTTCCTAATGTAAGTAATCATTAATGCATTATTGTTGTTTTGATGTTATTACTCAGCAATATCGTCACACCAACATTCAGCCACTACAAACCATAAAACCACAAATAGCAACTAGCCAACAGAAAAAGGAATCTAAGTCTAAGTTGGATGCAGACCAAGTGTAAAGGCCCCAAAGAGCAACCATCTTCCTCGAGGTTTGACCTCCAGAAAAAAAAAATTAAATGAGCATGCTTCTAATTTTGCTAATAACATGTTATTTAGAAATCTCCCAACAATCTGACGGTGGGACAAGTCCAGAAAGGAATAGTTCAACTCTAGGGAAGCTAGAAGCAGTAAAAGGATAAAAGTGTATGACCAATATAAAAGACTTACCATGAAAGCTAGAGCTTGAAGTCCAGCTGAGTGTAAAGTAAGAGCTCTTTCATCTTCTCTGACTTCTTGAGCCAGTTGACATGTGTACCACTACCAACAACTGAAACACAACAACTAACCTGCAAAGTAATGAAACAATTATGTTACTACTACCAACAATTGGAACACAAAAATAGTAAAAGTTACGAATAAAAATGCAACTACGGAACGAAGTAAAGATAACTTAATTGTCTCCAAAAGCAATATCTTCATAAAATTATGAAAATCAAGACAACTCTTCTCATAAATAATCTGACTCTTATAAGTAAAACATATTCTTCACAAACAAAACATGGTTCGCATCTTCCTCCTATACCTGTTAATATCCGCCCACCACCACCACGTACACCAGCGTATGAGCCTCCAGTAATTCCAGTATATACAAACCACCACCACCTGCATCAGCATGTGAAATTCTTGCACTAGCATATGATTCACCACCACCATATGCCTACATAACTCAAACACCAACAGTTATGCATCTCACACCTCCTTGCTACTTGAAGTCACCCCCACTGATGCAGGGGCATAATATGTCTCTTTAGAGTGTTTTATTATTTGGGAATTCCTTTCCTAGATTATCTCTTAAGAAATGGCGAATTTGTCCTAGTCTTAGATTTCCTTTTTAGGTTTTTCTTCATAGTATAAATAGACCGCTAGGTCTTCTAGAGAAGTTAGACTTTTATTATAATTTTCCTACATTTTATAATATATTGATTATATCAGAGAGTTAGGTTTAACGTAAAACTCCTTTATCCACGTTCTTATTGTTATCAGTTATGTGTTATATTTGTTTATCTTTGTTCTATTTGCCTTAGTTTACTGTTTTAGTTTCTAGTTTCTAGAAGTGCATCAATTGGCGCTAGAAACAAAACAACCATCAAACCCTAGCTAGCTACAATGGCGGGTAGAGCCTTAGTAAGAGGTGGTGGTATAGGTAATGGAAACATCGATCTTAATGAGTTACGGACCATGATTGAGAACATGGTGCAGAAGTGTCTGCAACAAGGATGCGAGGGAGCCCGAATGGAGATACCGGAAGGCCGACGCAGCCCTTTGTATTCACCGGAAGGAGGATCAGAGGATGATGAACATACGTTTTTTTGAAAACCCTTTTCATAATTGTGTTGTTCATGGACTACATCAAGACAGGTTAGAAGACAGATTGATTAAAGCCCTTGATTTAAACACTAGAGGGGTAAGAGTCGAGATGAGTGATATGACTGGTAGGATGCATGCAGGCGATTTCCTAGATTGGGAGACTAGCATAGAGAACTATTTCGAATGGAAGCCTATGGCTGAAGTTTGTAAGGTATTGTCTGTGAAGTTGAAATTGAAGGGAATGGAGCAGACCCACCACAGGCAGTAGATAGAGGAGTACCTAAATGGTCTCTAATTATAGCACCACAACCTCCTGAATCTTCCTTCCTAGACCCATCTATATTTATCATAACTTCATCAGTCGATGGGAACAACCAGGAACAGACAATGACATGGGGAGTTTTAAAACTGCACGTAATCCCCCAACCATCCAACAATCTTCTAAGCTGAGTTTTTTCCAACTCAGAAAACTTTGAAGAAGCACATTTAATTCTGACATCATTAATAATCATAGAACTCACCCCATCTTCACTCATACTCTGGTTTGTAAATACTCTTCTATTCCTTTCCTTCCAAATATGGTATACAAAGCTAGTCAAGAAAAGCTTTCTCAGAGTAGCAACAACACCATTACCAGTGAATTCAGCTAGACACCAATGAAGCTCAGCCTCCCAAGTGCCATGTGGAACTCTAATACATCCCAATTTTAACAGTAAACCACTCCATATCAAATAGAGTAAGGGCAGCACAAGAATAAGTGGTCTTCATCCTCAGAGCCACTATCACATAAATGACACACATCACTTTCAATAAGCCCCCATCTCTTCAATTTCAGTCTAGTTTTTAATCCCCTCAAACAGGCTAACCAAGTAATAAAAGGAATGTCTTGGATTTCTATGCTTGAACCAAAGCAGTTTATGCCAAGGAAATTCCAATCTAGTACCACTCAGAGCAATATAAGTTTGTTTCATAGAAAACTCCCCAGTAATACTAGCTTTCCACAGAAGTAAATCCTTATCTCTATCATCAAATTTCACTATTTGCAGAAGAGATGAAGTAGTGCAGTTATCACTATGAGTACACTCAGGAAAATTCCAAGAACCATCCTCCATAAAATTGTTCATTTGCATATTTGGATCAGGGCAGATATCCAGGCAGCAGTCCTCAGGAATCCAATCACAAACTCTGCCATTTGGGTGCCAGAATCCATAGAGGAAATTAGTATTCTCACCATTTCCAAGACAAACTCCCATAAACTGAACAACATACAGTCAAGAATCTTCCTCCAGCTCCAAGAGCAGTCCTTTGGCATAGGCAGAGACCAAAAATCTTTGCCTTTAATCAGGTTGGCATGAATCCATTGAGTCCATATAGTATCCTTTCCAGAAGAGATATCCCAAATATGTCTAAGATTGGCAGTAATATTTGTAAGCTCCAAATCTCTAACTCCAAGGCCTACATCTTTCTCAGAAGTGCAAATCTGATTCCAGGCAACAGGATTATGCTTTTTGCCCAGATCATAGCCATACCATAAAAATCTTTTAAATATAGTATTCAGCTCTTTAATCACCCTTTTAGGCAAGACAAAGCAAGAGAACCAAAAGTAGACCTTTCCACTAGGGACATGTCTTATCAACATAAGTCTGCCAACAAAGGCCAAATGCCTGCCCTTCCAAGATTTAACCCTCTTAGTGACCATCTCAATGAGAGGTAAGCAGTCATTATAAGAGAGCTTTGTGGATATCAAGGGAACACCTAAATATCTGACTGGTAAAGATCTTCTAGAACAGTTTAGGCTAGTAATAATTCCTTTTAGAGTATCCTCCCCTACAACAGAAGAATAAAGAGAAGTCTTCTTACAATTAATCACCAAGCCTGAAAAAATTACTGAAATCCAATAAGACCTTCCCAAGCACCTGAGCAGCTGCAATATTTCCTTTAAAAAACACCAAAACATCATTTGCAAAGCAGAGATGAATGAGTTGAGTAAGCTTGCGTTTGGGATGGAGACCAAAGGAACCAGCAGTAACTTTCTTCTTCAGCAAGACACTCAAAACCTCCATGACCGTGACAAAAGATATGGGGACATAGGACAGCCCTATCTAATTCCTCTTTTAGCCCCAAAAAAAAAACAAATGGGGAGCCATTAATTAGAATAGAAAACTTTGAGGAGGAGATACACTCAAGGATCCAGTTAACAAATAACTCAGGAAACCCAAACTTCTTCATAACAGCACCAATTGACTCCCAACTAACAGTATCATAAGCCTTCTGGAGATCAATTTTCAGAGAGCATCTTGGAGTACCCACAGATTTGTGATAATTCCTTACAATCTCATGGGAAAGAAGTATATTGTCTTGAATGGATCTGCCTGAAATAAAAGCAGACTGATTGGAGCTCACTAATCCCTTTAATACAAACTTCATTCTTGAAGAAATAATCTTGGTAATGCACTTATAAAGGACATTGCGGCAAGAAATTGGTCTAAAATCAACAATAGTAGAGGGATTTTCACACTTAGCAACTAAAGTGATGAAAGTGCTATTAACCTCTTTCAATTATGTACCAGACTTGAAGAAATTCGTAATGGAAGCCACAAAGTCATCACCAACCACAGACCAAGCAGATTTGAAGAAGAAACTATCATAGCCATCAGGGCCACGAGCCTTTGAAGAGTGAATAGTAGAAAGTGCCTCCACAATCTCATCTCTAGTAACAGGTCTAATTAAAGTACAAGCATATTCATGAGAAACTAACCTCTCAAAATGCAACTCATCAAGAATATCCAAAGAAGAGCCAGAAGGAGCTACATTGAAAAGGGAGCTAAAGAAATCAACACACTCAGCACCAATATCTGTATCATCCTCCAACTTGATATCATCTCTAGAATTAAGGATAAGAATATTATTCCTTGATTTTCTTTCCCTCAAACTGGAATGAAAAAAAATCTAGTATTAGAATCACCCACCTCCATCCATTTTACTTTCGATTTTTCTTTGGCCAAGGATTCTTCATATCTAGCTAGCTTTGCATAAGAGCTAACAACTTCATTTTCTCTGCTAGCAATGTCCCTATTAAAAGGATGAAGTTGAACTGCTTTTGGAGATCTTGCATATTAACCTGAGCAGCAACCACTTGATCAGAGAGATTTTTAAATCTTTCATTATTCCAATCTCCCAAAACTTTTTTCAGCCTCTTAAGTTTAGTCACCATAACTACCATAGGATTTCCATGAACAGGATGTTGCCAAACACTCCTCACAACATCCAAGAAATCAGGCTCCTCAGCCCAAAAACTACAAAATCTATAAGGAGGGGGGCCATGAAATCTACATTCAAAAATACTCACAACAGCTGGACTATGATCCGAGATATCAGGCACAAGAAATTCAGCTCTAGCTTCAGCATAAGCTTCAAGCCACTCCAAATTCACCATCACCCTATCAATCTTAGAAGCAAGCCTAGTATCATCCTCATGCTTATTACTCCATGTATAAAAACAGCCACTATACCTTAAGTCAAAGATATGAGCATCTTGGGTACATTCCCAAAAATCATAATAATGAGCAGGAGTAACCTCAGCACCACCAACCTTGTCTTTAACTTCAAGAATGGAATTAAAGTCTCCCAACACCATCCAAGGTTTACTATTGATAGCATCAAAAGCTTTCACTCAGCCCATAGAATCCTTCTTTGAATAATATCATTGCTCCCATACACAAAAGTAATCACAAATTTTTTATGCTAAAAAGTAGTAACATCTAGAAAAATAGCTTGAGCAGACATGTGTAGAACACTAACAGACATAATCTCAACATTTCATCCTACCCAAATTCTCCCAAAAGGATCTTGAGAATAATTATTCACAAATTGCCAAGAATGACAAATTCTATGCCTTATTTTATCTTTATTAACTTGTTGAACATGAGTTTCAACAATACCCACCATAGCTAGCTTATTAGTTCTAATAGAATTATTCACTTCACTTTGTTTTAAGGGATCATTAAGACCCCTTATGTTCCAACCACCAACCTTAATCATAGTAAAAGAGAGGGGTTTGGTTTCTTAACCTTTGCAGATTTCTTCTCTGCACCCTTAACATTCAACATGTTCTTCCCTTGGATAGAGGACTTTGGCAGGAAATGAGCTCTAGCACCATCATTCTCCTTTTGACCCTCATCCAGTCTTTCTACCTAATTCAAAACAAAACCAGTCACAGTATCTCCAACTTCCCTATTACCCATAGAAGCCCCTGAAATTAAACCAAGTGACTGAGGACAAACTTGACTGCCATCAGCATTATCATTACTGCCAATAGGAGTCAAAATATGGTTATCCTTGGTAGTAGTAGTCATGACCACCTCCATGAACTCACTAGTTCCTTCCTCAGTTAACTGATAAAATTTGTTATTCATAATAATTGGAACTTCCACCATATTTGCAGTACCACTACTTGAGGCCCCATCCAAGCCAGCAGTGCCACTATTTTGTTGGTTTGAGCTTTTGTTCCTTCCTTTATTCAAATTTCTCACCACCCATCCTTCATTACCACCAACATGCTTATCCTTTTCCTTACTAGCTTCAGCTAATTTCTTTGCAGCAGCAGCTTTTGCAATTGCAGCATCAATAACATATTTGTCAGTAGAGTGTCCAAAGACAGCACAATGAGAACACCTTAAAGGTTTCCAAGTATACTCAACAGGAACCTTAATTTCAGTATTACCAACTTTAGCATCAATATGACTTGGTAAATCAGAATCAATACTCACTTCTACACAAATTCTAGCATAAGTCATTATAGATCTAGTAGCAGTTTGTTTATCCAATAAAAGAGGAACTCCAATGAAACTAGCCAACTTACCTAGCCCTTTAGCATTCCATAAATGGAGAGGAACATTCCTCAGATTGATCCAAATAGGAATTGTCTTCAGCTCAGCCATCTCCTGTTCAATCAATAATGACCAGGGTCTAACAACAAAAGGTTGTCCAGAAATAAACAAACACCCATGCTCCAAAGTCATAGCTCTATCTTCCGCGGAATCAAATTCAAAAACAAAAACTGCATCTCTAAGAAGAGTCATCTTCATCTCACCTTTTAGCTTCCATACCCTTTTTAAAAAATTCCTCACCATCAAAAATGGTAATCACTTTCCCAAAAAACACCGAACAACCAATTTCTCACATCGACGAACATCATCCTCTACTTCATCATCAGAAAACACTATGAGTTTCTTACCCCCAACCAGACCTGGAGGAGCATAAGGAAGATGATCATGAAGAGGTTCATCTTTCCCTACACCCAACATAACAGACCATCAAAAATTACCGGAAACCCTATTATTAGAAGCCCCAAACAATCCCACTCTAGAAGGAATACTTTCATCTCCATGTAAATGAGATTCAAAGTTCACATCCATCGATCCACCCATAATAATCAGAATAAAAGAAAAGGAATCAGAAGGAAAACTGTGAAAGCAAAACAACACCAATCATTGTTCTCAGACAACAGAACAGGAATCAAAAACTCAGAAAACCACTCAGATCTTGAAGAAATTAAAACCTTGACCAGAGTAAACGTCGCAAGAAAGATCGCCTCTCTGAACCCTCTCTCTACTTTGACCTCGATATAATCAAGTTTAATGTTGACGTTCAAATGTTATTAAATGTTACTAAATCAAAGAACAGTAATAAAGTGTCCACTGTCTTATAGACCATTTTATAAGGAGGAATACATCACTTACAGCGTCAAAGTCCATTGAGACGTGGGAATACTCGCCCATAAATCACACCTTGGCACAAATGAAAGAGCAAAAGTATGAGACAAAAAAAAAACAGAGAGAGACTGCTATGAGAACATTGAGAAGGGAAGTGTATATAGTACGAGAGCCAAAATAGCTATAGACGTAACTAAATAACCTGTCGTCATTAGGGGCGACCGGAAAAAATTAGGGGCGACATAATAAGACAAAATAGGTTGAAAATACTTATATATCCCTTCATAATCGGTAGTTTAGTTTTTTTTTTTATCTACCGATTCTGACTATGTTCTTCTCTTCTTTGAGAAATCCAAAATTCCATTGGTTTTGAAAAATTTAAACTTGGGGCTACTACCACAATCGGTAGATAAATAACACCACGAAAGATAATAAACATCACGAAACTACCGATTGTGCAAATAGAGAAATTCAAAATTCCATTGGTTTTTGAAAATTTCGAATTTGGAGCAACTACCACAATCATAGTTATAAAAAGTTATGAGGTTTATGTCCATGATAGCCAGGGCTATCAGACGGACATCATTTAATGGGGACCCTGATCCGAAGGTCGGGAAGCTCCAGATTGGGTTTTTACATGGACGGCTACGAAATCAAATTCAATTCAAATCACTCCGATGTTTACCATAAAAAGGACTCCTGCCTTAATACACAGACACTTTATGAATTTATATTAATTCAATTCAATTCCTCCGGGTTTGGATTGAGATATGAAGATGATTCTGATAATACTGGTGTTAACAGCGAGGAATTGGAATTGAGTTTTGTCTGAATTAGGTTTTGAGATGTTGGTGACGAGCTCTGTCCAGAAAATTGACATTAGGGTTTGGTGATTTAGATGCTGTGAGATTGCGGGTTCTTGGTGCTGGTGTTGGAGAAGTTTTGAACAAGAAATTGCAAATGAATGATATAGGGGGCGAAGTTGAATTGGAAAGACGATGAAGAGAAATAATAGAAAAAAGGTAAACATATGGAAACCCTATAATTCTATCTGTAAGAATTTTCTTTGCTTATCTTTTTTCATCGATTCGATTCATTACCCTGTTCTAATATCTGAACCCGATTTTTTCGATTTTGCAGCCATAAACACTCACTTGACTGTTGTTATTGCTATATATTGTTGTTATCAATCCTAATGATCTTGTTGATGATGATGGGTTTGTTTTGGGATTGAATTCTGTGTAGGGTAATCAATTCGGAGCAAGAGTTATAAGAATTCTGGGTTATTGTTTGGCGGAGATAGTACGGGAGAAATATTGGCAGGGTAAATGGTTCGATGTAGAGGACGATATTGTTCCTGCTCTTGAGAAAGGTATCTATCTGTTTTAATGTCAATGGTTCTCTTTGTTGTTGTTGTTGTTTCTGTAGTGGATTATTCTATTTAGGGTTGTGATTTCAGAAACTATAGTTGTTCATACAGCCTCATAACAATGTTAATTGAATAGTGATGCCAGGGGTGTGTTTGGTTTCCGATTGTATAGTGATGATTATGATGGCAGTGTTTCAGGCACTTGAGATTAAATTGGCAGTGAGCAGAATTGGATTCGTATGTAGCTGTTGATGTTACTCGCAGAAGAGAATGGAAGGAACTGGTGCTGGGTCAGGCTTAACAAAGAAGGTTCCCTTAAGGTCTTAGAAGATATGGGGTTTGTTATGGTTGAGTGGGATTCCTGGTGCTTAGCTGTTGTTGCCGGATCGGAGTTTACATGCTGGATTACTGGAACTGCGAGAAGGTTACATATGCCGATAACTCGAGTCTGTTGAGCAGTTGAGTTTAAACTCAACATGACAGTCGATGGAAGTGATGTTATGGTCGACTAATGGAGTTGTTAAGCTCAAGTAAGAGTAGTGATTAGTGATGGAAAAAAACAGGGAGGTCCTTCCGTGATTAATAGAAGTAAATGGTGTTGCTGGTATTCCATGGCGATGGTTGGTTGGATGGCATTAATGGTAGTGGATTGCTGGAGGTGGTTGAAGAAGATGACAGAGAAGTCGGGTCTGTTGCTGTGTGATTCAAGGAATTAGAGATGCTGGTGTTGGCTGCATCGGTGTAGTGGGTCTGAAATGGTTGCAGCAAGTGGTGCTGTGAGACGTTGGTGGTGTGGGTTCGTGGCTATAATCGCAGAGATGGATGGAGCTGTACTGTTAGCGATAATCAGTTATAGTCGTCAATGTTTATGGAATATGAGCTTGGGGATGGAGAAACTCAAGTTTTAATGGAAATCTTGCGTGTAGTGTAAGTGCTGGGAGACAGAAGTTGGTGTTGTAGCCTGCAGGGAAAGGTACATAACAGATTCTCTCTCAAAAAAATTTAAGATAGCATTATGAGGTATGTTGTGGCTAATTCCATAGCCTGCAGTTGGTAACAGATGTTATCAGCCCCACCTAGAGTTAGTAAATCATTTCCATTGTGTACCCTCTCCTTGGTAATAAGATGATACTACCTCGATAGTAAAGTAGATAGCCTGATATGCTCTCTTCTGTGATTTCTTTGGTAACATTAGTAAAGAAACCTGAAACAGAGTTCATGAATACAAAGGTCTTAGTATTTAAATTGAGTTAAACAAGCAGTAGTACTTCACTTATTATAACAGGTATGTTACACTGGTATTACTCAGTTCAATACTGATCAGAGGCTTAACAATCAATCTGCATTCTACAGGTTATCAATTGTAAAGATGAGGGTGCGCAGTATTATCTAATGGATTGTATAACCCAAGTTTTTTCAGCTGAGTACCACTTGTAGGCCCTGGAGACATTACTGGGTTCATTCCCTGAACTTCAGGTCTGTAACATGTTATCCATATGGTAGTTGATTAAGTGGTCGCTATCAATTTTAGGATTCTTTGTTTTTTTGGTAGTTGTTCATTGGTTCTGTATTGGTTGCTGATTGCAGCTCAAGGTTGGAGGAGGATGCATAAATTTGATGAACCTTGAACTCCTCATAAAAAGAGTCATCTTGACCTTCAAGACGCCAGCTTACTTTCCAACTTAATAAGAAAAAAAAAATTCATTACCGCATGCAGTCTACTAGCCATCTAAAGGGTGCAGGAAAATACTCAAATCGGTGCTATCTTATTACTTGAGGGAAGGAGCAACAAATTTGGATTATTACGTTTACTCTCATATGAAAGTTGGAACAATCTCTGTCTCTTCTCCAGGCTAAGGAAGCTGCAATCATAGTATTCCTCCATGGCTCATTAGTGGAGTTTGGTGCTGACATCAAATTGACAGACACAACTACAAGTAAATTCCTGACAAAAATGGTAATATGAAAGTAGATCAATATATTTAAGATATGAAGCCTAGCAAGACTCATCCCACGGATCTCTTTTTACATTATTAGTTTGGTTTACACGTATCTGATTAATGCGCATGTGCTATCAAACCTAGCAGTATATTGGCTGTTTTTCGTATGTACAAAGGTGTACTTTATGTTTGCTATAAGGTGATATTACTGCTCCAGTAGTGCTTTCCATCTAACTCTCAATCGGATGATATATCGGTGTCTATTCGAGCTCTGTTTCATTAAAATTAATGTGGTAATCAGTTGGAGCTAAGATTGATGAAGGTGGTTTAGAACTAATTTATCAATCAGTTTAGCTCTATTTCTTAGTGTTTATTTTTTGGCATCAATTTTGACTTTTGATGCAGTTTGATACTTAAATTTCTAGGCAATGCAGCTCGAAGTATGATGTTATTGAGCTTATTGTTACAATATTAGAACATTACGTAGTTTCAATCAGCACTACATTTCTATTCATTGATGATGCTATAGATATTTTTCTCTTCATGAATCATAACTTGGATATAGAACAATGAATTATAGCTTGAGGGTTAATGCTTTTGGTCTGCGTCAATCAAATTAATTGTGGCGGAAGACGGTGAAAATAAGAAATTGAACTGATATTACAGATGTGTACAGTAAAGTGAATTGTAATGGTTTTTCTTATTGGGTTTTACTAATACTCAAAATCTATATAACTAATTTGTGGGGTTAGTTTACCGTAGACTGATTTTTCTTTTGAATTTGATCTACAGGAATGTCTAGAAAGTATTGCTTGAATAGTGACTAGGAGTAAGTTCGGCAACAGGTACCTCGAGAAGTTATCATTATGATCCAGCGTGAAGAAAAACTTATGATGAGAATGTGATGTTTTGTATACATAGGTACGTTAAAGAATTGTAACATAGGTACGTTTTGTCACTAAATTTAACGTTTTATCTAGGGCTAGCAGGAGCAGGTACGTTTTGTCACTAACTTTAACGTTTTGTCACTAACTTTAACGTTTCGAGAAATGCTAATGGTGATTGCTTGGACACTCAGGCTGTTTCCTTGGGAATTCAGAGCAATTATATGGCTGAAGTGATAGCTATTGCAGTTGGTTCTGAAAAGGCAATTGGTTGGAATGTCAATCGAACTATCGTACTCTCAAATTTGGCAAGTGCCAAACTGTGATGGGCGGTTCAAGCCAGGTGGAGAAGGGTTTAGCATTTATATGGTAAGACTTCTTTCAAGCAAACTTTTAGAGAAGTGAATTTTGCAGCTCGGTTGCAAATTGGAGATGTTGCAAATTGAAGTGAATATTGCACTCTGAATTGCATGCAGGAGTTGTTCGAATATTATCCTACCAATTGACACAGCTACAAACAATATGGTGGTCCATGAATTTAAATTAATACGTAAGGATGCTAGATAGAATTTTATTAGGCTCTCTTATCATAACTCTGTTAAAATGTACAGGATATCAAGAAACGAATAGGAACTTATCCTAAACTTGAAATTTGGACATCATCGTCCTTGACCTGTGACAGAGATGATGAAGAGAGGGAACCATCTATTATGGAGGATCTCTATAACTTTCAATTGATGTTCCCCTGCTCTTATTAGTGATCGACCTGTTGTGATACCTCTCTTAATTTTTTTCAATGTATTTAATGCGGCAAATTAACTTAAAAAGTGTGAACATGTTTTATCTTCAGGTTGCTGATCTCACTGTTCCTTTAAGAGAACTCACTCATATAGATGTGTGCATTGGAAAAATATACATCTTTTTACATGATCCATGTATGAATCGACAGCATCTTGGATTAAAGGTCCAACGTTTCAGGTCAAGGCCGAAAGTAGGTTCCCAGACTCCTTTTTATCCGACGGTTGAGAGTTATTTTGATATCTTCTTTTATGTATATTATTTGGATGTACTACAGTTGCTTATATTTATATATCTCTTTAGTACTGAGCACATGATCAATAATAAACACATAAAGATGATATTTATATCTTCTTTTGATCACTGGCGATGCTTTGGCAATGCATAAAGATGACAGTTACTTGGATAAACGTTAAAGTTAGTATTATAGGTGACATTTCATAACCTAGGCATGCTGCCATTACCAAAAAAAAAGATTTAATGGTTGTCCGTCGGATCGTTGGGTTTCTGGATCTGGCTAGGCTTCCAAAAACCTTGAATTTCCAAACGAAATTAAAAAAAAAAGGCCGGTCTTCTATTTTCCAAATTTGGCTAGGCTTCCGTAACTTCAAATTAAAAAAAAAAAAAAAAAAAAAAAAAAGGAAGATTTCAAACAAAAAAAAGGGGAAAAAAAATACTATGGGTTTCCTTAATCATAAGACCAATTGTTGGTGTTTGTTTATCTTCCGTTAACATCTTATAGCTATCTCTTTCCCTGTATTATCAATGTCTTTCTCTCTCATTGTATTTTATTGATTTGTTAACAATTATAAAAACGAGAATCTAACCAGGTACGAATTTGGTTTCCTCTATGTTTTTATATTTGTTGTTATTATGATCCAGCTAATTAAACACGTTACTGTGATATGACCCCGGTCCTATCCGGCTATTTTGATCCAACTAATTAAACACGCTATTGTGACTCGACTAACTAAATATACTCCCCACTATTATAGACATGACCAACTAACACACTAATATTTTAATATGGGCACTACTATAGCCGCTCAAAATTATAGCCGCTCAAAATTGGAAATTCTTAAGAGGTGCGTGCGCTACTTTAGATAAAGTTAAGAGCAGGTTCAAACATTCGTTTCCGAACAAGTGCATGGTGTGTAAATGTGCTGAGGAGTCTTTGGAACATGTTTTATGGTCGTGTAACTTTGCTGTTCAGGCCTGGCTTTGGATTTCTGGTATGTTTGGTTTAAAACCTAACTCTAATATTTGTTATTTCTTATAAGGCAGCTAAGGGTCGTAGTGTTATTATCAAGGAATTATGGCTTGTGGCGAATCTGGTAGTAAGGTCTGAATTATGGTTCATTCGTAACAAGTGTGTGTATGAAAAACAAACAGCAAATTTACGCTTCTTCAAACACCGTGTTTTTAAGCTTATTCATGAGTATTCTTACCGGCTGAAGAGTTTCATGTTTAATTCAGCTGAAGATGTTCGTATTTTGAACCTTTTTAGAGTTGTTCATAGAAAGGTGAAGCATGTGGAGCCTGTTCCTTGTTATTGCAGCCTCCGGAGAACAACGAATTACTTCTTTGTTGTGATGGTGCGGCTCGAGGTAACCCGGGTGTTGCAGGTGCGGGAGTCGTAGCGAGAGATGCTGATTGCAATATGCTTGGAGCGGTGAGTATTGGCCTTGGTATTACAACCAATTATTTGGCAGAGATGTATGGCATAATTGTTGGCTTGGAGTGGGCAAGACGGTGGGGTTTTCAGCGAATTCTTATTCGTTCAGACTCTACTAGCGTTATTAAGGCTTTTAAAGAGAATTTTATTCCCTGGTTTGCGCAACAAAGATGGTTAGATGTGCGTCTCTATTATGATTCAGTTCGCTTTATTCATACTTTTCGTGAAGCTAATTTTTCAGCGGACCAAATGGCTAAAAAGGGGTGTTCTTTGGATAATGAAGTGGTAATGCACTATGTTGGGCGTCCAAATTTTTTGAGATCTATAGAATATCCAAAAGTGGAGTATTTCATATTTAAATAGTTTATGAGTTTTTTGAGGTTATTCTAACCTCTTTTTCTTGTAAGCTACTTGTAAATATTGTTATCTTCGTTAATACAATTTTTTGACTTATCAAAAAAAAAAAAAAAAAAATATGGGCACTACACCTGCCTTTGGATTTTCTCCACCGCCGGGGCCGTAGGCCCCGGCCCTATCCGGCTACTATGGTCCAACTAATTAAACACGCTGACACGACAAACTAAATATTGGGACCGTTCTGCTATGACCTGACTAACTAAATATGTTCCCGACTATTATAGATATGACCAACTAACACACTAATTTTAGTGGTTCTACACTTCAACCAATTACTATCTAAATATTGGGACCGCTCTGCTATGACCCGACTAACTAAATATGCTCCCGACTATTATAAACAAGACCAACTAACACATTAATTTTAATGTGTGCACTACACCTGCCTTTAAATTTTCTCCACCGCGGGGGCCATAGGCCCCGGCCCCCTATCCGGCTAGGGTCCAACTAATTAAAAATGCTACTATGACCCGACTAACTAACAACTATAATATGATTCGACCAACTAAATATTTGGGCACTACACCTGCCTTTAAATTTTCTCCACTGTCGGGGCCTACGGCCCCCTATCCGGCTACTATGGTCCAGCTAATTAAACACGCTACTGTGAACCGACTAACTAGCACACTATAATATGACACGACCAACTAAATATTGAGACCGTTCTGCTATGACCACAAACTAAAATTGTATGGGAAGATACTGGTCGACCGACTAAATATTTTGGATCGTTCTGTTATGACCCGACTAACAAAATATGCTCCCGACTATTATAGACATGACCAAATAACATTGTGACCCGACTAACTAACACACTATAATATGATACGACCAACTAATTTTTTGGGCACTACACCTGCCAATAAATTTTTTCCATCGCCGGGGCCGTAGGCCCCGGCTCCCTATCCATCTACTATGGTCCAACTAATTAAACACGTTACTCCGACCCGACTAACTAGCATACTATAATGTGACACGAACAACTAAATATCGGGACCGTTCTGCTATAGGCACAACCTAAAATTGCATGTGAAGATACTGACCGTCCGACCAAACAAATTAACAATAAACAAAACTCTAAAAAGGTTGAGCCCAACCGAACATAGAAAATCGACAAGAGGTTAGAACAACTTTTCGAAAATTGACAAGAGATATCACGCCGGATAAAAGAACATCACGAGACTACCGATTGTACAATCGGTAGATAATAAATATCACGAAACTACCGATTGTGCAAATTGAGAAATTCAAAATTCCATTGGTTTTTGAAAATTTCGAATTTGGGGCAACTACCACAATCGGAAGATAAAAGAACATCACGATACTACCGATTGTACAATCGGTAGATAATAAACATCACGAGTCTACCGATTGTGAAAATAGAGAAACTCAAAATTCCATTGGTTTTTGAAAATTTCGAATTTGGGGCAACTACCACAATCGGTAGATAAAAGAACATCACGAGACTTCCGATTGTACAATCGGTATATAATAAACATCACGAAACTACCGATGGTGCAAATAGAGAAATTCAAAATTCCATTGGTTTTTGAAAAAATTGAATTTGGGCCTACTACCATAATCGGTAGAAAATTAACATCACGAAATTACCATTTTAACTACCGATTATATTTTCGTAACACAAACCAACATACATTAATATAAACTACCGATTGTAGTATTGTCTACCGATTATGGTAGTTCCCAAATTCGAAAAACTTGAGATTTTTTCAAATATCAAATTTGGGGCAACTTCATAATCGGGAGACATGGTAAGTAAATACCTTCCGATTGTAGGTTTTTTTTCAAAATAACAAAACTTTCAAACTACATATGTACACAATAACCTCCGATTATCCTAACATCTACCGATTACGTAAATAAACTACCAATTGTAGTTTTATCTACCGATTGTAAAGGGTACATTTGCCATTTCAAAAAGTCGGAAATATGGGTGGCTTTATTTTAGTTTTGGGTGACCCTATTTTGTCTTATATGTCGCCCCTAATTCTTTCCGGGTCGCCCCTAATGACGCCAGGCTAAATAAGTCTAACAACGAAATTAATTGATGTACCTCCCTATTTTTTGCATACCTCCCTAGTATGACATGCAAACTGTACGAATGTGATGTCAATTTAGCTTACTTTTTTATTTTGACGAAATTAATTGGTTGCCATACGACGAGAGTGGGAGAACATTCTAACCAATGGTTTCCTAATGTAAGTAATCATTACTGCATTATTGTTGTTTTGATATTATTACTCAGCAATATCGTCACACCAAAATTCAGCCACTACAAACCATAAAACCACAAATAGCAACTAGCCAACAGAAAAAGGAATCTAAGCCCCCAAGAGAAACCATCTTCCTCGAGGTTTGACCTCCAGAAAATAATTAAATGAGCAGGCTTCTAATTTTGCTAATAACATGTTATTTAGAAATCTCATAACAATCTATCTGACAGTGGGACAAGTCCATAAAGGAATAGTTCAACTCCAGGGAAGCTAGAAGCAGTAAAAGGATAAAAGTGTATGACCAATATAAAAGACTTACCATGAAAGCTAGAGCTTGAAGTCCAGCTGAGTGTAAAGTAAGAGCTCTTTCATCTTCTCCGAATTCTTGAGCCAGTTGACGTGTGTACCACTACCAACAACTGAAACACAACAACTAACCTGCAAAGTAATGAAACAACTATGTTACTATTACAAACAATTGGAACACAAAAATAGTAAAAGTTACGAATAAAAATGCAAGCTACAGAACGATGTAAAGATAACTTAATTGTCTCCAAAAGCAATATCTTCAGAAAATTATGAAAAGCAAGACAACGCTTCTCATATATAATCTGACTCTTATAAATAAAATATATTCTTCACAAACAAAACACGGTTCCCATCTTCCTCCTATACCTGTTAATATCCGCCCACCACCACCACGTACACCAGCGTATGAGCCTCTAGTAATTCCAGTATATACAAACCACCACCACCTGCATCAGCATGTGAAATTCTTTCACTAGCATATGATTCACCACCACCATATGCCTACATAACTCAAACACCAACAGTTATGCATCTCACACCTCCTTGCTACTTGAAGTCACCCCCACTGATGCAGGGGCATAATATGTCTCTTTAGAGTGTTTTATTATTTGGGAATTCCTTTCCTAGATTATCTCTTAAGAAATTGCGAATTTGTCCTAGTCTTAGATTTCCTTTTTAGGTTTTTCTTCATAGTATAAATAGACCGCTAGGTCTTCTAGAGAAGTTAGACTTTTATTATAATTTTCCTACATTTTATAATATATTGATTATATCAGAGAGTTAGGTTTAACGTAAAACTCCTTGATCCACGTTCTTATTGTTATCAGTTATGTGTTTTATTTGTTATCTTTGTTTTATTTGCCTTAGTTTACTGTTTTAGTTTCTAGTTTCTAGAAGTGCATCAATTGGCGCTAGAAATAAAACAACCATCAAACCCTAGCTAGCTACAATGGCGGGTAGAGCCTTAGAAAGAGGTGGTGGTAGAGGTAATGGAAACATCGATCTTAATGAGTTACGGACCATGATTGAGAACATGGTGCAGAAGTGTCTGCAGCAAGGATGCGCGGGAGCCCGAATGGAGATACCGGAAGGCCGACGCAACCCTTTGTATTCACCGGAAGGAGGATCAGAGGATGATGAACATATGTTTTTTTGAAAACCCTTTTCATAACTGTGTTGTTCATGGATTATATCAAGACAGGTTAGAAGACAGATTGATTAAAGCCCTTGATTTAAACACCAGAGGGGTGAGAGTCGAGATGAGCGATATGACTGGTAGGATGCATGTAGACGATTTCCTAGATTGGGAGACTAACATAGATAACTATTTCGAATGGAAGCATATGGCTGAAGTTCGTAAGGTATTGTTTGTGAAGTTGAATTTGAAGGGAATAGATTCGCAATGGTGGAAAAAGCTAGAAGAACAACGCACAAGGCAAGGCAAGGCAAGGCAAGGAGAAAATCAGGACATGGGATCACGTAAACAAAAGTTCAAGAAGAAATTTCTGCCACCTGATTATTTGGTAACGTTGTATGAAAAGTTTCATAACTTTCGTCAATGCGATCATAGTGTTGAGGAGTATACCACAGAATTTTATAATCTTTCTTTAAGAGTTGGCTTGAATGAAACACCCGAGCAACTTGCAGCAAGATATATTATGGGTTTAAACATAGGCATTCGAGAAGATTTTGGTCTCCTAAGGGTTACCAACTTAGAAGATGCTTATCAATGTGCTTTGAAGGAAGAATAAAGGGTGAATCACCGTTCGAAGAACCGGAACTCTGCGAGCCGAATGAAAGCCACATCCAACTGGCGTAGAACTGCGCCGAAGGCATCAACTTGGAGTAACAAGAGAAAATAAGGGGACAACACCTCAGCAACAACTCCAACTGCAAGTGGAGTGCACAAGGTCAGTACTCGTTTGGCGGCCAAGTGTTTTACATGTGGAGGAGATAATCATCTGACATACACTTGTCCAAAGCGGGTTAAATTCATTGAAGATGGTAGTGATGAGGAAAAGTTTGGGAAACCGAAGTATGATGCATCAGAGGGTGAAGAGGAAGACTTGATGCCCGTGAGAGGGGAGAATCTGGTTGTCCGCATAATTCTTACATGTCTTAGGATTGATGACGAGGAGGAAGACTGGCGTCGGAAGAGTACCTTTCGCACACAAGTTTTCTGTGGAGGTAAGGTTTGCAAGCTGATTTTAGATGGTGGAAGTTGTGAGAATATAGTTTCTCAAGAAGCTATAGACAAGCTAAGTCTGTTAACCAATAAACACCCACACCCATGTAAGATTGCTTGGTTTAAGAAACAAAACGCAGTACCAATAACAAAAAGGTGCTTAGAAAAAATTTCTATCGGCAATTTTGAAGATGAAGTCTGGTGTGATGTTGCACCTATGGATGCTTGTCACATATTATTGGGCATACCTTGGTTGTTTGATAAGAAGATGACCCACTTGACTGAATCTAATACTTACAGTTTTGTGTGTAATGGAAAGAAGATGACATTGCATCCTATGAAGGAAGAAGACGTGCAAGGAAGAAGAGAAGAGAAAGGGCAAACAACAAATACGTATTCGCGTTGGGGATGAATGAAAAACAACGTTCAAAACACCGGATGGCCTCTATGAATGGCTTGTATTGCCTTTTGGACTTTCCAATGCTACCAGTACATTCATGCGCATGATGAAATAGGTATTACGTCCTTTCATTGGTTCATTTGTAGTAGTATACTTCTATGATATTCTGGTGTATAGTCGCACCAAGGAAGAACACCTAGTTCATCTAAAGCAGTTGATGGAGGTTCTTTTGAAGGAAAAATTATATCTCAATCTTAAGAAATGCACATTTTTGCACGAAGAAGTAGAATTTTTGGGATATATTGTTTCAGCTAGTGGCTTAAAGGACAATCCTATGAAGGTGAAAGCGATTGTAGACTGGCATGTTCCTCAATGTGTGACTGATGTGCGTAGTTTTCATGGGTTATCTACCTTCTATCGAAGATAGATTTATAAAGGGGTTTAGTACCATAATGATCCCTATAACTGAGTGTCTTAAATAGAAAACTTTTTGGTGGACAAAAGAAGCATCAATCGCATTTGAGAAGATAAATAAGTTAATGACTGACGCTCCGATTTTGGTTCTGCCAGATTTTAAGAAACTATTCGTGGTGGAATGTAATGCTTCTAATGTAGAGATTGGAGCGGTCTTGAGCCAAGAAGGAAGACCTGTGGCATTCTTTAGTGAGAATCTAATTAAAGCTAAACAAAAGTATTCCACTTATGATCTGGAATTTTATGCATTGGTTCGTGCTTTACAACATTGGAGACATTATCTTATCCACAAAGATTTTGTAGTTTACTCGGATCACGAAGCTTTGCGCTACTTATAATCTTAGAAGAAACTGAAGCCTAGACATGCAAAGTGGATTGACTATCTTGAAGAGTTTACTTTCTCCCTAAAGCATAAATCTGGAGCAACGAACAAGGTAGCTGATGCTCTTAGTTGTCGACATGTGCTGGTGAAGTCAATGCAAGCTTATGTAATCGGTATTTAGGTTATTAAGGACCAATATGCTGCTGACCCCTAGTTTGGCGCAGTGGTACAACAGTTAAGTACATCGTCAACAGCATCAGGTATGGCATTTATGCTTCATGATGGTTATCTCTTTCGTGGTAACCGATTATGCATCCATGTTGGTTCCACGGGGGAGAGTATTGTCCGAGAGATACATGGTGGAGGATTAGTAGGACATTGGGGTCGAGACAAGACCGTAAAGGCTGTAAAAAGCCGATATTATTGGCCTTCGATGGACAAGGATGTTGAGAGATTGGTCAAGCGGTGTAGAGTGTGTCAGTTTGCAAAAGGGCAGTCACAAAATACTGGTTTATATACTCCGATGCCAGTTCCACACTCTCCTTGGATACATATTAGCATGGACTTTGTGCTAGGATTGCCAAAAACAGCTAGGCAACACGATTCCATCTTCGTTGTGGTAGATAGGTTCTCTAAAATGGCTCACTTAATTCCTTGTTCTAAGACTGTTGATGCCTCCAATATTTCGTCTCTTTTTTTCAATGAGGTACGTCTTCATCGAGTCCCTTCGTCTATTATGTCTGATCGCGATGTCAAGTTTCTAGGACACTTTTGGAAGACTTTGTGGAAGAAGTTCGGAACGGAGCTACGTTATTCTACAACTGCCCACCCACAAATGGTCAGGCGGAAGTAGTGAACAGGAGTTTGGGAAATTTACTACCAAGTTTAGTGGGAGACCATATTAGGAGTTGGGACCAGATATTATCCCAAGCTGAATTTTCATACGATAATTCGGTTAGTCGTACGACTAACGAACACCGTTTGAAGCTGCATATGGGTACCAACCACAACATGTTGTTGATCTTGTACCACTTCCTTTGGATACGCAAATCAACAATGAAGGTGAATATTTTGCAGATCATATAAAGAGCATACATCAGGAAGTGTGAGCAGCTATTTCCAAAAGTAACCAACAATATATGACTGCTGCCAACGCTAGTCGCAAACTTAAATAATTTCAAGAATGTGAAATAGTTATGGTGTTTATGCGAAAGGAGAGGTTCCCACGGGGCAGATATCATAAGTTAGCATCTAGGAAGATGTGACCTTATAAGATAGTTAAGAAGATCAGTTCCAATGCGTTTGTTCTTGAGTTGCCTGACGATTTACAAATCAGTCCAATTTTTAATGTTTCTGATTTGTATGACTTCTATGGAGATGATGTTGATAATGCACCAAATAATCAGCAGCCAATACAAGGGAGGTTGACTGACGAACCACCTGATGTGATTCAAGAAGTATTAGATGTAAAGGAGACTAGATCCCGAGTGGAAATCCATATCGACAGTTCCTAGTTAAGTGACTTGGAAAGACATCTAAGAGAAGTACCTGAATTACAGAAGAGGAGCTGAAACGACGCTACCCACAGATATATGCTGAATTTGAAGCAACGTTCTCGTCGGAGACGAGCTTATTTTCAAACTGGGGTGGTTGATGCAGGGGCATAATATGTCTCTTTAGAGTGTTATATTATTTGGGAATTCGTTTCCTAGATTATCTCTTAAGAAAGGGAAAATCGGTGCTAGTCTTAGATTTCCTTTTTAGGTTTTTCTTCATAGTATAAATAGACCGCTGGGTCTTAAAGAGAAGGTAGGATTTTATTGTAATTTTCCTACGTATTATAATCTATTGATTATATCAGAGAGTTAGGTTTAACCTAAAACTCCTTTATCCACGTTCTTATTGTTATCAGTTCTGTGTTCTATTCGTTTATCTTTGTTCTATTTTCCATAGTTTACTGTTTTAGTTTCTAGAAGTGCATCACCCACCACCACCATTAGTCTACTCATCCCCATAGGCCATAATTTCTATAACCAACAAGCAATCATTAAAGAAATCCAAAATTTTTATCAGTAATTGATTCAAGTAAACGGTAGAACCAATTTTCAACAACTTAAAAGTACTAAAACTAGTTTAAGCCACGGATCGCAAATTGAAACCTAATCATTAAATTCTAGTACTAAACATTAATTAACAACAAGATATATAAAGAGAAAATCAATTATATCGAAGAAGAACCAAATGAATCAGTATCAGATAAATTACCACCACCGCTGCACCACCGTTACTCGAGCAATACCAATTAATTGATCTTTAAACAAAAATCAGAAAATAGATTCAACTACATACCTCCTCCACCACCGCCGCCACCAGAGCCACCACCACCATCATCATCATTACTTCTTGAGATTTAATAATTTGAACAAGTTCAACTATAAAATTACCAGAAATCAAAACCTAAAATCAGATGTCGATCTCTTTAAATCTGATTATAAAAATTAATCTTTAGAATAAGAAGAAAGTATCTCTGAACACAAACCATCTGATGCTGATAGTTTTTGATCGAATTTGTAAGCAGCGACGAAGGTGGTGGTAATTGCAGAGGTGGTGATAGTGGTGGTGGTGGTGCGGGCTGGAGAAAGAAGAGAGAGAGAGAGACATGAAAGATAAAAACCTCTCTCTCTTCTCTCTGCATAACCGTATTTTCCAAATAATTCTCTGAAACTTCTTTTCATCCATCTTCTCCACCTCCAAACCTAGATTTATCTGAGATATCAGATTTTCAGAGTAGATTTGGGTTTGTGTAAATGGTTTTTAATGTTTTCAATAAAAAATCACATTATTTGTGATTTTAGGTTTTAGGGTTTGTTTTATTTTTTAGTTTTATTGTTCATATCTCATAGATGCTCTATGTCATACAGTACTCGCCATTAGTGCGATTTCCTATAGCCTTCGGGCATTTCAATTGGAACCCGATGATATATTCAAGTATATCTTCGAAGACAATCAATTTCGGTGTGACGATGATCAACAT
Source organism: Papaver armeniacum (assembly GCA_023531295.1). NCBI lineage: Eukaryota > Viridiplantae > Streptophyta > Magnoliopsida > Ranunculales > Papaveraceae > Papaver > Papaver armeniacum. Next base: position 406,603 of record JAJJWW010005957.1, on the reverse strand, counting down.
TCAATCAAACAAGATCAATGGCTACTGGAACTTGTTATGATAATGATGTTTAGTGTAAATTATCGTTTTTACAAAGGATTTTCTCTTAATGAAGAAGAAGAATTTTCCAAATGGTGGATGCAGAATCAATACACCATCCCTCCAATTACATCGATTACTTCTATCATCAACAATTATGTACTTTTGTTATATTACAATTCCTATGTTGTTGTAATATTTTGCTTTTAAAAAAAAAAAAAGTTTAGATGTGAAATGAAAGATAAATAATTTGGTTGGTATTGGGGGTATTTGTGAGATTATGATTAAATGAGATTTTCTTCCGGAATATGTATGGGTAAATTTATAGGTGGCAAGGATATTTACGAAGGTCATGAAAAGTAAACTGGCGAGATTGGGGTATACCCATTTTATTCCCATCCAAACTTGTGTGCTAAGGGGTGTCTAAAAGGTGTTAAAAGACCAAATTGCCCATACTAAAACAACCATGCCGACTAAAACATATCCAAAAAGAAAATCAAAATCTTTCTTCTAACCTCTAACTATACATGATGAAATCAAAAAAAAAATCGATGAATCAAAACGAATCATAAGTCGGCAGGGTATTTTTTTGTCGACCTTGCCGACTAAAATATAGTCGGCAGGGTATAAGGTTGAATATCGTGCCGACTTTTCATCTCTGAAATTAGCATTTACAGGGTCGGCACGGTATTCATCCTTATACCTTGCCGACTATAGTTTAGTCGGTAGGTTATGAAACTAATACCTTGCCGACTAATCATGCATTTGTAACACCTTTTCTGTATGTCAAAAATCCTACAGTCGGCATGGTATTTTTTTAACGACCTTGCCGACTATACCCTTGCCGACTAATCATGCATTTGAAACACCTTTTCTGTATGTCAAAAATCCTACAGTCGGCATGGTATTTTTTTATCGACCTTGCCGACTATAAGATGGCCGGCAAGGTAAGAAATCAACAAGATGCCGACTAATGAAGCATTTACAACATTCTCTTGTATGTAAAAAATAATAAAGTCGGCATCTTCTTCATTCGTCGACCTTGCCGGTCAAAGCTAGTCGGCATGTTCTTCATTCGTCGACCTTGCCGACCAAAGTTAGTCGACATCTTCTTCATTCGTCGACCCTGCTGACTTTTCATAGTTTCAGAACTGAAAGTGTTGATTTCTTCTTTAATTTTGAATATGATTCATACCCAGCTTTGCAATCCTATTTTTAGAAGTGTTTGGGTAGTATGCTTTCATTTCCGTTGAAAGAAAATATTCTCGAAAGAAAAAAAATTCATCAATAATCTTCCCACATGAGTTCAATCAAAAAGAAAAATCATAACTTAAATTCATAGTTTCAAAAGTTTTAATCTAAACTCAATTAATTAACCTAATCAGTTTTTTTAGTGTTAATTAAACAAGGGTATATTAGCCATTTAGAAAATACATGGTTAAGGGGTGGCTTCTTTTACTTTAAAATGACCTAGCTTTTATCTCATTAGGTATACCCCCAATTAAGCCGACAAAAGTAAGGGTAATATCCAAAATTGCAGGGGGATAATATCCGATTTTTGTTAAAGGGAGAGCAAAATATGATCCGAGGAGTGCAAAAATCGTACTCAACTCACTAACTAGAGATAACTCAGTATATTTTTCCGCATTAGCCTAAAATATCCTTACTATTCCCATGTCGACTTTACATATGTAAAAAAGCCAAATCTCACTTTAGTTGTCGTCTTCTTCTTTCGCGAAAAGAAGGAACCCTAACTAATCACGGTGTCTGTTGGTTTCTTATGCAAGTGTGGAGGATGTTTGTTCATTTGAGTTCTTCCCATTATACTTATTTCTTTTTAGTATTGTTGATGTTAAGTTAGTTCGTTAATTGGGAATGTGAGAGTAGTCACAGGACTGATGGATTGAGAGTTTTGATTTTAGCATACTTGTTGACTTATTATTTAAAAGATCATTACCATTTAGAGGCATTGGAGTTTAGAATTAGTATTTGTACAAGCTTCATCAAACTTCTTCGTGCCCATTAAGTGGAGCAATGTCTAGATTTCAAACCCACGCTTCCATTACCATATGCATGTGTAGCTGGGAGATACCGTGCAAAGTTAATTCTTAATCCATATGAATTAATCCATATTTGTGGGCTAGTTTCATGTATAATAACATAGATCAGGTTTTCCCTTTTCTTATTATCGTTTTTGGCGAAGGCGAGACTTTTAAAAGTCTAATGTAAATTTTTTTAGGGTTCATGACTATTACCGAAGAAGGAGACGACATAGAATTTCAGTTGTTTTCAAACATGTGTGAGAAACTTGTGCGCCTAGCAAGGATAATTTAGACCGAGTCAGATACAAATATAGGATCGAGCCTAGTTAACGAGTCAACCACGATTTTTGCGCTCCTCTGATCACTTTTTGCTCTCCCTTTAACAAAAATCATAATATCCTATGCAGGGGAATAATATCCAACCTGGCTTGAGAAAGAGAAAAAAAAAAAAAAAAATCCAAAATTTCATACCACCGTCGGAAACACAAGAGTTTCGTATCATTTTCCCTCCATCTCGTTTCTGGTCATGGAAGCATCAGTGAGACTGTTGAATTCCTCCAATCTTCTATCAAATCGCCATCTCACACGTTCAATTCTCCACAGGAATTCACCTAAACCTCTCTTAAGGAACCCTTCATTCTCAATTCCTCGTCAAAACCCTAGGTATCCAATCTCGGCTCGAATTCGATCATCATCTTTTACTGTTCCTTTTCAACATTCATTTAATTCATGGAATTCAAACCCCTTAGGGTTCTTTCTCTCCTCACTTTCTCCATTTCAAGGTTCTTTTAGTTCTAACAATCATTTTAGCAGTGGAGGTATTTCTGATTTGGAAAAGAATTTTCTGATTTGGGATTCAACTTCATATGGAGTTACTAGAAAAAGTGAATCAAGGGTTTTGAAAGATCAAAATTCTGTCTGTACTGTTGTATTGTTAGGTTGGCTAGGTGCTGAACATAAACATTTGAAAAGATATGTAGAGTTGTATACATCAAAAGGAATTCGTGCTGTGACGTTTGTTGTTACGGCGAAGGAATTGTTAGGGTTTGATTTGGGGAAGAGAGTTGAGAAGAGGGTTTCTGCATTAGCTGAGGAATTGGTTTCCTGGTTAGCAGATAACGAGAAAGATGGGAAGGAGAGGAATTTGATATTTCATACTTTCAGTAATACTGGTTGGTTAGCGTAAGTTGGTCCAATTTAGCTTATTCGTATGTTTCTGTTTCTCCGTTAATGTCATATTTCTTTGTTGATATGTCTGTTTAACAAATGTGTTCTTAACTTTGGTATGTTTGAAATCTTGAAATTTCGATACAAAAACAACATTGGTGGTGAACTTCATGATTTCTTAAGAAGCCAGTGACGTCTTTCTCTTTTAATTTTCTTAGTTGGTTTTGAGGAAATGAACTCCAGATGAGACCTTGGGTTGGTGATGGTGTGCTTTTTTGTTAATGGAGTGACGTATTAGTTGACATCTGGGTTGCGCCGATACTTGAGAATTATGTACGTACACGAATCGGATTCTCCGATACCCGTATCGGATACGATACCCTCGGATACTTCCCTAAAGGCTTATCAAAAATTTATTAGTTTTTGTAAAGGTTTTTTCTTCAGTTTTTTTTTAAGGTCTCTCTTGCTTTCACGTGCTTTGTACATGTGAAAAGGAGAAACACTTAAAAAGAAAATGAAGGAGTTTACTTCCCTTATAATGAGGGTTGAGAGAGGAAATTTCAAGTTTGCTAGCAATGTGAGACTGAAATGTTGTGATATATAGGTGTACAATGCGTGTTTTTGGGATTAGATTGAATTTGTGTGCTCTAATACATTCTTGAGTCCTATAAGATTGCATTTGCAAATCTTTATGTATGCGGTATCCATACGTATTCGTATCGGCCATTTTCGGAGATGCCGAATCGGATTCTTTGATACATACCGGAATCGGATACCGTACCAGTATCTGTGCAACCCAGGTTGACATATTCGCACGTGTTGAATTGTAAACTTGAAAGTTTGGCATTTTTAAGCATTATGTGTTATCATTTGACAGAAAGTTCATTCAAGTCGTGGTACTATTATATCTGAAAGTTTTAATGTGTACACAGCTATGGTGCTATTCTTGAACACTTGCAGTCCAGTGGAAACTTCCTTCGGTCGATTAAAGGATGTGTGGTTGATTCAGGAGCAGATCCAGAACTAGACCCAAAGGTTTGCTTAGCACAATTTTTTTTCTTATCTAAGGAATATTTGAATATTTGGGCAATACTGACCAATTTGTCTTATGCGATGCTGATTAGTGATGGCTAGTCTCAACTGCCTATTCCAGATGTAATTATTTTAACCAGGTGTCTGAATGATGTTCCGAGATAAACACATGAATGATTGTAACACCTATTTTGGATCTTAATTAGAATAGTATCTGATTATTATAATGGATCATGTTATATCAGAATCGATTTTTTGTTAGTTTCTCTGTTCTGGTTGTGAATCTCTTGAAGCTTGTAAGTCATGCTATATGGAGTGAATAATAATTTATGATCTTATCCCTTTATGACCCTTGATAGGTCTGGGCAGCAGGATTCTCTGCTGCACTGCTGAAGAAGCGAGGATCCTCAATTCTTCCTTCAGAGGGGTTTATAAGAGAAGCAAATGGATCCACACCTGACAAAAGCATTTCAAATTTGGAAGAGGATGAGCCCTTGTTTATTGAAACCATGCTTCTGGCAGTCTTAGAGAAATTCTTCTCCTTCATCTTGAAGTTGCCTGAAGTAAATCTGTAAGTTTCACAAGGTTACCTTCATAAACTTGTTTTAGTAGCTTATGAAATTTGATCAGACATCCTCACGAACTAACTCATTAATTAGAGAGTATGTCGAAGAACTACTTAGGTCTTAGGACATTAGTACTGTAATTGTTTGTGACACATTGCTTAGCTTATGACTATATATGATATGCTTTTAATTTTATTTCTTTCATTTACTTTACAGAAAGTTAACCAAGATCATCTCCCTTCTCTCAGCCGACCAGCCTACTTGTCCTCAACTTTATCTCTACAGCACAGCTGACCGTGTTATTCCATTTCAGTCAGTAGAGTCGTTTATCGAGTTTCAGAAAGCGATGGGTAGGGACGTGGGGGCCTATAACTTTGAATCGTCCCCACATGTTGATCACTTAAGAAGCTTCCCTCACATATATTCAGAAGTAGTTCACAAATTTTTGAAAGGGATTGTCGCTAAGGTTGGCCATCCTGAAGCCTAATGAACTGTGGAAGTTGAAAATTAACTCTGAAACCAAGTCCGGTCGGCAATGAGATAGGCAGAAAGGTAAAATGCCTAATTTGGGTTCTTGATTCTTTTGTATTGGGATTTAGGTTCATACATTTTTTTTTGATTGCGTTCGTTGCACAATGATTTCTGTACACAAACGACTACAAACAAGAATGAAAGAGCAGCATTTTTTTTAAGCATATCATGGTTGTCGGATGGTGTTGTTTGGATAGTTGGTTGAAGGTGGGTTGTTCCTATTAAAGGCATGTTAATGTGCATCTTTCACTTTTTAAACTGTCAGTTTTCTCAATCACTCTCTTAACGATGGTTTCTACAAGGATGTATTTACCCGACAAAGAATTGGGCATCAACACAATGATAGTTATCCCTTTGTACTTTCACAGCTCATGCGGAATGTTATTATGCACATGTTTTTGTTTGAATTGATATAAAACACTTTAGGCTGGACTGAGCCTAACAGAGCTGTATAAATCTTTCCCTCAGCTGGAGTTCTGTAATTCTGTACAACTCTTTCTCTCCGTCTCTCTAATTCCCCATGTGTATTGTTAACTTTCTATCCTTCATCTTCAGGTATGGTGTTCTTCTCTAAATATAACCCACTTTCTTGTTAGCATTCAATAAATTGAATGTCTACATTTTTACTGAATAAGATTTGATCAATAAATTGATTAAGAGAAAGATTATTTGTTACAGAGATCTCTCCAGGTTATATACTCGACTCAACTCAACTCATTCCCCAACTCTCTATGAACCACACGTGCACATGGCACGCCTACACTAACATTCACTCTACAGCACACGTACACTTTTTTTTTTTTTGGACCCCAAACAAAGAACTTATATTAGATAAAACAAGAAAGTATAACTGAAACATCAAACATCCCTTAAGATTTCTGGATAGCTGTCTTGGATGTTACCAAAAAACTGAAAAGAAGTTCTAGCTTTGCTAGCCAGATTGTGAGCTGCTTTGTTTGCAGTTCTTTTTACATAGCTGATTGATGCACCATTAATACTCCATAGAAGATGCTTTATTTCTAGGGTCCTGTTAACTCGTATACAAGTTAACGTGGGTGTTTTCGTCTTTAAACTACATAGGGATTGGAAACCGGTTATTAATTAATGAATAATATGATTTTAGGTGATTTTCCTCTGTTGTGGTTAAAAGTTGAATCAAGCTCTTTTCTTAAAGCTTCTGGCCCCACCTATGATATTTAGACCAATAGGAATCATTCGTTTTTTCATACCGCCAATCTGGGGTATTTTCAACCTGGCGAGATTGGGGTATACCCAATAAAACAAAATAGGGTCATTTGGAAGTAAAACAAGCCACCCCTTAACCATATATTTTCTAAATGGCTAATATGCCCTCGTTTAATTAACACTAAAATTCTGATTAGGTTAATTAATTGAGTTTAGATGAATTAATTAAGTAGATTAAAACTTATGAATTTAAGTTATGAAATTTTGTTTTTGATTGAACTCATGTGGGAAGATTTTTGATGAAAAAAATTTGTTTTGAGAATTTATTTTGCAACGGAAATGAAAACATACTACCCAAACACTTCTAAAAAGGGAATCGCAAAGCTTATGTATGAAATCATACTCAAAATTAAAGAAGAAATCAAAACTTTCAGTTCTGAAACTATGAAAAGTCGGCAGGGTCGACGAATGAAGAACATGCCGACTAACTTTGGCCGCCAAAGTCTGCGGATGAAGAACATGCCGACAACTTATGGCCGGCAAGGTCGATGAATGAAGAAGATGCCGACTTTATTATTTTTGACACACAGAAGACTGTTGTAAATGCTTCACTAGTCGGCATCTTATTGATTTCTTACCTTGCCGGCTACCTTATAGTCGGCAAGGTTGACAAAAAATACCCTTCCGACTATAAGATTTTTGACATACAGAGAAAGGTGTTACACATGATTTGTCGGCAAGGTATTAATTTCATAACATGCCGACTAAACTATAGTCGGCAAGGTATAAGGATGAATATCGTGTCGACTATATTTTAGTCGGCAAGGTTATAAGGTTGAATACCGTGCCGACCCTGTAACTGCTGATTTCAGAGATGAAAAGTCGGCATGGTATTCAACCTTATACCTTGCCGACTATATATTAGTCGGCAAGGTCGACAAAAAATACCTTGCCGATTTTCGATCCGTTTTGATTCTTCGTTTTTTTTTTGATCTCTTCATGTATAGTTAGAGTTTTGAAGAAAGATTTTGAAATTTTTTTGAATATGTTTTAGCCGGCATGGTTTCTTAGTATGGGCAATTTGGTCTTTTAACACCTTTTAGACACCCCTTATCACACTAAGTTGGATGGGAATAAAATGGGTATACCCCAATTAATCTGGGTATACCCCAATCTCGCCAGGATTTTCAACCCCACTTCTTTTTTTTTTACTCGAGATCTTACCTCCTCTTTATTCCCCTCATCGTTACTTCTCCTTCTCAATTCTCCCTTTTTATTCTGCTCCAAACCAAACCGATACCCTAATTTAATTATCGTCGCTTTTCCATTCTCATCTCTTTTTTGCACCGTCACCACTGATTCTATTCTGAATCAATGGGTAAATTGAAGAGGCGATTTCTTTGATCAAACAACCCTAATAATTGGATCAATGGGTTTCTTTTCATATATGAAACCAGGGTTTTTGATTTGAACTGCAACCCTATTTAATAAAAAAGCTCAAAAGGGTTTGATTTCCTATTACTAATTATTGATGTCTGCTTTCTATTCTATGTGGTTCTGATTTTTTATTTTGTAGCACTGATTTTTGATTCAGCTGTCCTGATTTTAATTTTTTCACCAAATATTATTATTGCTAACCCAATTGAAGCTTGGAAAAGTATTACTATTCCAGTTAATAGTCATGTTTTGATTTTACAATTAGTTATTTGGGTTGCCACCGAACCCTGATTTAGAATGGTTTAATGTTATTACAAGTATATGCTTAAAAACCAATTGCTTCAGAATTTTGTTGGCTTCTTATGGTTGTTTTGGGTTATTACAAGTATATGCTTAAAAACCAATTGCTTCAGAATTTTGTTGGCTTCTTGGGGTTTTGTTACTTTTTTGATAGAAAGAAGATGCTTCTGCTGCTATGGATAATATGTATAATGCTGAGCTTTTTGGAAGAGTTTTTACTGCTAATTTTGCTTTGCATGAGAAAATTAAAGGTGCTGAACATGGTTGGGCTGCACAACCAAGTACGTTTTCCGCTTCTTTATAGATTTTTAATTTTAATTTATTTTTGATTGAATGTGCGTTTAGTTCCATATAGTTAGCATTAATTTTGAGAATCTGACATTCTCAAATCTTCTTCAGTTCACGTAATAAATTGAGAACTCCTTTGAGATTCTGGAGCATCCATGTTAAATGTCAATTGTATTTGTTTGGAGATTAATGTCTATTGTGCTATGTTGAGAACCTGGAACTTTTCCCCCTGAAACTATAGTGTAATAGGTAGCAAAAATATTGTCATTATGGATTTCGCTTTATCTATAGATTTTTGTTTTAGGCTCCAGGTTGGGTATCGTGGATGCTCTAATTTCATTGTGGGATTTTGTGTGTTACTGCAGTTTGGGCAGATGCGGGTATATGGTTTGAGCGCCAGCAACAAAAAAAAAAATGCTACGTGTACGGGAAGAAAATCGTGCTAAAATAGAAATAGTAAAGAAATTATATAGGAAGAAGTTAGTTGATGAAAGAGAAGGGAGAGATACGAAGACAGCGAGATGAAGGATGATTCGATGGCAAGGGTGGAAGCAGAGTTCTTGAATCTAAACGACAGTTATTGGGATACCCTACTGATTGAGCTGTCATTATCCGTAGGGTGCTATAGCTAATCATAGATTTTCTGTTTACTATGTGGTTGCTGCTTTGTCTCTACAAAAATTGGGTTTTTATGCTATGGTATAACTAGATATCTAATAAAACTTAGTGTAAAGTTGCTTTCTGCTATGGATAATATGGATAATGTTGAGCTTTGTGTTACTGCAGTTTGGGCCGAAAAAGAAAATAGAATTTTTCCACAAAATAATTTTTACCATTCTAGGTGGTGCTCTTGGTATTGCTAGCGGTACTAATAGGAAGGTAATAATATATCTTTATTTCATATGTTTTTTTTGTTGTTGGTTTATTTGGGATTTTAGATTATGCAATTATAGATTATAGTTATGGGTATTAGATTGTCTGAACCCATAGCTATGAGTAGTATGGACAGTATAATTGTTTTTATAGTCACAGAGCATATTGATAGTGCCTGCGAGGAGTTTTTACCTGTTATTTACCTATATTATAAGCTTTGCACCTAATATTTGCTGCACTTTTATTCTTTTTGTAATGTGATAACAAGATAAAAAGAAATCATATGTCTTCTTTGTAGTTTCTTTGTGACGACGTGTTAGATGTATAATGTATTTTGTATGAAAAGGAGGATCGCTAGCAGGAAACTACTTTAGAGAAAAAAAAACTCCAAGTGAAATAGATTGGTAACTGCCTACAACAAGTTAAGGAGGGGTATTAGATACAAAGTATATTCTATAGCTTTTATTATAACCTCCTAATAAAGATGATGATGTGGCTCTCTGTTTATGTCGGTGCTTTTTGATCCTCCTCTACTGGCAGACTCTTGCATATTTGTATTTACTACATTTTATATGCAACAGACACTTTCGTATTTCATTATGAAAGTGGATAGATTAAAACATGGCCTTGCTGAATTACTTCTTTCAGGGGCTAACATTTTAACCCCTGGATAAAAAAGAGACAACAAAGTCGTAGTCATCCTATCCGACAACGAGGCTTGAAAGACTACACTGAATTCTTTTGGTGCTTAATATCATTATTCTAATTAATTTCATTGTTTCAGATACTTTAGATTCAATTTTTATTTAATTTTTAGATTTCATTATTTTAAGAAAGATAACTCTTCCATTACAAGGGGTTTGGTAGGGAGCCTAGCAACAAGCTGGGCACCTACGCCTTTCTGAATGACAATCCCTAACCTGTGAAATAAGAAATTACCAACTTTAACATTAAGATCATGTCGAGCAATGCAGTTCTTCAGTCTTTTCAGGAAGGATATCATGTCTGCCCCCAACTCGCCAAGGGTGGTGAAAGCAAGAACACTCAAACCATAACCGTGCGAGTCACATTTGTCCAAATACACATTTGTACAAATACATATTGTTTTTCCGAGAGACAACATTGGAGATTCTGTTACTTTTAATATTATGTTATAGGGCCTATGGCCCATGGATGTGCGGTCCACTACAATACTAGGATTTCCGCCCTTTCTTGTATAAATAGAATATCATACCTATGTAATAAGGTTGCCTCTCTGGTTAATGAAAAGTTGTTCTCTCTTGCTTTTCTCTGTTTCTTATTATTACTCCAAAACGTTATCGAGCACGAAGCTTCACCGCCGAGCTAAAGTTGGGTTTTGTTCATTCTTCTTATTTCTTTGGATCGCAAGGCACGGACTCATCTCCTTCACACGGTTCTTTAGTTCTTCTTGGATTTTTTTGGTTTTAATCGAATACCCCATATTAAGAGGTATGTCTAAACGATTTCCATTAAAAAAGAAACAATTATCTGTCGTGTATATGATTGATCTCTTCTACATGTTCAATTAATCATTTATCCATATGCTTACTTTGATGTGTGTGCTTATATGATTTGATTAGTAGGCATATGTTTGTACTTATACAATTGATTGATTAGCTTGTTGGTCTCTTGAATTTTAAATTTTAAATTTTCTTTTCGCATGTCTTTTCTGTTTTGATGATGGTGGTATACATATTATTATGAATCTGTTTCATCCGTCAAAAAAAAATGATTGATTGATCTGTCTAGTCTGATATACAATTAGCTTGTTTTAATTAAAAAAAAATTGATTGATTGATAGCATGTCTATACAGGAATCTATATTATTTTACTATATATAATTGAATGTCGCCCTTAGATCTGCTCTGTATACTTTTCTTATTCCACTGTTTTTGTTTGACCGAGATGATATAACATACTATGTATGCTGATATACTTTTTGCTGTAAGATATATATATGATCATCATATTTAAATATTATTTTTCTGATATTGGTGTATTTTTTTTCTGTTTTTGTGATCTATATATTATTATGATAGATTGTAGTTAGTATTATATAGTTGTTGTACTATTATTGATGTCATATCTTTTCTTATATTTTTATTTATGTATTATTATATATATGTGTATGCAGACACTATGTCCAACATGATTACTATATATTTATGAAATGGCTCCCATATATATGCTTAATGCCCTGTTTTTTTTAACCAATGGAAAGATGATAAAATCTTAACGCATATCTCTGACTGATTAACTCACGTCTCTGAAATTTCTTCCCCTTCTATGCATGCATTAAATGTCTGATCGTTTTTGGAAAAAAAAATTAAAAAGAAAAAAAAATTGATTTCTCTTTTAAAACTGTGTGTAACGTATGAATGTGTCTTTATTGTTTATTTATTTACGTTTAATTCATTTAATTGTAACGTTTGTCTTAATTACTAATAATGTTTGTCTTAATTACTAATTATGTTTCCATTAATTATGTTAATTGGTGTGTAAATTTTATATGAGCATAAATTTCGTAATTACTACCCTTCTTTGCTTTAGTTAATTAATAGTATACATGTTAATTAAAAATGAAAAAAAAAACAACAAATGAATTAATTACTTAATATTAATTAATATATAATATCCATAATTATCTTTCACTCATAAACAAGATTAATAAAATATTTTCATGCATTCATGCAAAGTCAATTTAATTTCCACAAATACATTCATGCACATGCACATGCAAATACAATTAAAATAATATTAATTAAAATATATTCATGCATTCATGCAAAGTCAAATATAAAGATAACTATTTAGTTTCCATAAATACATTCATGCACATGAAAATACAATTAAAATAATCTTAATTAAAATATATTCATGCATTCATGCAAAGTCAATTTAGTTTCCACAAATACATTCATGCACATATACAATTAGAATAATGATGTCATTTAATTAGAATAATAATTATTATTATTTCTTATAAATATCACACTTATTTAAAAATGATGTCATTTAATTATTTGTTTTAATTCCTGTGAAACCAAAACATTAAACTGCATTGTTGCTTTTTTTTTTAAATGGGCATGTAACTCTCAATGGGCCTTGAACACGTTATGACCTTAACGAGTTAACACTACTAACTGGATCATCGTAATTTGGTCGTTAACCGGGTTATGATTTTTCTTTAGTAAGGTTTTCCACTTGGACCCAACTCGACTCAAAAATGACATTTTGGACTCAGAAGTACTTGAGCATCATTATTGTGCATTTGAGGTGGAAATCATTTCTTTGAAAAAGAAAAAGGAATATATTCCTTCATACAACTTTATGCCAATGACAACGCACTGTCTAAAAGGTAGAGCTACATATTCCCTTGTGTTTCTAAACACATGCATCCCAATTTTTGTGGAAGAACTCACTAAAAGCGATATGAGTTAGAATTTTTTTCCCTCTTCTACTTCATCCATAAACTAATGAACCAGTATATGTTAAAGTATCAACAAGAGATTCACTATCTTTAGTAAGCTATTCAACCTAAAGTAAATGTTTGACATTCAAACTGAGATTCACTTGACCAGTTGAGATGAAGAAATTTCTCAAATTAAGATAATTGTAGAAAAATTGGAAATATAAAGAACCCAGAAGTAATGAGGTTTAGACGTACCGACTCATATAAAGCATGTGAAAAGGGACATATATATCATGAGACAAAGATGTATTTTTTTTCCCGGTAGTAATGACACCAAAGTACAGGTATCAACTGAATATGGGATGAAGCTAAGATGTAATTCTAGCTCTCGCCAAAGATTTGGAATGAATCTTCTTACCGGTATTGGTACAAGCAATGCAATGCGTGTACCATAGTAGCAACCAATTTCCATGGGAAGGTCATACTTTAGACATCAACTTTAATGACAAGAAGAAATTTGACTGGCCAATTGACTATTTATTTGAACTAGATCCAACGTCTGCGCTTATGGAATGAAAAGTACATCATTCCCACGAGACATAAATTCTCTATAGTACTTGAGATATATCCGGATGAAAAATATATCATCCACCTGAAATGTAATATATATATTCACTCTAAAGTAAAATACTTGAGTTGACTCTCACTTTTGTTAATAATAAGGACATACCACTTATTTAATATCTCAAGACTCAATGTCTAACAGATAGTGGTTTCCTTCCCACCGGCTTAAGTAATTTAAACTTTTCTTATAATGTGATTACGAGGATTGGATCATCGAGCGCAACACTGCTCAAAATTTGTTTTCAAGATAGAATAAAGACATCACAAAATCTCTACATGTACCAAGAGATAATCGCACCTTGTTAAATTCCAAAGAAACCCATGCAAATGGATATCATGTGGAAACTCATAGTGATGAGAATGTAGTTGATTGCATCTTTTATAACCTTTAATGAATGTGGAAGGAAGCATATTCTTAGAGAAATTCATGAGTCAATTTGGTGAAATGTAAATCACTAGTATTTGGATTATTGAATCCATATTGACCCCGACAATGAAATATTTGGTATTAACTCATACAGACTTTGGCATAACCATAAAGCCACTTTGGTTGTGATATGATGATCGTTTTGAAAGGACTCATACGTACATCACTTTATTCGAGTGAATGAGACAACGGGAAAAATATATTGACATAATGCGAAGTGACGGCATATCTCTCAATAAGTGTTTTCTAAAGTACTAGATGCATAACCCCCCCTTCCCATTGTGCTTTTAAGTAAGAAAGTATATCACTCATTTTACAAAGTCTTCAGTAAAACAGGATCGAGACCATCCTAAGATGCAAATGGAAAACAACCTATATATTATAAAGAAAACAAGGTGATATAGAAATATATCCACGCAGAATGCGGACCATTAAAGTGACTTATGGCTATGGTGGATGCTTTCACACTTTGGACTAGTTATAGTTCCCAAGAAGTTTTGCGTTTGGAAAACTACTAGCACATATTATACATGTAAGGGCTCACCACCCCAGCTAGTGCACATCAAAAGGACTTGATGGTTATTGCATATTTAATAGGATCAATGCAGAAAGTGGCGGAACTACCTTATGACTTGGGCAAGGTCCAGAAAAACTTGTTTTTTCACCATGGTTTTAAGGTTGGCAAAACAAAATCATGCCTAAAACATAGGCTTAAGCCACCCCTACAAATCCAATTGATTTTCAAGCCACCCCAACTTTATTTTCTAGTTCCGCCACTGAATGCAGAGCATCCTATACCTCATGGTCTCGCAAAGGCTATCATCAAAGGTTACAGATGATGTCTAAGGCATGGTTATGCGTACAAACCTACCTTTAACTGCTTGGGGGATATGCAATATTAAACGCACCTTTACTTAAATTCGTTTTAGAAACCAATATTAGTCAACCTTTTCAGCGTACCAGTTGGTAACTGGATATAAGCCTGACATTCGTATTCTTACGTATTTTTTTGTTGCACTATATATGTGCCATTACGAGTCCACATCGTACTATGATGGTTCACGAAAACGATTAAGTAGTTATGTTGGATATTTACTCCCAACAATTATCCGCGTATTAAAACCTTTGGCAGGAGATCTCTTACCGCTAGATTTGCGAGTTGTCACTTTAATGAGACAGTCTTCCCGTCGTTAGGGGGAGATAAGAAAAAGTATTTTCTAAGGGAACGACAGAAATTGTCTTGGTGTGTTCCCAATGTGTCTCATATTGATTCTTGTACTCCACAAATGTAAATGTGAAGTGACAAAGAATAATCGATTTTCAGAATGTACACTGATGTCACTAAAGTGATGAGATCACACATACCAGCTGCAAACCTACCTGCAAGGTTATAAATCCTCAATAAGGGATATACACCATAGACTAAGGTGTTGCAACTACACTTAGTGGAAGTGTGGTTGAGGTCGTGGCTCCATAAAGGAAGTTGGAGAGACCACTTGGTTCGATCAATCCTCACCTAGAAATGAAGTAGGTGAGGAAGTCACAACTTATTTATATCATCAGAAATCATCTCATAAGATTGTCTCTAAATATGTCCATGAATCAAACTGGAGGACGCTCCGAAGTTTAATGATTCCAGAGAACAATGACATCCCAAGTGGATTATGAGAATGCGCACGAGTCAATGGAAAGATCATGCGAGCATATTGATGATTAATTTCATATACACTTGCTTATGGAAATAGAGAAGGATGAGATCGAACCAAGCTCCTTGTTGCTTAATTTCAACGAAGAGCATATTTGGCCTAAACAATCCAGGTAGAACTTAGTTCTTTGGCAGATATACGGGTATTTGGTGTGGTAGTGCTTACCAACCAGTGTAAAGCCTATGGGACATACATTATTATTTGTCATAGAGCACAGTGGGAAGAATGAAGTCTCAAAGTATCAAGACACGCCTTGTGGCGTAAGGTTTCTCACAAAGCCCTGGAATTGTCCTCTTGTAATGAACGTTATAGCGTTCCGCTACTTAGTTGGCTTGGTAATTTCAAAAGGACTTGAAATGCAGCATATGTATGTGGTTATTACGTATCTATGAAAGAATCAAGAGATAACAGATATTTACAAAAGTATTTCATAGCCTTTTGTTTCCCAAATCAAGTGACTCTAAACCACAGAGTGCGTTTACAGTTAGATAGAACGCTCACTTATAGATTGAAGTAATCAGGCGGATGTGGTATACCCGTCTAAGTGGCAATTAATTTGGAGGGGATAGACAAGTAAGGTATTTTTCCTTGCGTATTCACAAGCAAGTCCCTGATTTGGAATTCTAGCTACCTATGTTGATGTTACAGACATGATGGGTGCTCTTGACGTAATAAGAGATCCTACAAGCTACTCTAAATCCAAAAAAAAATTGAGATGAGAAATCTGGGGAAAGCTAGACCAAAAATTGAGCTTGTGGTATATTATTCAACCAGTTTGCATATGTCTAAAGTTGTCAGGAAATTTAACAAGGACATGCATCCTGCTAGCACTCCCATGGTTAGTCGAGGTTCAGATGTAAGTAAATGACCAATTCGTCTAAATGAAGATGACAGAGATGTGTCGGGAGATGAATTTCCCTTATCTAAGTACAATAGACGCATTATTGTACTTAGCATAATGTACTCGACCAAATGTTACATCCTCAGTGAACTTGTTAGCTAGATATAGCTCAGCGCCAACGTAACGTCATTGGAATAGTATAATGAACGTAATCATATACTTAAAAGTAACCATTGACATGAGTTTGTTTTATCCCTGCAAAGACATAAAAAGGAATGCTAATGAAAGTGCAATCCAAAAGTTGTTGATTATGAAGGAAAAATAATCTCTTCTCCAACGAAAGTAATCAGGGGGAGATATGGTAGACTATTTTCTAGGTCTTTACCGATATTCAGTTTCGAAAAGTACATGACTAAAGGAACTGTCTGGAACAACTCTGAAAGTAATCAGGGGGAGATGCCGACATCAGGGGGAGGATCCAAGGATATGATGTCGACATATTTTACTTCGAAATTGAAGTTGTGTTGTACTCTTTTTACCTTCGATCGAGAATAGTTTGTCCCAAAGGATTTTGTTACTCGACAAGGTTTTTAGCGAGACAACGCCAAAAACATCAAGTATGTTGAACGTTGAAGACATAAAGATCATCGTTGATATTACTGAAAATATCTGAATCAACGAAATGAAACGCGATACTCTGTTAAGCAATGTAACTTCCAGAATCAACTACATGGTCTTATAAACTTTCAAGTCACCAAAGTAAAGTGTGATAAACTCGTTTTGACTGCATTAAACTAATGAAAATTGTATGACATCAGGGGGGGGCATCTAATGGTTTGTTGAACTATTTCCCTTCACTGAGGTTGATTTTTCCCACAGGGTTTTGTTACTCGGCAAGGTTTTTAATGAGACAACAAGAAACACCGGGAATGTAATTTCCCATCTAAGGCTATTGTCTTTCCCACGAGAATTTTCTGCCTTAAGAGTTGTGAATCAACTAGTCAATTTCAAGGGGGAAAGTGATCATCTGCAACGGATCACCTTTACTTGCATCTGTCACATTGTACTCTTTTCCCTTCATCAAGGTTTTATCCCATTGGGTTTTCCTTGTCAAGGTTTTAATGAGGCAACATATTTGAGTCCAACTATGTTATAAGTTTTCTTAATATTTTACTCTTTTTTCTTTAGTTCAGGTTTTGTCCCTCTGGGTTTTTTTGACAAAGTTTTCACGAGACAATTAACTTAGACTCGTCGGTCTTTGAAGATCGTATTTCATGTGATGAACTACATGTAAATTACGATACAACATGTGAAGTACTACATGTGAACAGTTGTACCAAGGTTTTGTCCCACTGGGTTTTTCCTTGTCAAAGTTTTAATGTTGATTTCGGCACGATTCATCAAGGAGAGGACGACATTAGAAGAACTACATACAAAGCACTATATGTGAAGCACTATGTATAAGGTTTTGTTATTGAACCGCACAAGGGGGAGTGTTATAGGGCCTATGGCCCATGGATGTGTGGTCCACTACAATACTAGGATTTCTGCCCTTTCTTGTATAATAGAATATCATACCTATAAAATAAGGTTGCCTCTCTGGTTAATGAAAAGTTGATCTCTCTTCCTTTTCTCTGTTTCTTATTATTACTCCAAAATATTATCTTTTTTAGCATTCTGTTATTGTAATTGCCTTTTTTTTTTTCAAACTTCATTTTTATATCCCAAAAATGACGCCCCCAACAAAACATATTTATTCTCTGCAAAATATCTAGGCCCGTGCAGAGCACGGGCATCCCACCTAGTTAAAATAAAAATAATCAAATTCTTAGCTTTATCTGTAACTAGTATAACACGCACGCGCGATGCGCCTGCCAATCCGCTAATAAAAAGAATCAAATTCTTCATTGAATAAAATTCATTTACACGAAATGTGTTTTCATATGCATTTGATACTTCATTTACCAAAAAAACCTCCTTACTCACGCAAGGTTCGTTCTCATTACCAACTCAGAATAAAACGCAGTCTCTATGCACCTGCTGCTTGAACCTCTTCAACAGTCAAAAATTGCCACATAACACCATCGTAGACGATCATACTAAAAGTTCACAACTTTGTTCAGCTTGACTAAGCAGACGTTCTAGCATATCCTCTATTTAATGCAAAACAGATTTTTTAAACTGATGATAAATATTGAGATCTGCAAAGCAGACTTTCTTGGCATAATCTCTTAAATTACACAAATAAGACGTTATTGAATATATGCAATATTTAGGAAGCAGAGTATTTTTTATTCCATCCAATCTGGAACTTACTATGACATTTTGTCATCAGCCTATCCGGCTAAAGAGCTAAAAAAGCAATTACTTTTACATCTTGGATGCATGGCAACAGTAAACTAACATGGAATTTATGTATGATATATACTGAATTCCCCAAAGATATATCAATACTTACCGCCTACTCCCGTTCTTTTCATTTGATAATCTGTAAGCCGTTTTTCCAGGATCTGCTGTCTTTCATTCTTAGTCATTAAAGTTCGTCTTGCCCTTTGTGCAGTATGGCGCCATTCTTGACTGTTTGTTTCGTTACTTTCCTTAGCTGAATCCGTTAATTGGTGGTAGCATTTTTTGCCTCTTTCAGCAGCTGAACTATGACGTTGCTTGTCTACAGTGTTCTCTGCTGTACTAAATTCTCGATGTGCATTGGTAGAAAATCCTAAATGCATCTTCGCCAATTCAACCTAAAACACAAAATCCATGTCTCCATTTTTTGGTTCTTCCTCAATACATCTGATAGGTAACCTAGAATACAACTGGAGATAACCAAGTATCTAATAATCTCAATGCATAAAAAAGTTGACTTTACATGGAATGGTTTGTTAAAAGTTAACATGGATATCATTTAAGAAAATGAGGAAGTAACAAACACAAAGATAAGTACCCTTCGTGATTAGATGCACATTGTACAGGCATTCAATTCCATTGTTCCATTTTCAAACACAAACCAAACTGCATAGGCTCATTGACTATAAAAATTCACTACATTTTCTTTCAGTCATATCTTTAAACAGATCCATACTAACAAACCCATAGAGAGAAAATTGGTCTTTGATACGTTCACCACTTTCTCGGTCATGTTTCAATGTTAACAAAGAAACCCAAATTCGTTTTCAACCTATTGAAACCAAATAAGAAGGTGGTTGACATTTTTACAAACAATTGGAGCTCACAAACTGTTTATGAAGAAGCAACACAATCATGTTAAATTCATACAATAATGAAAGCTTCAAACTACTTAATTTGATTAGGCAATCAAATGAACTGCTTGCATGTTAAGGAAGAGAAATTGAAACCAAATTACTAAATTGAATTGATAGTATGCTAAGGAAGAGATATGGAAACTAAATTACTAACCCATTTAGCAGTGAGCATCGTGAATCCCTTTGAAGTGGGGAGAAAAGCTTGGGAAACCCTAACTGAAACAGGAAGCCCTAACCCCAAATTGAGATTTCCAACTTCTTTGTAATCGAAGAAGTAAGTTTCCAAATTGACTATAAACTTAATTCAATCAGTTCATCCCATTTTTCAATCTCTCTCAAAATTTTGGGTTTGATTTGAACTTCTGGGGTATTTGTTATTGTGAGATTTCTGTGAAACAATTTGGAATTAATTCAATCATATCATGCTAGTGTGTGGAATTGATGAAGATGGTAAAATCAAGAACAAAGAAAAGGGAGGAGATTTCAATCGATAAAAATGAAACCGAGAAAGAAGAGGAAAGAGGTTTCTAGCGGACGGTGAGGTAATGAACTGGAACGCCCGAAAATGTTGAGAAAATTGTTCTCAGCGAGATTCGAACCTAGCGTCTGCTAACAACATTAAACCGCCAATGACAGATTCACCCTTTGCACTCTCTTAGTATTATCTTCTATAGCTCGTCATTTTGATTTTAAGGTTTTATAATGAAAGGCTACATCGGGAATTAGAAAAAAGATTCACCAAAATAAGGCTTCACCAAACAATTACCTCTTTTCTTTATATTAGTATAAGATTGAGATTTGTGTTCCAACAATACACTTAGCCAACCTCGACATCTTCTCCGCCTAATCTTGCTCTTATTTCCTTTCCAAGTTTATCTCAGGATCTCAGGGTATCCTTTGTCTCCATCTCCATTATACAATCAAATCTTAATTATTCCCTTGTTAGTTATCACCTTCTCCATTTTTATCTCACGTATCTTGTTAGTTATCTTATCCATTTTTGTCTCATGCATCCTTCCTCTCAACTAGGGGTGTACAGAATGCCCGGAAGCCTCCGGCCTGCCATGTACCGCCCGGGTCCGGAGGATCCCATGGGCGCACGATAGCCTGTCATAGGCTAGTCCGGCCTGCCCGATAATTATAAATGGGCGGACCCGGGTCTTTGTTCAAATATGGGAGTCCGACCTGTTAGCCTGCCCGGTAGCCTGTTTAATTACCCGGTTTGTCTGACTGCTGATAACTTAAAATATAGTTTTCTATTAGTGTGATGGATTTCTCAAGAACTTAAATTCATATTTGGACAATTTATTAGGGTTAAAAAATATTTTGAATTACATTTCACAGTAATGAATATAGATTGCTTGAACTATTACTTGAACGAGTTACAGATATATCAGCATTCATCAAGCCAAAAAAATAAACATATATACTTTAATTTTTTGAATGATCTCTTGGGCCCGAGGCCTGCCCGACCCGACCTGGCCTGGCCTGTTGTTTAATGGGTATGGACGGGCCATGGGCATTAAATTTTTGCTATTTCCTGGCCTGACCTGTTAAACTTAATGGGTAGTAAGGACTACAAGCCCGTCTGGCCCGGCCTGTGTTATAATCGGGCTTGGGTTGGCCTGCCCGGCCCGATGTACACCCCTACTCTCAACTTAGTAGGAAAAAAAAATGTCCTTCGTCTCCGTTTAATTGTATTGTACCAACCTTAATCTATGTTTAAAAAATAAAAAAATTCAACTATCTCAGAAAACTCTAACGTGATTTCATCTTCATCTATTCTTAATTCAATTGATAAAAATAATCTTCCACCCAAATAGGGTAATCAGATTTCAAGTTCGGGTTTGGGATTTCACGGATGTGAAATTTCGTCAAAATTGCAAGCTTAAAGTAACAAAAAATTAGGATTTACAGATTTGTTATTATCATTCTACTTAAAGATCGTTTAGCTTAGTTAGATTTTGGAGGAAAATCTAAATATCAGTGATAGAAAAGTGAGAAGAAGATAAAGAGTTGGAGAGAGAAATAAAACTTACAGACGGAGAGAGGAAGAAGAAGCGGTTTGATATGTCAAATAAAGAATTTCTAGAATCTGGGTATTTGCGTAAATAATCGGATCTTTATAGAGTAACTAGTTGTGCGCCCGTGCTCTGCACGGGATCAGATTGGTTGCACCGGATCTAAGTACTGTAATTAGTGATTCATACAGGCTGATGTGCTAAAGTAGATAACAAACCCTTTATTACGTCTTCATAGTAAATAGTGAACTAAGAACCGGAATTCATAAAAACATGGTAACTCTTAAGGATCTTCAATTTGCTCTAAAGAGACAATAAAACTGAAATTATCACATTTCGTTTACGCATTAATATACATATACCACCGACAAACATGGATTCATTATATATACATTAGCCGCACATATCAATCCTCTAATCAAGATTTACGACGCGAATTATCTTCCAAACTTCCAAACTAATTAGAATACTGAATTAAGATTGTGCAGTCCTCCCTCCAGAAGTAGAGTGATACAACAACCAAGACAAACCAGCTATGATCGTCTTCAAATGATAGCATATATTCTATTGCCACCACCGTCATAAAGAAATAGTAATCTACCTGCTCAATTGATTGTTTAAAGTATCAAATATCCTCACTAACCTGATCAACGAATTAAATGTGAAAATAAATCAAAACTTAAATATATACAGTTGGTTAGATTTTTTATTTCTTGATCAAGTGTTTAATCTACAATAATATTCTTCTCATTAGAGGACATTTTGGGGCTGGGATTATAATTCATTACCGAAAAGGAAAAGCAACTATTTAGCTTTGCTATTGCTAGGATTTTCATCTTTGGTGTTCCTTTGCTACCGGTGCAACTCTAATTAAAGTCATAAATCAAGACTATGACACTTTTTAAAATGTAGGCTTGTATTGCACTTTGAGCTGATATTACCATATCCCACTCAAATTACTATAATGTCATATGTGGGAGTCCAACCCACAATTTCATGGTTGACAACCAAGTGCTCTGCCGTTTGAGCTAAGAAAGCAAGTAACATATCCTAATGTAAGTAGGATTTACCATAATGATCGATTCATTAGGCATAATGGGACAGCAAGAAAAGAGGTTACCTTCAATTAAGTCGTGCCATGTAAGCGGTCATCCTGAGCACCCTTTGACCTTTGGGACATTTAATTATCACGACTGTAATTTTGTTACAATAAGAATGCACCACCCAAGGTTTCCCGATTAAAGATAACCTTGGGTGGTTGATATGCACTGATGAATTAACTCCCTCCATTCTAAACAGAAACCTAACGACAGTAGCATATTGTCTATAAATGTCTACTCAAGGCGGTCAAATTCCTTGGGAATATCAAGTTTTAGAGCTATATAGCATTTCCTCGATTTTGATCTCTTCATAGAGTGAATCATCTCATGTGTTATTAAGATGTTATCATTAATGAATCTTTTTGGGACATAAGCTACTTGGGTTGGAGAAATAACCTTGTCCATAATAACTTTTATTCTCATAACCAGCAATTTTGAGATGATTTTATAAGAATTATTGCAGAGACCAATAGGTCTGTAATCATTATGTGTTGATGGATATTGGGATTTTGGGATTAAACAGATGGAAGTTTGATTTAATTGGGAAGGTAATGTTCTTGAACTAAAGAAATGTTGCACCATATTTACAATATCATCTCCTACTGTATCCCACTGGGTTTAATAGAATCCAGCTGGAAAACCATCTGTACCCGGAGAAGCACACACACTTTTACATATGCTATTACCCTCCCTCAAGGTCAAGGTGCCTTGAAGGTACATTGATCTTGTTCACTTTACAGCGCACACACACTTACATATGCTAATAGAAAATATTATTGACAGCCCATGAGAGAACAAATAATAAGAAATATTATTGACAACCCATGAGAGAACAAATAATAAGGTGTTGCTGATGAGTAGTCAGGAATGAGGAGATTTTTGGTGTAGATCAAAGATGAGCAACACAAGGCCAGAACTGGAGATGGTAAATCATGCACAGAGCTTTGACAAAAGTAGCAGCTTATCACCAGTTCGGCATCAGAAATATAAACACAGTCAGTGTAACATGATAAGTAGGTGATGTTGGAATCAAAGTAGTATTTGCAGGTGTGGATTTAGCAGCATATAAGAAAAAAAAATGACGGACAGATGTACCGTACACAAATAAAAAAACCAACTGATAAGAGTTGCAGTTCTAAGTTGAGCAATACCGTACTCATATGCTACAGTGAAAAGAAACCAAGTGAACTTACAGAGTATAAGCAAACAACTGCAGTTGATGTAGCTTGAATGTAACTGTAGAATCATAATGTTGTAGCAAACAGAATAGGACTATTTTGGTGTGGCAGCAGTAAAAGATGCAGATAAAAGTAGTAGTTGTGTAGTATGTGTCATAGCAGCAGTAAGGATAAGGCAGCAACAAGAGTAGGTTGCGCAGTAGAAATAATGGAAGAGAAAGCACATACCATCAGCACGCTTAAACCTGAAGTACACATGAGCCAGCAACTAGTGGTTAGTTGTTCAAGACCATAATAAGAGGTAGGTGATGCTGCAGTTCACATAATGTAGGAGACGGGAGCAAGTAGGGCTGTACATGGTAACTGGTAAACCGAGAAACCGAACCGAACCGAACCAAACAGGTTAGGCAAAAATTGAACCGAACTATTAACTAATGGTTTGGTTTTGGTGTAAATTATTAATAACCGAGGTTAGTGGTTTCGGTTTTGGTTTAACTTTAAACCGAACCGATAACCAGTGGAATAACCGATTATACTGACTTCTTATTTCCTAACCGTAGATATAGTGTCATTACATCTTCACCATTGATTGGAAGTATAAATAACTCCCTTTCCTATTGTTCACCCTAATTTCTTTCTTCTCATCTCTTTACTGCCGCGTCTGCTCCATTATTTTCTCTTTCTCTTGTTTCCGTTAAAATCATACAAAACAAAGTGAAGAACAATGAAAAGTGTACAACAAGAGGAAGAGAATAATCATCTACTGTTGTCCACTGCTACTACATCTTTTGTTGCTAGTATTTCATCTTCTTAATCTCTACTGCTGCTATTACATCTTCTTCAGATATATATATTTTGTTCATCTTTTTTGGTGAGATATGATGTTAATTTTTTATTGAAGATCTTAGTAATTCCACTAAATCATGATTTAATTTGTATTTCTTTATAAGAATTGGGGTTTGTTCGAGTGAGGTAGAAAAATTGTGGCAAAATCCCAATAAACATGCACCCTCAAGAAGTTATGCTTTGTTCCAGGAGATTAAGGTGTATCATTGTATGAAGTTTCTTAAGGTGTTCCAGCTGAGTCGTTAATTATTATGAGAATAATTATTTGTTTATTTCTTTGTAAAATAAAAGTTGTAATTTTTTTTGAACGGTCAGTCCCCTAAAACTGACAGATTAGTCGGCTAACCGGAACCGAGTGGGTAAAACCGACACCGGCTGGTAAAATAAAAACTGAAACCACTGGTTGATGGCGCGGTTTTGGTTTGGAAAACTAGAAATCGATAGTAGTGGTTTCGGTTTTGGTTTTGCCAAAAACCGAGCCGAAACCGACCATGAACAGCCCTAGGAGCAAGCAACATCATCACTTGAGTCTTGTATCATTAGAAACAGAACCAGTACAACTGCAAAACTTAATATCAACTGACTATACTAATTGTACCACCATTTGTATAAGTAAACAGTCTCACATACTGCAACACTTGGAAAGTTTATCATTGGCACATGACATTCAGCGCATAACAGGCCACAGAGAAAACCAGTTGCACTTCAGTTGCGTAATAACATGAGTTTGTAAGTTGCAGGCTCATACAAATACAATTCCAGCACCACACCTTGGAAAGCCGATTCCTAAGATAAGTATCCTATGAACACCACCAGCTGGCACACACCAATGACATGGGAGAGCAGTTACCATGTATTATTTATACATACTAGTACTTAGAAAAGTACCAGGAATTATTCACTCAAAGCATAACTTGGATAATGAAGTAAAAAAACATGAAAAGGGATAAAGGATTACAGGCCACATTCTCAATTGAATGCAGACTCATCAAAGAGGACATCAACTTGTATTTAATATATCTCACCAATTTCAATCCCATAATAGCATCTTCAGCTTCATCATTAAACGCGCAAGCCAACTCATTCGTGATCTCACACATGACGAGGATTGTACCAAAACTAACATCAATGGGATGAAATGAAAAATAAGCAATCTAAGCACATATTGTGCAGCAAACACTAAGTCCATACACTCACCAATGTACATCTGCGATTCAAGAGGAGATTTCCCCACTATCAAATGGAACAACATTAAGCTTCTCTTTAATCTAGACAATTTGTAGAGGAGATAGGCATGCTCAAATCTAATAGCTCCAGGTATCATTTCTCTCTCGAGATCAAATCTTAATATTTGTTTTCTTTTTCTTTTCTTTTTTTTTTCTCTTGTTAATTTGACTTATGACATCCCTTGATAAAGTATTCGATAAAACATCCAAGTAAGATTACACGATTTCTGATTATCTTGAATCTAGTTTTAAAACCCTACACAGAAACAAATTTCCGGACAAACTAATTTAGTTCTTAAAATTTTCATTTCTCAGTTTTGAACAAAACATTCGTATGAGATTAGCCTTTTTTTTCTTTGGCGCCAATCATAAATATTTGTTCTTTTTTGTTTTGTTGGTATTATTTCGATACATACATGTGCCATCGTTGCACTAGGGAGGCGCCCAACCCGATGATTACAAATTATGGTAGCGCATCAGCAAATATTCTTTTCAACTTACATGAGAAGTGGGTTTCGGCAGATTTTCGCCCAATAAGCTTAAGCAATACTACTTATAAATTAATATCGAAGATTTTGGAAAACAGGCTAAAACCTATTCTTAACAAGGAAGACAAATTATAGATAAAGCGCTATTATCGTCGAACCAATCAGTCTTTCTTCCAGGAAGACAAATTATAGATAACATTATAATAGCTCATGAACTTCTTCACTCTATGAGAACTTCTAAAGCGAAGAAGGGATTTTTAGCTCTTAAGCTAGATCTTTCCAAATACTTTGGCAGAGTGGAGTGGGGTTTCATCGAAAAAGCGCTATTATCGTTCGGTTTCAACACTTACTGGGTAAATCTAATCATGCAATGCATCTCAACTATATCCTTTTCGATACTTCTTAATGGTTCCCCTGGCCCAAAGTTCAAAAATTCAAGAGGTTTAAGACAAGGAGATCCTCTCTCCCCATATCTTTTCCTAATCTGCATGGAAATTCTATCCAGGCTTCCGGAAAAGGCAATTGTGGAAAAAAAGATCTCGGGTCTTAAAATCAACAAAGATGCCTCGAATATATCTCACCTATTCTTCGCAGATGACTGCTTTTTATTCACAAGAGCGGATTTAGATGAAGCAAAAAATTTATTAGACATATTATCTATCTTTGGAAACATAACGGGGCAAATGATTAATCTACAAAAATCGGGAATTTATTTTAGCCGACGTATTCACCGGAGACATGGGAAAATAATTGCGGAAATACTTAAAGTTCCGTTGATGACAAAAGATGAAAGGTACTTGGGCACTCCACTCTATTTTGATAATAATAGGAAGGGAAACTTTGAACCGCTACTATAAAGGTATTATTCTACCCTTCAAGGTTGGAAATCGAAGCTTCTCTCTCAGGCAGGGAGGACAGTGCTAATAAAATCCATTCTTTAAGCGTACCCTACTTATCAAATGCAAGTTCTGGCACTACCAAAAGAGACTTTGGATCAATTGGATCGAAACCAAATAAATTTTTGGTGGACAAAAAACAGAGTTAAAAGACAAGCGGGTTTCATAAAAGCTTGGAAAGGTATTTGCAAACCCATTTCTCAAGGGGGGTTAGGAATTAAAAACCCTCACCAGTTTAATTTAGCTCTTCTTACCAAACTGGCCAGTAGACTAATCTCTAAACCTGATCAATTATGGGTTAAACTCCTTAAAGCCAAATATTTTCCAAACAATAACCCTCTGGAACATTCTAGATCTTCAAACCTCTCTTGGATTTGGACTAGTATACAAAAAGGTTTGAGCCTTATAAAAGGTAACTTTGTTTGGAAAATTAAAAATGGGGAGTCAACTAAAATATGGGAAGATAGATGGATTCCTAATGAAGATATAATTGAAAAACCAGAAGACATAGGGGATCAAATTCCAAAAATGGTAAAAGAGTTAATTACACCAGAAGATACTTGGGATCAAGAAAAATTAGAAGATTATTTCACTCCAACCATAAAGGAAAAAATTCTCACAATCTCGACACAAAGAAGAGAAAAGGATAAAATTAAATGGAGACATCATCTTTCAGGAGACTTTTCAGTGAAAAATATCTATAATTTATAATTTTCTTATAAATCAAGAACAAGATGACGACACGGTGATTGATTTTCCATGGAAAAAATTATGGAAAATTAAAGCAATTCCAAGAATTAAATTATTCATTTGGAAGTTTGTCCAGAAAGCTCTACCAACTTCTAGTGGACTAGCGGCTCATAGCTCCAACATAGCAGCAGACTGCCAAATGTGCAACTCTCAAGTTCAAGAAGATGAACAACACCTATTCATACTTTTCCCATTTGCAAGAGCCATTTGGTTTGGTTTATCATTAAACTATATAAACAATCCTCATCTCCCGGGCTCAACAAGTAATTGGGTTAAAAATTGGATTGAGGATCAAAATATGTCTCAGATATCCGACAAAATTGCTACAATTCTCTGGTTTATTTGGAAGCACGGATGCACTGTGGTGTTCGAAAGAAAAGATCCGAACCCAACAATGCTAATTGATCAAATTAACAAGTTTTTGTGTTTATCCGCTTCCATCAATTTTCCGAGGATCTCTATATCAATAAATAAAGTGTTATCTAATACAAATTGGGCGACCTTAAACTCATATTGGATAATTTTCATAGACGCAGCTTTCAAGAAGAAGAATTATCAATGGGATTTGCGTTCATCTTATTTTCAGTAGATCGGGAGGAATTCATGCATATCGAGGTGAGTTCAGATAAAGCTATGTCAGCAGTTCATGCAGAAGCAAAAGCAATGCTAAAAGCTACTTCCTGGTTAAGAGGTAATATTTTATCCAGCGTGTCAATTGTCACAGATTGCAAAGGTATTGTTGATTTCATCAATAAAATTATAAGTAAATATCTTGGGAAGCTGAAAACACAATGATTGAAGTGAAAGTGATTCTAGATATTCTTCTTCAGGCTAAGGTAAGATATATAAACTGGAAACTCAACTCGGCAGCGGATAATATAGCTAAGGAAGCAAGAATCAAGAGTCTTCAACATATATCTTTGCCTCTTAGGGTTAAAGTTAGTAAATCAAATATATTATCAAATATTTTTGATAAAAATGACATTGTAAATTTATTGTAATCAACTTTCCCATCAAAGAGAAGTGGGGTTAAAGTAGGATCCGCGATGATTTAGATGACAAGTTGCCATCAGTTCCCTTTTGTTTCCTAGGCTAGGGGCTTCGACCAAAACCAAACACACCAAGTTTTTTCTTCACAATTAGGGTATTGATTATATAATTGATTTTGTGCCCTTGCTTCGCCAATTCAATCTACAACTGCAAATAGAATGGCATCTTTTGTCATATCATACAGCAAATAGAATGGCATATTTTCGTATATTATATTTTCTTTTAACCATATTTTTGATTTGGTAAAGCTCGGCTTCGGCTTCGCCTCGCCTCGTCCCGTCCCCATCGTGAACAGGAAGACCTACACATCTGTTAGTCAGTGAATTGTTCTATACTTGTTCTGCACATGATGATGGATTTTGTTTTAGCTCACTGATCTTTTTCGGCCAAAACCTAAGAAACCATATGCTAATCAAAATGCAGAACAAATACATATGAGTTGGAAAATTTCCTACTTAGAAAATACCTTCAAAATCTCTATTAAAGATGCATAAACCTAATTAGTTATACAAACCTCATGTATGGAACAAAGTATACCCGTTGGTAACTTTTTGAAAGCAAAACAATGCACGTCAACACCTGCAGTCATCCAACACTCGTGTGAAGAGTCTAATTTAAATGTACACAGAACAATCTTAGCTACACCCCCCTCTTGGCTTAAATATTTTGCAGAGAATAGGTATGTTTGGTTGCGGGAGTAATTTCAGGTTGAAAAAATAAAGTTTGGAACAAAATAAATAGGTAATTATAATAGTAAAATGTTAAAAATAATAAAATTAACAGAAGTTTGGTAAAATCTAAAAATAACCAAATCTAAAAATCAAATCTAAAGTTATTGAAATAATTAAATTAACTAAAAATAATGACGTCTAACACCAAAAGAGTTCATTGTAGTTCTTCAAGCCTCGTTGTCATGACTACGACTTTATTGTCTTTAATTTCTCCAGGGGTTTTGGGAATAATCTCCTCATCAGAATTAGATAGTATGGTTTTGTGCAACGCACCTAAAAACACTTGACAATCCCATGTGGGTCGAAAAAATGCAATAGTATGTTAAATTCAGAAAATGCAACTATCATACATCAGACGATGGAGTCAGTAAAGAAATGATGAATCTTTACCCACCAAACCGAAAACCAATCCTTTGCGGTCCTTTACTCTCGTGGTGTTGTTGTTTTCGTTGGTTCAACATGGATATTCTTGTCTATGTCAACTGATCTGGCTTAAGAACCAAAAGGATATCATCAACATGCTCTTTTAGAGCTACACCAATATCCACTATATATTTTCTTACATGAACATAAAGAATAGAAATGGTGATTGATCATATCTAAAAGAAGTATGCCATTTGTTGAAATTTGTGCATCTTTCTTCCCTCGAGATGGGGAATCGTTACTACCTTAAAAAGCATAAGCATATTTGTTGCTGTGGGAAATCAAAGCAAGAATTAGGTCACACAGAAATTCCATGAAACTGATTATATTTAGCAAGATAACACCTAGAAAACCATCTGGAATGGGAAAAAAACTCTAGGTTTCATACCTTGATATATTGAAGAAGATTTCAGCTCAACCCTGATCTAGTTTAGTAAGTAAGAAATAATAACGTGCAGTTGTTGTTTTTTTTTGAACTGGAAATAAGAACCATATTTCGGTTACTTGTTGAAAACAATAAATTAGTTTTTTTCCAAAACCCCTAATAAAAAAAATTCAAAAAGTAATATGAAATAAAGTAAGCAAACTCAAACTCACTTTTGCTTTAAGTTTCGGACAATCCATTATCACCATCACTTTGTACTGAAATAGCACCAAGGTTATCATGAATAAAAGACGAAGGATTATATTAAAAGAAAAAATTGATGAAAAAAAAACTAAAAAGATTAATTGTTTACGGACCGTAATATATGAGAGGATTTGACTAGCATCAACCCCATTTTCCCACCTATGGATAATCTGCACGGGCTCAGATTAGTTGTCACAGATATAAGTACTGTACTTTTTGATTCATATAAGCTGATGTGCTATAATGATTGATTAATTAGGCATAATGGGACAACAAGAAGAGAGCTTACCTTCAATTAAGTCGTACCACGTAAGCAGTCATCCTGAGCATCCTTTGACCTTTGGGACAGTCGCTGCTTCGAGTTTCAAATAGAATCCTTAACATCATGTAGCATCTACTCTCAGGATGAGAATAAAACTCCACCAGAAAATCCACGCGCCAATCACTTTCTATCTGAGTCAAATATGGAGAAAGGTCCCATAAACACTTAAGAATCGTAACTGTAATTTTTTCACAATAAAAACGCACCAACCAAGGTTTTCCGATAAAAGATAACCTTGGAGCAAACATAGGCAAGAAAAAATGCTTGTAAGTAAAGGGATTCTCTACTTGTACCTGGAAATTTGGTAGAGAATGTAAAAAACATAATACACAACATTGTAGCGGACTACTTGTTTTCAGCATGAAGTGTCTAAGTCATCCAAATAATTGACCACTAAATCCCTCATGCTTAAAATAGTTGCAAATGCAGATATTTAATTTTACTACTCTACAAAGCAAACCACCAATAGTCTATATACTACCAGTAGTTCCTTCTATTGCTATTTAAATCCTCAACTTTAAAATCTTTTTTCAATCTCCACAAATCAATTGAGCTAATTGGCTTAATAAAAGACTCTTTCTAACCAAATTATATCCATAAGTAACTGGTGGACCAATGAGAAAAACAGCTCACATCAGTGAAATTTGCAAAGCATTTAGCCACATAAATTAATCTTTCTTTTTGTGTTCTACAGCTATATAAGTCTTGCTACTTGAATTCCAATATGAGTAACATACACTAAAAATGTTAAGTTAAAACCCTTCAAAATTAAGATGCTACTCTCTACCACTTTTGTACATCGCTCACAGCACACTCGCCTCAACTTCACCTAATATATTATAGTGTTCTTCAGTGCAGTTAAGCAGCTGCATTTACAGAGGTAAATCAGAAATTCAATAACTAGAAAGAAAAAAGATTTATTAATGTAGAGAGAAGAAACTTTTATTTTAAATCTTAAGATGAGTACCATTTTCGTTTTTGCTGATGAGCCAATGGAACATTAGAAAGCTATAGTTTGGATCATCAGTTTGGATACTCCTATTAAGCATTGAGGATCAAATTGGTACTTCTATAATGCAAAATCCTGAGATCGTAGAGCAAGTAACTCAAAAGAACATGTACATTCTAAATTTCCAATTCTGCCTTCAAATATAGGTTTTTATAGTTCTTGAAGAAGATGTATACTAACTCTTAAGATGTAAGTTGTTTAACAGAGAAGACGGAAAAGTTATCCTCGCAGCACACCCAAAAAAAAAATAATTGAACAAACAAAAATACAGATAAACAAAGACATAGAAAAGGAGAACATGGAGAAAAGAAAAGGGCTAGGTTTAGCACTTACCAACAAAAAAACCGTATTTGGGTTTGTATCCTTTTGAGCAAAATCGTACCTGGAAAATAAAATCAGACACATTAAACCACTATATGATGAAAGAAACAGATGTACAGAGGGAAGGGATGAGAAGAAAGGAGAGAACACCCAACATAAAAAATACAGTAATTGTTAGAGCATAGCTCGGTTGAACCTACCAAGCGTTGGTATGTCAAGTTTGGTTGTCATATTTTAGTGAGCCAAAACTCAATTTAAGAGTCGCTTGATTATGTACTAGAGTCAACTTCGTATAGGTTAGCTTGAAAGTATTAGGATATGAGACATTACAAGTATTGCGAAGACTTGAAGAAGTGAATAAGTAAGGAGCTACAACGACAACATCATCCTTCCACTTGAGGTTAGTGATATTTGACTTGAACTGTTTCATTCCCTAACGTATCTTTCAAGTCATGCATATTGAAAACAAAACTGCGAAGCATGAATGACACTCTAGTTAGACATAGTATTAAGGAATACAATACGAGGTTTATTGCTTAACCATTAAACTTTGTGGATAAGACATCGACATAATTGATTGAATGCTATTGTGATTATGTATGGGTATAAGGTGAAGATTTCATCCCAGGAAACAATGTTTTACATTTGTTTTAAGGAAGTAAATTCATGAACTTGTTTTGTGAATCGAAAAGGAAATCGCTAGGCATTATTGGTATTGGTATTCATTGCATATTTTGTGAACAACCAATATGTGTGATTAGTATAACCACTTATGACTTGTTTATGTTCTTGGTAAAACTATTCACAAAGGCCTGACTTTTGTATTGGTATGACTTTTATTAGTGAAACCGATCTTAAGTAATCACCTGAGATGGTATGATCGAGTTTGTGATTTTGTGTATGACCAACTCTGGGTAAAGGGGAACCGATCCAAGTAAGAGGTGCAACACATCACAAATGGGAATCGATCCTTGTATGAGGTGCAACAAGTTTTAGCATAAAGGGGAACCGATCCTATGGACATGTACAACCCGTTTTTAGGCAAAGGGGAACTGATAGACACATTTTTGTGTCTACATTGTCCTTAATTTTCTGTATTGTTGGTACTCGATTTTATACTTATTATGGTGTTTTATGTATGTGTTTGTAGGTATTCTTGGGAACTAAACATTTTTGGAAAATTCGGCTCAAAAAGTTGTTAAAGGCATCCCGGAGGACACGTGTTATTCGGACTCTCTCCCGGAGGACACGTGTTATTCGGACTCTCTCCTTGGTTAAGGGGCACCTCAATGATAAGGGACACACACCTGATATTTGCACCCCGTTTGGTTAGGGGCAACCCTCTTCTTCACAGTTTAAAAGAAAGTTTTGGCGGGAAAAATATTCCAGTCGCCTGTGTAATTTTTGGAGAAGATTTTGTCGAGATCTTCTCGGAGTTTTGGCTAGAGTTCGTTCCTATTATCCTGTTGAACTAAAACAGGACTGGTAAGTGACCTGGAATTCAAAATATTGTGTCCTCACGATAAAACAGGGGAAGGAAATAATATCGAGTATTATTGGATTCTGTTTCATTATGGAAGGATTTCAATATATATTAAACAAGGAAAGATATCTTGAGCCAACTCAGTCAACAGCGGATGAAGATATTCACCTGTATTCCCATTCCAAAATCGATCCAACAGGGTGTGAGATATTCATGTGTTTACTGTGTAAATGGCGTGTGACTGCTCGTGTTTGACTCGTTCTGTGACTTGTTGGAGTTCGTTTTTCTGCGAAAGTAATGCATCTGCAAGAGATTTGACAGCAGCAGAAGTCGTGCAGAAGTAAAGAAGGAAAGAAAATCTCAAGTTTTCCCGAGAGAAATAATTAGAAGATATTTGCTTTTAATCGGAGGATTCGAAGGTGTTATGAGTATAAATAGGCTTCACAGAATTCAGAGAGGGGGATCGAGAGTTTGGAGAGAAAAGGAACGTTGCAGAGTGATTGTGTCCATCAATAGACAAGTAGAGAAGAAGAAGCACAGTCCACACTAAAAGAATGTCGCTCTTGAGTGTCTTATATTGTAATCTTAGTAACTGTTATTCTGTGACAGTTTCTAAGTATAGTTCTTTTCTGTGACGTCTACCTTGTATCGTTTCTCTATTATTCATCTTGTAAACAACTTTTGAAGCAATGAACAAACATTTTGAGAGAGTTTCCATGATGATGAGCTAAACCCATCCTCTGGGGCGACGGAGGAAGCTATTTCGCCAATGAAAAGTGGTATTCTCTATTTTATTTAATTTATGCAATTATTATATGATTATTTGCCTTGATAAATAAATTGATAAAATGGTTTTTGTTAAACAATTGTCATTTCAATTGATGGAGCATGCTAGCTTAGGGTTTTGATGTCCCATACTTTCGATCTACAATTGTTATTTCTGAAAAAATCAACTTTTGCAATATTAAGAATCAATTTGAATGCATGATTTGCATGATTATAATTAGAGAATATATATCACTTTAATATTGGTAAATAGTGGAATCCATAGCCCCAGTCTTCTCCATATTTTTCATATCACTTCTATTTAAGTTTGCTATATTTTTAATTTAAAATTAAGTCTAAAATCTGCTTTCACAAGTCTTGAACGAACTATTACTACAACAACTTTGAAAACTTACCAGGAACCGATCCTATGGACATGTGCAGCAAGTACAAGTTAGATATCATATATATGCGGGGAACCGATCCTAGTACCTAGTCAACCGAATTTTTGGAAAGCTAGTGTGACTATGCACAGTACTCACATGGAGGTAGAACCGAAACTTGTTTTGGTAGAACCGTGAAACCTATGATTTGTGATTGAGTGTTCTTGATCAATCACATAGTTCTTGAAAGTCATATGAACCAATTCTAAACTTGTTTGGAAGTGTGGCAAATCGGTTTCAAGGTAGTATGAAAGAGGACTTACAAAGTAAGGATGTCGACATACTTTGAACATGTGCAGTAACGCTAATCTTTAATTGTTCAAAGTTATTACTTAATAGATAAAGGAAGAAAATCCCGGATCGAATAAAATAAATTGAGAATCTTTTATTTAAGGTTTTTAATTTTATTTTAGGAAAATAAAAATTAGTAATGTGCATTTACTAGTTGAAGATTTTCCAAGAGATTTTCGATCATTATTTGGACAAAGCATTTCCAGGAATTATGGAAACCGAATTTGGAATATATTGTATATCTTGAGAATATTTTCGGTTTTGGAAATTCCTTGGTGTCCAAACTTCCTTGGTCTATAAATATGAAAGTTTGCATTTCAAGCAAACTAATCCTTCGTACAGCAAGAACTATCTCAGTTGTGATGTTACTGGTGAAGCCGCCTATTCCGAGAGGAGAGTAACCTAATTAGGCGAAATCTCTTACGGCCGCTCAGTTTAAAGACTTCTTTGGGATTGAGAAGCTCTATTAGTACCGTTGGTGGGAAACTAGAAAATTTCGGTTTATTTTTTGTTTTCGATTGATTTGATTGACTAATGGTGGTTGAAATTTGATTGCACCTAGTTTGTTTATGCTTGAGAATCTTCTCTTCTAATATAAGATTCACTCAAACTAGATCGAAGTTTCGACAGGGATATTTAGACTGTTTGTAGATCTAAAGACGTCTTGTGATGATCCATTGTTAACAGACTTCGTTTTGTGCGTGATTGATCACAAGAGATTCAAGTTGATTGTGTGCAGGTGTTTATTGAAGATCTAAGAAGATTTGAAGACAACGAAGATTTTGAAGATTTCTGATTTGGGGTTCATAATCTTTGGTGTGCACAATACTTGTTTCGGTATAGAGGATCCAACTATAATCGGTTTGTCCTTGTGGTAGATTAGATTGATTAGTTGTGTAGATCGGCATCAATACAATTCTTTGTGATTAAAAGTATTGATTGCAAAATCTTAACAATTACTTCGTTAGTTGATAATAAGATAGATCTAAGAACCTGACGGAGGAGTTTATTGAGATAAACAGAAGATCCTTTGTCGAACTCACATCACTTGGTTGAAAAGAGTTGCTACCAAACAAATTTGTTGTTCCTTTACTGTTTGGAATACGAACCAAAGAAATTGTTCCAAGTACGTGACTTATTCATAAGTTGGAGGCGTGGGAATACATACGGAACTAGGTGAACTATAGGTTTAGTTGTTTGGTCTCAACTATACGAAGTTGGTTTGATTTTGTATAGCGGCTTAATCCTGAGAGTATTCAATTCTGGACAAGGTCCCGGGGTTTTTCTGCATTTGCGGTTTCCTCGTTAACAAAATCTTGTTGTGTCTTTTACTTTTCTATTTTCGCAATTATAATTGTTTTTATTATAATTAGAAGTAAAATACACAAACATTAATTCCTATATAATTGATAAGTAATCCTATTGTGTTTGGTTAAGTCCGAACCTTTTTATCAAATAAACATACTTCGTTGTTGTATTGTCTCGATCTCGTATCCATAGACAATCACACGAAGTATGAACCGATTTCTTGTATTGTCTCGACTCAGTCCATAGATAATCACTTCCGGAGAAAGGACTTATAGGTGGAAAAGTTTTAGATTGAGGTATATTTGGGTACCCTCGTCTTTTCAGTAATTAATTAGGAGTTAGGGTTCAGAATTGAAAATCCCAAATTTATTTACACATACCTGCTTCGGATCCCTTGCAAAAACTCTAAATATTCATGTTCTTTTTAAAACCCTGGATTTTATTACGGGTTTTCGATTTTGTTTAGCATGCAACTGGTGGTTGACGGAGAAGACACCTAAAGTTTGGAAATCATGATAACCAACAATATCAAAACTTAAAAAAGAAGAACCCTAACTGTAAATTCCCAGTAGAGTGAAACTCAAAAAAAAAAAAAAAAGCCGAAAATTAACAGTGAGGAAGATAAAAGGAGAACGATAAGAGGAAATTTTATCGTTTTATTTTCTTAGGGTTTGTTCCTAGCCTTGTTTCGTATTCGTTTTTTTTTTTTCCGGGATAAATAAACAAAATTTTTTATTTTGTGAAAGAAAGCCTTGTTTTTCTCTTGTTTGAGGAATAGAGCAATTCTAAGAGTGGGTGAGGGTCACCGTTGAAGGAGGAGAGGGGTACTCCCACCGTTTAACGTGGGGGCTCATATGGCTTAGGATTTTAAAGGAGTTAGATGGCAAATACAGCCCTTTTCATGATGTTGTTGTTATATAATCAATTATATGCCCCTAATTTTGATACCCTACACCTTATCCACTTAAAGATGGATTATATTAATACCCTCTATTATATAAATTTTCTCTTATTTTATCACACAAACATCTTTCTTTATTTAAAAAAAAATGAATTTATCTCATTTCACCACCACCAGTCCACCACCACCATTCTACTGTTGTGGTTACACAACAAATTAACAATGAGGAAGATGAAATAGTAATAAAAATGGATAACAAAATCTCAAACCCGTGAGGAAATGAGCCAAATCTGGTTCATAAAGAACGCAGCCAAGGGGGTTTCAGTCATAAATTTCAGATGAGAGAAAATAAGCCTCTCTTACACATTTTAGTATCCAATCATTAACCCTAATCCTGCCCAACAGATGAGGTCGCGTGGACTAAATCAAATGGACAACAACTGCCAAATCACTACACCAAATTCTGGGATTAGAAACAGAACCAGGCCGTTACTAAAACGGGTTGTAACGGCCCTCGCCTGTTGCAAAAGTGGGTGTTACATTTTTTTTGTAACGGCTTTGTAGCCGTTACGAATTTTTTTTGTAACGGCCCTCGTAATGTGCTTGAGCCGTTACTGAATTTGCCACGTGGTAACAAACTCAGGGGCCGTTCATTTAATTTTTTTTTTTTGCAACAGAGCTGTTGTAACAGCTTAGAGCCGTTACCAACTTTTTTGTAACAGCAAAAAAATTACTGCCGGTCAATATTGACCTGGGTCAAAATTAGTCAATACTGACCAATTTTGACCAGGTCAACATTGACCTGCAGTTCATTTTCTGCCGGAAATATGCCGGATTTTTTTTTTTACCTGCATAAATCTTTCATTCTACCGTATAATATCACTCATGCAGTAACAATAACTTCTTCTATTCTTTCTACATTCAGGTAGTTTAATACTTTAGAGAGTTCCAATGTTTTAATGGAATACAAATTCTGTGTTGAAACTCAAATAAAAATAAAACGACTCATGCAAAACCAGGTTCATTTGGTTTGAGCAATTATGGAGGACAAAAAAAAAAGATATAGCATATGAAATCTAAGATATAACAAAAACAGACTCACATAACAATCTTTGCCTTCTCTTGCTACTGTTTTTATATCAAATCTGAACACTTTGCCTCAACTCCAATCATACTCAATGACATAATCAGAAACAGACTCATCATGTGCCACTGCTTTCCTTGTAACTTCAGCACCATGGACCTCGATCCCATTGTGTCTACCAACAGTGTTATCGCCATTTGGTTTCTCTAATTTGTCCCAAACATTACCTCGTGGCCTGGAGTTCTGTTCTGATAAGGAATGCTTTTTCCCAGGAACTTCAGACATAGGATGGAGCCTTAAATTAGGGCCTTCTGCATAAATTTAAAATCGCACGTCTAAGTGAGTACTTCTCTCATTTGGTTCTTAACAGAACTACAGAGAAATCCTGTAGAAGTGGTGAAGTGTACAAATACATGCGAATCTTACCATGGTGCACATAGTTCCAAACCCTAAATATATGCACATATGCCTTAGTAACTCAAATAGATAAAGAGATCCTCCAGGCATATGATTTTATAATATATCATCATTTTCTAATTTACCCAGCCCTCCGTATATCGTTTTGACAACTCTCGTCTAGTCTAAATTTCATTAATTCGGGTATGGCCTTACTTCCGTAACACTATAAACATATATCAAGATTGGAGGAACTGATAAGAAAAGATTCAAACGGAAAATCAACCAAGGCAAAGGTGGACCTAATCTTAACAAATTATCAAGGTGTATCCAGATTAGTGAACTAACACATGCAAGATATGGTTCTAGAGAGTGCTCAACACGATTTCATGCTGTCAATCACAAAATTTAAAGATGGGGCACAGAGATCAACGGAATATATTTTCAAACAAATTAGAAAAATGAACATTTCATGTATGAAACATAATAACTCACAATGATGCACACTCATTCTTATAGATTTCATTCAAAAGACCTACAGTACCTTTTCCGTATGGAAAGAGAAGCCATGATGCTGCTGCCATTGGCACCGGTGCCGGTGGTGGAGTACGACGTTGGCTTCTCTCACATGTCGCTGACCTTGTAGCCATTACAAGAAATCTAAAGAGAGACAAGCAGGGATATTGGGATTTTGTAAAGGAAACATGAATCAAGATTGTAAATTTATATAGAGAAGAAAATTTAAGCGGTTTCCTTCTTGGACTCTACTTTCAAGTTTCCTTTTTAGCCAAGGTTGCTATTCCTTGTAAGGCTTACAAATAAATATTAATTGGCCTCACCTGCCAACTGATACAAACATTCCTACCAGCTACAGAATGTGTACTTTCATGCAAAGAAGCTAAGGCCATCCTATAAAGCAAGAAAAATGTAAGGACATAATCACTATGGAGACAACAAACCTGGTTGATTCAGTTTGAGGTGTGAACACATGATTCAGGTCCAGTGCCGCGCTCCTCAGCAACTGACCAATTGTTCTTCTGGGATTCATTTAGATGATTTCATTAGTTCTTGTGACCACCGTACCTACTAGCAATATACAAGCTCGCGCTGATAAGAGAAATATCCCTTGATTAGTTACAGAGAACAAAGGGGAATGCAAAGTATATATGCTTCGTATGAACAAAAATAATCAATGATTCTCTTGGCTTCAAAAGGCTTATACAAGCAACAATAAAAACGCATTAATAAGCAGCAACATTTACATAAATGCATCCGGATTAACATTACAATTACCTTCATCCCACAAAATATGCCAGAATTAACAGTATCAGTACTATGAAGTTTGACCTGGCTGTTTTGTTTCTTATTTTTAATGAACTTTGTCAACATCCACAAATTGAGGTATGTAGCTTTACCCATTGAAGCAACAATTACAAGGTTCTAACCATACTAATTGAAACCTGTTACATACAAATGTTATATATTATAGTGAATCAATAGCACTGAGACGGTGATACATTGTGCAACAACATTGCAAATATGGTAAATACTTAAGATGAGCTAATTGGTTACGTCTGTAATATTCTTGGCCGAAATCAAATTCATTAATCTGCATATTACATCTAATATCATGAAACTCAATTACCATTACAATATGCATGTATAATCACCTATCCTAGGAAACTTGAATTAGAGCTTGAAACCTTAGCCTTAGTATTGACATCTCAATATATACTTAAAGAGATGAGCGTAATATCTAGCTATGTATATGCAAACAAAAAATAAGGTGTATATAGATATTTGCATCGTAGCTTGTTAATCTAGTTAACAAATTGTACTTTCGACATAAGATTCATTAATCGATTCAAATTTTATTTCAGTCCAAATGTTGTCAATCTGACATCTCACCGTTAATTGTTCTTCGTTCCTGGTATTCATTTTAGTTCAAGTTCACCACCATATTGAAAGATAATACTGTGCTATGAAAATTTTATAATTAATCCATTGTACAGATAAATTAAAAATACTAACAAACTTTAAAATTGGTACCAAACCCATTTCGTAAAATTTATCAACAAGTAAATTAAGGTTTTGACGAACCGTACCTCAATGTCAATTAGATGAGGAAGATTAGAGATACCAAAATACAGAGAAAGATTTCAAATCCAAATCCAAATAAGAATGAAAAAAAAAACCCAAATTACTGAAATTTCATAAAACAAATAATCAGTATCATCTGACCTTTGAGTTGCGCAGGATAAACTCCCAGCCTCTCTTCTTCAAGCTTATGTGTTTTGTTGTCCAAAGATTCAACAGAGATGAGAAAGAAGATGAAAAAAGAAAAAAAACAGAACCCGAGTTCTAGAGTATTGACTTCATACCAAGAACACTTTGAGTTCTAGACTAGTAGCTCTGATGATGATTTCAGTTCTCATAGGAGTAACCCTAACTTCAATACCAGAGTAACCGTTTTCAGCAAGATCTCTAGCAAAGAATACTCCTCAGTAACAAACTGTAAATCTGAATCAAAACGATTGATTTCAGCCTCAAAAAAAAAAACATCAAAAAATCAGAATAAATAAAACAGGGAGATGGATTGAAGGAGGATTTACCTTTTGTTTCTCACGAAAAAACCAAAAACATCATTCAACAACAACTACAAATCGAAACCAAAACAGGAAGAAAACCCTAATTTAAACATTTTTCCACGAAAATATCAAAACCCTAGTTTTAAAATATGAAATGAATAAAACATATTAGGGGTTTTGATGTAAAATTGATGGTAAAGATGATACTAATATAGATCTAATGAGGAATTAGGGCTTTTTTATTCTTCTATTTCTTCTGATATAAAATCACATCGGTGGAGTGATTTGGAGATAACAGCGGCGGAGTGATTTGGATTTGGTTGTTTCTGATGGTGCTGCTGATGGTGGTGGTAGTTTCCATGAACTTAAGAAGAATGACTGAAGACAAATGAAGATTGAAAAAGATGGAGGTCGAGTGATAGAAACTTGGGAAGAAAATGAAAAAAATTACGAAGGCATGGGAGGAAAAGAAATATCAGGCATGTGAATCACACATGCAAGGGAGGAAATATCCTCTAGTATAACTCATCGTGGGTGGAAACATAATGCCACGCATGTGAATGGCACACGCACATTCTGAAGGTGTTACCACCCTGGTGTGACCAAGCATGTGACTGGCACGCCTAAAAAAAATTTCGTAACGGCTCTCGCCTGTTACGAATTTTTTGTAACGGGCATTTGTAACAGGAAATTCGTAACGGCCCATAAGCCGTTACGAATTGCTGTTACGATTCCGGGAATTTGGTGTAGTGAATAGCTAGCAACAGAAATAACTAAATACACCCACAGAATTACTAAAGGCAGCCAAAAAGGACAGCCTCTAACTGTCACACTGTGATATTGCCTCTCCCTCAAAAGAATCCTTGTCCTCAAGGATGAATTTTGGATAATGCGCCTTAACATCAGATAGAGGTTCCCATGTGGCATTTTCAAGAGAAGAGTTTGTCCATTGTAGAAAAACCTGCTTGACTAGCCTGCCACCCTGTA
Organism: Papaver armeniacum; assembly: GCA_023531295.1. Classification (NCBI taxonomy): domain Eukaryota; kingdom Viridiplantae; phylum Streptophyta; class Magnoliopsida; order Ranunculales; family Papaveraceae; genus Papaver; species Papaver armeniacum. Next base: position 363,635 of record JAJJWW010005957.1, on the reverse strand, counting down.
GAACTTGTCTTGTTTGGAGAATATTTTCAGGAAGCATGATTATTGCACCTTCATGGTCCACCACAGGCAGGTTTAGAACTGGAGTGTGCTTGAGCCCAATATGTTTCTTGAGTTGGGATACATGAAATAATGGATGTATGCGTGCATGTGAGGGTAGTTCCAACCTGTAAGCCACTTTACCCACTTTCTGCAAAACTGGAAATGGCCCATAGAATTTTGAGGACAATTTGAAATTCTTTCTCATAGATAGAGATGCTTGCCTGTATGGTTGTAGTTTGAGATACACCATATCACCTTCTTCAAAAGATCTGCCTTTTCTAGACTGATCTGCACAAAACTTCATTCTTGCCCGAGCTGTGTGGAGTGATTCTTTAAGAATATCCAGTAAGGAGTTTCTTTCTTTCAAATATGTTTCAACAACATCAACAGAAGTAGTGACAGAAGGAGGAAATGCAAGGTGTGGAGGCACATACCTATAAAGTGCTTGAAATGGAGACATCTTGAGGCTTGTATGGAAACTTGTATTGTACCACCATTCTGCAAGAGCTAGCCATTGGCTCTATTTGCCTGGTTTATGGCCAGTAAGGCATCTTAAATAAGTTTCTAAGCAAGCATTGACCCTCTCAGTCTGGCCATCTGTTTGGGGATGATATGCAGTGCTGGGGTTGAGATTTGTGCCCAAGGCCTTAAACAGATCCTGCCAAAAATTTCTTGTGAATACCTTGTCTCTGTCTTATACAATGGATGAAGGCAAGCCATGTAATTTGAACACTTCATTGAGGAAGGTATGAGCAACTGAAGCTGCTGTGTAAGGGTGTTGGAAAGCCAAGAAATGAGCATATTTGGTGAGTTTGTCTACAATGACAAGAATAACACTCTTTTTATTGCTGACAGGCAAGCCTTCTATAAAGTCCATAGTGATATGCTGCCATGGCTGGTCTGGGATATGGAGGGGTTGAAGTATCCCTGCAACATTGGTTTTGTCACTCTTATTTCTCTGGTAGACATCACAGTGAGAGACAAAAAGTACTATGTCTTTGTGCATGCCTTTCCAATAAAAATAGTTCCTTGCTCTGACAGAGGTGGCTTGTATTCCAGAATGGCCTCCAATTGCAGAAGCATGTAGATATTCTAATAATGATTTTCTTACATTGCCTCCAGTTCCAATATAAAGTTTAGTTTTGTACCTCAAAAGTCCTTCTGTGTAAGTGTAATGTGGAGCACTGTCAGGATTTAGAAGAAGTTGAGATATCAGCTGGTTGGCCTTGGAGTCATTGATGTAGCTGTTGGTGGCATCTTGGACCCAATTTGGAGTGGAAGTGGTTATGGATTTACAAGCAGCAACATCTGAGGGTCTTCTAGAAAGAGCATCAGCAACAGTATTCTCAGCTCCCTTCTTGTACTGGATAACATAGTCAAACCCTAAGAGTTTGATCAGCTATTTTTGTTGGAATGTTGTGATAATCTTTTGCTCCAGTAGGTATTTGAGGCTTTGATGATCAGTCTTGATAGTAAATTTAGTTCCATGTAGGTATTGTCTCCATCTTTGCACAGCCAGAACTATAGCAAGAAGCTCTTTTTCATAAGTGGACATTGTTGCAGCTCTTGGGCCTAATGGTTTGATGAAGTAAGCAATTGGTCTCCCTTCTTGGAGTAAAACTGCTCCATTGCAAGCATCACTAGTATCACTCTCAACTACAAATGGCTTTTTAAAATCAGGTAGAGCTAATACAGGAGTGTTACTAATTGCAGTTTTGAGGTTCTCAAAGGCAGTAGTAGCAGATTGGCTCCATAGAAATGAATTCTTCTTAAGAAAGTCAGTGAGAGGTCTACTAATTGCCCCATAATTCTTGACAAATTTCCTGTAGTAGCCTGTAAGGCCCAGAAATCCTCTTAATTCTTTTAGAGTGGGGGGTGTTGGCCAAGATTACACACAAGCAATTTTACTTGGATCAACACAAACACCTGCAGCTGTGACAATGTTGCCCAAATATTCCAGGGAAAATTGGCCAAAACAACATTTATATATCTTTGCATACAGCTTATGTTGTCTGAGTAAGGAAAAGGTAAACTTGAGATGCTCCATATGTTCAGACATGTTCTTGCTGTAGATCAAAATATCATCAAAAAAGATCAGAATAAATTTTCTCAAAGCAGGCTGAAATACTTCATTCATTAAAGCTTGAAATGTAGCTGGAGCATTAGTGAGGCCAAAGGCATCACTTTAAACTCATAATGGCCCTGATGGGTTCTGAAAGCTGTCTTGAAAATGTCTGAAACATGGACTCTGATTTGATGGTAACCAGCTCGCAAATCAATTCTTGTAAAGATAATGGCTCCATTTAACTCATCCAATAGTTCCTCAATAATTGGCATTGGAAATTTGTCCTTGAATGTAATGTTGTTTAACTTTCTATAATCAACACAGAATCTCCATGTGTTGTCTTTCTTTTTGACTAAGAGTATAGGAGAGGCAAAAGGATTATGGCTATGTTGGATGATGCCAGTGTCTAGCATTTCCTTGACCAGTTGTTCAACTACTCCCTTCTGGATATAAGGGCATTTGTAAGCTCTTTGATTCACATGAGTGGAGTTGGGTTGTAATGGAATTGTGTGATCTAAACTCCGTTGAGGAGGTAGCTTAGTTGGCTCAGCAAAAATGTCGTTAAACTCTTGAAGTAAAGGAAGTATTTCAGGAGGTGTTGGTTGTTGTGTAGTAAGTGGAGAAATGGAAAATAGATGACCCACTAGACCATGAGAATTTTTAGCAAAAAACTTCTTGACTGCTTCACCACTCATCATTAACAAAGAAGACTTAGGAGATGTACCTTGTATTGTAATCTTCTTAGCTTTGTACTTAAAAGAAATAGACAATTTGGAGAAGTTAAAGAGTACATCACCTAAAGTTCTCAGCCAATCTGCACCAAGTACAATGTCACAACCTCCTAAGGGCAAAATCCTGAGATTTTCCATAAATTGGTGACCCTGCATGCTCAATGTCAGCTTTGGACAAATACCAGTACTTATTGTCCTCTCCCCATTGGCAACTGTGACCAGCATTGGATCAGTAGGCTCAATGTGGCACTGAAGTGAACTTGCTAAGGCACTATTAATAAAGCTGGTAGTATTGCCTGTGTCAATTAGAATGGAGACTTTCTGGTTATGTAAAATACCAGGAATTTTAATTGTGTCACCAGTTGCAGCCCCTGTAAGAGCATGTAATGATATTTCCACATCATAGTGCACTGGAGATTCAATAGTCTCCTCAAAAACTTCTTCATCTTCTTCAGTATCTTGTAATTCAGTATTGTCCATTTGAAGCATGAAGATATTTTGTTTGGCTTTACAAAAGTGTCCTGCCTTATACACCTCATCACAGTTGTAACATAAACCTTGTGCTCTTCTTTTATTCATCTCTTCAGGTGTGAGTCTCTTGATTGAAGGAGATGTTGGGTTTGATTTGTGGGAAAGAGTAAAGGAGAATCTATGAGTGATGGGTGCAGATTTTGGAGAGGTCAAAATGGGTTTGGGTGGAAAATTGTTATATGAAGATTGTCTGTTAGAGTTGCAAGAGTTGTTGAAGGACCTTGTAAATGGTTTAGTAACAGCTGCTGCTAGAGTAAGTTTTTGTTCTTGTAATCTGGCTAAGGAAAAGGCATCTGCTAAAGTTTTTGGATGGAACATAGAGACAGATTTGCCTATCTCATCCTTCAAGCCACTAAGAAAACTCATAACAAAGTATTCTTCACTAAGGGACGAATTCATCTTCAACATTAGTGTTTTGAGCAACTCAAATTCTTCATAATAGTCATCCACATATGAAGATTGTACCAACTTATTAAAACTACCAACAAAATTTTCTTCAATAGGGTTTTCAAAACGTGCACAGAGATTTACAGCTAAAACCTGCCAAGTAATTCGATGTCTATTAACCTGAAAATTTAAAAACCAAGTTTCAGCCTTATCCTCCAAGTAGATTGCGGCAATATTCACTTTCTTGTGTTCCTCAATATCATTCAACTCAAAATATCTCTCACTCTGCTCCAGGATTCTCGCCATCGAATTGTGGAAAACCCAGCTTAGGAAGACGATGATGTTGACAGTGATTTTGATGTTGATTTGAGTAACGATTATCTCCTCGAGTTTTTGGATGTGAAGTACTAGCCGGCTCTAGTATGCAATCCAACTTCTTCATAAGTAAATCAAATTTAGAAGTTAGATCAGATGAATAGCTGTTGAAATTTGCTTGTAATCTAGCTATGGCAGCGGTGTTTGCTTCCACCTTATCATTGACATCTTTGATAGTCATTTGGAAAGAAAAAAAAATTGGTGAAATTTTTGATGAAATTGAATGGATACTAACGGCTCAGATGCCAATTGTTGTGGTTACACAACAAATTAACAATCGGGAAGATGAAATAGTGATGAAAATGGATAACAAAACCTCGAACCCGTGAGGAAATGAGCCAAATCTGGTTCATAAAGAACGCAGCCAAGGGGTTTCAGTTCATAGATTTCAGATGAGAGAAAATAAGCCTCTTACACATTTAAGTATCCAATCATTAACCCTAATCCTGCCCAACGGATGAGGGACTGTGGACTAAATCAAATGGACAACAACTACCAAATAGCTAGCAACAGAAATAACTAAATACACCCACAGAATTACTAAAGGCAGCCAAAAAGGACAGCCTCTAACTGTTACACTGTGACATCTACCACCGCCACCATCACCGCCACTTCCACCAACCCACCACCAGTCCACCAAAACCACCACTACAATTCTACCACCGCCACCTCTAGCAGCACCACCATTGTCGTCGCCGCCACCATCGCCGACGCCACACCACCGCCGCCGCCGTTTGTGGTGTCAACAACCGAAGTTGATCCCAAAATGAAAATCAAAAAAGTAAAAAAAAATAATATGGTGTCAACAACCGAAGTTGATCCCAAAAACAAAAATCAGAGAATAAGAAGAAAAAAAATAACATGGTGTCAAATTGATCCCAAAAACAAAAAACGAAGAAAAAATAATATGCTATCAACAACCGAAGTTGACATCATAATATGGTGTCAACAACAGAAGTTGATCCCAAAAACAAAAATAAGAACAAAAAAAATGTCGTCAACAACCGAAGTTGACATCATAATACGGTGTCAACAACCGATCCCCAAAATTAGAATTTCACAAAATGTTCGGAATATGTATGGTGTCAAGTGTCAACACAAAATTTTCGTGTCAACAACCGAAGTTTGATCCCCAAAATTAAAAATTCAGAAAATATTCAAATTATGTATGGTGTCAACAATCAAAGTTGATCCCGAAATATGCGGTCAACAACCAAAGTTGATGTACTAAAAGTAGTGAACCTAACGTGAATCGAACACGCGTCTTTAGACATGGAGTCAAGTGTGTTACCATTACGCCACAGGTTCGTCTAATGTAGCTACAGATACGTCTTGAGGGATACCATATAGTTTACAAGGATCAAGAACCGGAACACCAATAAACAGATGCCCACCCGGGGAAAGAAAAATGATCAGCGCTTGCATACCTGCAATAATCACTTAAAACTGTAAGAAGAAGAGTCCATACAGAGTAGAAAAGAAAATTGAATAGGATGAAAGGGAAAATCTATAATTAGGAGTAACATAGGTGTTCGTTACAACTGCGAAGAATTGGGGGACCAGCTCATCACCAACTACTAACAGAGATGAGGTATTAGAAGCTTTTGTCGACATCTTAAATGATACAAATGGTTCAGGTTGTCCTATAAGTATTAGCAAGGTCGAAAAATACATAATATTTACTTAATTGATTTCACTGTGGATCATATAATAGATATAACCAGTGGTAATTGCTAAAACAATGACCTTGTTTACAGAGCCAAGCAGCACGATAGACAAATCCACTGGTCCTAAGTTTCAAACACCTACTGCTTTAAGCTTGTAATGGACACAGGACATGCATGGCTAAGTAATTCAAACAATCATAAAAAATCATATACCTTGGAGCCTCTAATATCCTTCCTTCAGGGGTTTCCAAAGGCCATGAACATTAACATTCCGTCTGCTTTCAAAAGTGAGAGACAAACAAATTAATGATACTCATTACAAGTAATAAAACACTTGACTTAGCACACCAAGTCAAGTGGCAACTGATTGGTTTTTAGTCTTTTAGTCTCCAGCATCCAAATCAGTACCAGTGTCAATAATAAAAGCTTAGTTGATTTCATCATCATAAGTTCGTTTCACTATAACATGTGGTGGTCGCAATCCATCATTATAAGTTCATTTTAGCTACTGTAACAGTTACCATTTGTGTTCACTGACATGTATACTTTTCTAGTTATCAACTGTGGGTGGAAAAAGGATTTGAATATCATTTCCAACTCGAGAGATTTTTCGTCGAACACTACAAAATAATAAGAACTTAAAAATATGTAAAGGAACTTACGGGCCGGAACCAGAAATCACTCGGAACAAGAGTTAAACAATAGTTACCTATGCAATCTTATCCCCAACAGAGTAGACAATCCCATTGATCACCATTTTAGCTAGAACATGGTTTGTTTTTAAAGGTTCCCCGTAAGCAGCCCAGTTATGTTGAGGTGCATATCTAAGTGCCTTATAGAAAATCCATCCCTGGAGAACATAAATAACAGAAACTGAACTCAATTCCAACTAGAACAACAATTTCTCTTTTTATGCATGATAGTTATAATATAAAACCAAATCAGGGAACAAGAAGTTGATATATTACCTGAACGAATCAAAAATTTACAAATTGGAGAGTTGGTCCAAATGCAAGTCTACAGCCAATGCAGGTATAAGATCCCTCTTAACATCTTCTTGAATTTGAGCTACACTCTTGCCAGTGGAAAATCCCATGTAAGAGAAAAATGTGACTCCATATAATAGTTCGAAAATCAAACCATCCAGGGCAAGTTTACCGGCAACAAATCGTAATGATGCTAGTTGGAATATTAGTCATGATCTCATCAGTCATACCTACATCAAATTACCCAAAGAAAAATAAAAACTTAAATCATTATTTCCACAGTAAGTATATCAAACAAGAGCAATTCATAAACAACTATAAGTTATGTTCATCTACTGTATTTCGGGTATGTGCATAGAGACTCTACACGTGTAATTGGGGGGAGAATAACATACCAGAAATGGCCAATTGGACCAACAAATCCGAAACCAAACCCATGTAATTGAAAAATGTGACTCCATTAGGCATTATCCGAAAATCAAACCATCCAGAGCAAGTTTACTGGCAACAAATCGTAATGATGTTGATTGGAATTTTAGTCGTGATCTCATCCGTCTGAGAGTTAAAAGAAATGTGAATAGAGATTGAGACTGAGAATTACTCATGATTGCAGATTAGGGAACAAAAAGTTGCACTGGAAATACAAATTTAACAAAAATCACAACAAAATTCAATACAACGCACAGAAATCAAAACCAAGATCAAACTTAATTAATGTGGATTTGAGTGAGATCTTATAAAATTAGGTTACTACTTACATCATTGATTTGTAGGAGTACGGTTTCTCCAAGATAAGAAACGTCTTCTGATAATCTGAATCTGTATATAAACACCATTTTTCGTCGACAAAATCCCAATCAAACAAAATGGATTTCTCTTATTATTTACAAATATTCATATTTAGAAGTTAATAGTGAATGAAAAATAAGTGCAAACTATGCTTCAAAAAAAAAAAAGTGCAAACTGATTTTCTTCGGTGACTAATCTGTTCGTGGCGGCGGAGGAGGTAGCGGTGGTAATGGCAGAGGTAGCGGTGGTGGTGGCTGCTGCTGGAAGAAGAAGAGGAGAGAGAGAGAGAATTTAGATCTGATTCTCAAAATAGAAATGAAACGTCGGTTTTATGTAGGAAATACCATATAGTCCTAAAAATAAAATATATGTATCAGTCTAGTCCATTTGACCCAGTCAATTGTCTCTTTGGTCCTATTTGGTAATATAAATTATCATTTGGTCCTAAAAATTATCATTTGGTCCTACGCTGATGTCATGGATGATGTAAATGTCACCCTGTAGTGGCAGAAATACCCTTTTGGATAAGGACCATATATATAGTCAAAAGTAGGAGAGAATAAATCATTATCAGATTTACTTTCTCTCTCTATTTTTCAGATCTAGAATTTCTCTCTCTTTTTCTTGGTTTTTTTCTTCCTGCTAGATGCTAACAATGGCGTCTCCACTTTCTTTTCTTTCTTTTTCTTCCTGCTGCTACTGTAACAATGGTGATTCGAACGTGAAAATCATGTTTATTTGTTGCTGCTGTGGTTGTATATGATGAAAACGATTTACATCATACTCATCTGCCGTCGTTGTTGAAGAAGATGAGTTTTAGGATTTTTTTTCTGCTGATGTAAGAAGAAGAAAAGGACGAAGAATAAAAAGACGAAGAAGAAGAAAAAGAAAAAGATGAAGAAGATAAAGACGAAGAAGATAAAAAATACTTTTTGTTTTGAAGATGGAGATGAAGTTTCATCGAACAAATGAACTACTGCTGCTGTTTTGAAGATGAAGACGAAGATGAAGATGAGTTCACCTACTGCTGTTTTGTATGGACTTCATTCCTGGAATGAAGTCAGTTTTTTTGTATGGACTTCATTCCTGGAATGAAGTCTGTTTTTTTACCTACCTACCATGTATGTTTTGTATGGACTTCATTCCCCTAATGAAGTCTGTTTTTTTAGGTTTTTGTATGGACTTCATTCCCGGAATGAAGTCTGCTTTTTTAGGTTTTTTATGGACTTCATTCCCGGAATTTTTTTTTTAGGTTTTTATGGACTTCATTCAATGGAATGAAGTTTTGTATGGACTTTTTTAGGTTTTGTATGGACTTCATTCAATGAAGTCTTTTAGGTTTTGAATGAAGTCTGCTTTTTTAGGTTTTTTATATGACTTCATTTAATGAAGTTTTTTTTTTTTTTTTTGTATGGACTTCATTTCTGGAATGAACTGCTACAAGAATATATAAAAAAATTAACACGGAAGGGTATTTTTGTCAGTTTAATATTTTTAAATAATTATGGACCAAACAGTTATATGCGTTTGACCAAAGGACTAAACAGACATGGGCCCACCTAAAAAAGGACCAAACGATATTTTTCCCCGGTTTTATTCGGTAAGGACAACATTATATGAAGGATAAACTTGGTATTGACAACTAATTGATTTTCTTTTAATTGATTCTCTTTTATTTAAGAATCGTGGCTAAATTTGGCCTATTCCAATTAATTTGGGCCTCCACTACAAAACAAAAAAAGATTATTAAGAGATGAAACTACCAACTTACCTTTTATCAAATATTAATATTACAAATGTGTCCCCATTAAATCCTAATAATAAAACTAAAATCAAAATCAAAATCAAAACTAAAACTAAAATCAAAATCAAAATCAAATTCATTTTCATTTCCATCTCCATCTCCATCTCCAACCGATTCTTCTCTTCTTCTCCCCTAATACGAACCATCTTCGATTGTCATAGAAGCAGATGAAATGGCACGAATCAAGTACTTTTTTAACAACCCAATCCCCTAAATTAGGTTTTAGCAACATGCAATCACTCAAAATTCGATTTTTTTCGAAATCAAAGTGTTCTGGGTTTATTAGAATCGGTTTACGTCAATGTACTTATGAACCGATTTTATTTAGAAACGGATTTTGTTCATGCCCACAAAGACCGATTATACTGAATGTGTATTCTGGTTGGAAATATTGAACCAGAATCGGTCTATGTTAATGTCCACGTGGCTCGATTCTGGTATGGTAGAGAACTGTTTTTTTCTGTATATTTTTTTGGTTAGAATCGGATTATAAGTATGTCCACATAAACCGATTCTGGCGAAAAAAAATCACAGAAAAATTCATGAATTTTACAATCGGTCCATGTTTTAAGTATTATAAACCGATTTTTACAATCGGTTTATGTGAGCATGAACATCCACCGATTCTGGACAAGTTTTTTCAAAAAAAAAAAAAAAAATCACGTTTTGATGAAGAATCAAGATTGGTTAATTTCTAGTTTAATTTGATTAAACATCAATTAATCACCTGATTAATGCTAATTAAGAACGCGCAATTGGGGGATATGAAAACTAATTGGGGGATATGACTAAATGACAAAATAGGGATCCAAATATCCTAGCTGGGTTACCCCTTATCTAATTAAATTTTTAATTCCTAATTTAACCCTCACTAATCGTGGATTAGTTACTAATTATGATTAGTAAAATATTAATGATTTGGGGGATATAATTTGTGTATTTATGTTTATTTGAATTTGTTTGTGTTAGTTTAGAGGGAAAAAATTTTTGAGTAGAATTTTTTTTTTTTTTGAAAATGGAAGATGATTGTGATGAGAGACTTGCAGCTGCTGAATCTTTAGCTCAATTACAACAACAATCATATCTTCAATCTTCGATTAATGATAACAACTCACAATTGAGAGGAATTCTTTTTTTGAAAATGGAAGATGATTGTGATGAGAGAATTACCGCTAATAAGAGGTTGAAAAATTGATTTTTCTTCTTTGAATCCACCATTGTTGCAGCTGAAAAAGCTTGGTGCCGGCATGGTATTCAACCAAAAACCCATGCGGGCAATTGTTGGAAATATTCATAAATTGTTCGCCACTATCCGGGGGGGTTTGGAAATATTCATAAAAATTTTTCTGGTTTTGATGTTGATTTTTTTCTGGTTTTGAACAGGTACCGGCATGGTAATCATGGATTCGAGCATGCCGGTACATGTTCCGGCATAGTATTTTGCTTAAATTTCCATGCCGAACAGGATGAAAAGTATCCAGAACGTTGATTTTTTTTTCACTTGACTACCGCATTGATAGGAAATTCTCGAGCATGCCGGTATCATGTTCCGAGATATAGTCTTCATCAATTCCTAAGATGGTCTTCATCTCTTCCTTTTTGAATTTTTTTCTGGTATTAATCAGTCCACTGCCGGCATGGTTAGTTGATATGAAGACCATGCCGTATTGTTTTCCCAGCATACCATGTTGCTTTATTTTCTATGCCGAAGTGGACCGATTAATACCGAAAAATTCAATTCGAAGTGATGAAGACCATGCTTTGGAATTGATGAAGACCATATGCTCTAACATGATACCTGGCATGGTCTTCATCAATTCCGGCATGGTCATCATCACTTTCAACATGATCTTCATCACTTCCGAATAAAAAAAAATTGGTTTCCATAGTGAGGAAAAGAGAATTTGATATAGAGTGGGGAGAGTTTAGAATTTGAAAGGTCATCATCACTTTCAGCATGATCTTCATCACTTCCGAATAAAAAAAAATTGGTTTCCAAAGTGAGGAGAAGAGAATTTGATATAGAGTGGGGAGAGTTTAGAATTTGAAAGGGAATGGGAAATATTTGGGTTTCAAAGCTCCACCCCTAAATAAGATTAATAAGAAGTGGAGATGGAAATGGGGGATATGATTTTGTTTTTTGATTTTAAGTTTTTGATTTTTATTTTGTGGGAAGGGTAATTTAGTATTTTCGCCCCCAAAAGTCACCCCTTAGCACACACCATGGGTTGGGGGAAGTAATTCATATCCCCCAATTAGATTATATATCCCCCAATTACGCGTTCCTAATTAATCAAGGGGTAAATTAGCCATTTTTTAAAATAATTGGATAAGGGGTGTGTTTTTTTAATTTTCAATGACATTTTTTGTCCTGTAGTGGAGGCCCAAATTAATTGGAGTAGCCCCCAATTTAGCCAGGTTAAGAATGTATAGGTAATTGTGTTTTTTTTTATATAAAAAAAAGAGAAGAGCAACTCAGCTGGGCTACCTACTCAAAGGTACAACAAGGTGATCATCTGCGATATGTCTAGCGCCAAGATGACCCCTCGAAATAAGATTAGAGTTATTACAGTTATCCTTAGTAAAGAGTTTGGAATAGACTGTAATGCTGTCAAAAGTAAATAAAGATTTGGACCTTTCCAATTAAAGTTTTGAAGTAAAGGAGAATGACTAGATAACCTAGCTAAGTTGGCAGCAATAGTGTTTTGCTGTGGAGCTGGCTTGATAAGCTTGCCTAAGACAAAGTCAATTGCTTCAAAATTCCTGTCATCACCGTGGATGTAACCTCCCTGAACTTCTAGTTGGTATCCTGTATGACTGGCTTGTAATATTTTTTCTTCCTCTGCAGCAAAATCAATATTGGTCCTTTGCATTTCCTTGCCCCGGGTCAGTGCTAATTGAGCTCCTCTGCTTGCTCTGCCTGCTCTGCTGAGTCCAGTGGTAGTGTCTTTGATGTTCTTTGCTCCCACACATTGACCTGCGAAATACAGTGACACAAAAGCAAAGTTAGTATAAGATGGTAAATCACTATTAGCCATGTTATTGTTTACTTCCAAGATGTTATTGTTTACTTGCAAGATGTGTATGCTAATAGTGATTCCAAATTTTCATTTATTGTTTCTGATCAGACTACTAAGTCTTAGGTTCTGATCATTGGTATTCTCCTGGTAGTAAAGGTTATTTAGAATATGCCCTGGGTTATGATTCACTATACTAAAGGTGCATAGATGTTGAGTGATTTTCAGAGCAGTAGCAGCAGCAGTAGGGCCTATATTTCTGAAGACCAAATCACATCTGGCTTTCCAGATTAACCAACAAATAGTAGCAAATGTAGCATTCCAGCTAAGGCTGCACATGGGACGGTACGGTCCGGGTTTCTTATGAACCCAGTACCTGTACCGGGAGTTGACCGGTACTTGTACATGTACCTGGAGTTGTACCTGTACCTGTAAGACCGGTACCGGGTTTTTACCTAGTTCTCCAAAAAAAAATTATTCGTCATCAACACATTTCAAGCCTGCAATCAACCCAATAAATCAATTTTAATTCGATCTTTTTATGAAGAACAGAGAATTGTAAACTCTAAAGGGTGTACTCAAAGGTATTCCCCCTTTTTCTTCTTTTCTTGCTAATCAGACAATCTCTTAATTAGAAAACCCCATTGACTTGTCGATCATTAATCTCCATTGCCAACAGAACCAAGCTCTTGTAATTTGGAATCCTAGTTTTTCTTCTCAGCACCAACAGACCCTTCTCATCTATTCTGCTGAAAACTCAAGTCCGAGTTCTCATTTTGACTTCATTTATCTCTCTAATTTCTTGATTCAATCTTTAATTGATCGTGGAGTTTATTAGGGTTCCAAAACAAGCTTCATTGGAAACAAAATTACAACATTAAGATTCCAATTGAGGAGGATTGATTACCAGTTTCTCAGATGCGATGGATTAACAATTTCATTTTCTCAGATGCGATTGATTAATAGTTCTCAGATGCAATTGAGGAGGAAGAAGAAGAAGGATGAGGGTACCTAAGAATCTAAACTGAAAGTCGCTGGTGGTGATGGTGAAGAACAAGGTGGTGGTGGGATGGATTAACGATGGGTTGTGCGCTGTTGCTATGAAACTGAAACTGAGAATCAAGAGGAAACTCTGAAACTGAATAGAACGAAAGACTCAATATATAACACCTAGCTAGGATTAATTGATCTAGAAGGATATTATTAACCGGGATTTTCATGTCGGTCCAAGCCGGTACTCTCCAAGAACCAGTACCTGTCCCGGTCTATACCGGTTATCATGTTCCATTCCCGTTACCTGTACCGCCTACACCGGTTCAAGTCCGGTTCCGGCTCGGTTTTTTCGATTCTGGTCCGGTACACCGGTTCCAGACCGGGTCTTGTGCAGCCTTAATTCCAGCTAGAAATGGGATTGTTAGAATGAAACCAGTTGTTGAACCAATCATGGAAGGATCTGTAGGCATTAAAAAGTTGATGACTCTCCCAAAGAGTTTTGCCCAAACATCATAGACAGCTGGGCAGGCCAAGAGAACATGAGTGATGTCTTCAGGAGCATTCTTGCAGAAGGTGCATATGGGATCAATGTAGTTCAAAATGCTAGCTGACATGGCATTGGTTGTGAGAATGCCATGAGCACACTTCCATCTGAATAGTTGAATAGCTGGAGTAGTTTCAAGTTTCCAGATTTCCTTCCAAGGAGCTATGAGAGTATCATTAGCATATTTATCATTAATTTGCTTGTCATATAGGGATTTGACAGTGAATTTCCTTATATGAGTTAAGCTCCACCTTATAGTGTCTTCAGAATTAGGATTATGGTGTGTCTGGATAATGAGGTTTTGAATATCCTGAGTAAACCAGAGAGCTAGGATATTTGTGTCCCACTCTCCATGGGTATTGAAAAGTTGATTGACTGTTTTGAGGCTTTAAGGGCATTGAGGTGGTTTTTGGATTATGTCAGGTAGGTTATCAATCCATCTATCCTCCCAAATGTGAAATTAATGCCATCCCTTATCTTCCAGATGTAATATTTTTGAATGCAAGAGATGCCTTCCAAAATTCCTTTCCATATCCAAGAATCAGTATTCTTTGGCTTGGTATCCATTCTGATAACTTCCTGATTTGGGAAATGAGATGCCTTCATAGTGCTGCTCCAGAGAGACTTTGGTTCTTCAATTAATCTCCATGTAATTTTTGAAATCATAGCTAGATTGAAATATTCCATATTTTTGAATCCCAATCCCCCTAGATCCCTTGGTTTGTTGACAACATCCCATGCAATGTAGAATAAGCCTTTAGATTTATCTCGCTCTTTGTTCCAGAAGAAGTCCCTTTGTATAACATTTATCTCTTTGTAGGTGCCCTTTGGGATCTTGAAGCAGTTCATTTGGTAAATGCTGGAGGTTGAGGTGACAGTTTGGATCATAGTAACTTTTCCAGCTGTTGATAAATTATTTTTCCAACCAGCAAGTCTGTGTTTTAATTTATCAACACAAGGCTTGAAGGCTTGAACTTTGGTTCTATTGGTGAAGAGAGGGGAACCCAAGTATTTATCTGTAGTGTTGATCCTTTGAACATGCATGACATCACTTATGATGTCTGCAATGTCTGGAGCAGTGTTCTTGCTGAAGAAGATTCCTGATTTAGCAAAATTGATCAACTGTCCAGAGGATTGAACAAAATATTGGAAAATCTTGATTAGATTGTTACATTCTTCCATATTGGCTTTGCAGAAAATCATGCAGTCATCTGCAAGGAGAAGGTGGTTAATGGCTGGAGCTTCATTGCAGATTTTTGTTCCATGTATAAGGTCATGAGATTCTGCATATATCAGATATCTAGAGAGGGCCTCCATGCAGAATAAGAATAGGTAAGATGAAAGGGAATCTCCTTGTCTGAATCCTCTAGTTGGTTTGAAGAAATTTCCAGGAGAACCATTAACCAACACAACAAGGTTAGTGGTAGAGATGCATTGATGAATTAGGTTGCACCATTGAGTGCTGAATCCCATTTGGGTCATAACTTTGATAAGAAATTCCCAGTTTACCCTATCAAAAGCTTTGGCCATATAAATCTTAATGTCCATAGTTCAATTAGCTCCTTTTTTTAACCTTTTCTGGTGTTCATATGGTGTATAAGTTCATGAGTTATGGCTATGTTGTCAGAGATTTGTCTGCCATATATAAAAGCAGATTGAAATGGGGATATAAGTTTGGGTAGAAGAGGTTTGAGTCTTTGAGAAAGAAGTTTGGATATAATTTTGTAAGTGGTATTACATAAGGATATAGGTCTGAATTGAGATGGGGTAGTTGGATTCTCAGTTTTGGGGATGAGAGAAATGAAAGTAGAATTCATCTCTTTAAGAAGATAACTAGATGTGAAGAAGTTTTGGACCATGTTGATGATGTCTTCACCTACAACTTCCCAGTTAGCTTGGAAAAAATATGGTGGGAAGCCATTAGGACCTGGAGCCTTATCTTCTGCCATACTAAATAGAATATCTTTGATTTCCACTGCATCAGGGATCCTTAAAAGATTATTATTCTCAGTGTTGATGATAGTGGTGGGGATGAGATTTTATGAGGGATTGATTGATGGTTATAGGTTCAACAGTAGCCACAGTAGCAAAATGATTGGTGAAGCAGAGGGTTATCTCATTGTTGTTATGTATCCAAGAGCCATCTTCTTGTTGGATTGAAACAATTTTATTCCTTTTATATCTTTTCTTGGCAGAGATGTGGAAGAAGCTGGTGTTTTTATCTCCAAGCTTGATGAACTGATCTCTGCTTGTAGTCTTCTCTGGTAGGCCTTTGAATGTGTTATATTTATGTGCCTACTTGTTATACCGCAAGTGCACGGCGTCTATCGGAGACGCGGCAAGTACGGGTCGATCCCACAAGGACTTGTGGTGCTTAAGATGATCTATGGCTTGCCAAACTGAATTCTAGAAAGTAACAAGACTAGTGTTTGGTTTGTCGAAACGACTGAGAAGTTGTGACAGTGAACTGAACTAAAGTAGCAAATGATTGTGACAAATTAGGAAGTGACCAGGGGTGATTATTTCCACCACTGTTCTTATGCTAAGGCAATGCAAGCTAAGTTATGATCATGTGCCTTCCTTTGAAGGTCTTGGCTAGATATTCATTAACTAAATTTGTTAACTCACCCTAGTATGAGTGGTCTTCTTACAGTACCACTCATCACAGGCTTGTAAACTCAATGGCTAACTACTAATCTTAATCATATTAGAACACAACAAAAATCATATCAAATCAGACATGCTTCACATTGGAATCAGGGGTTTCATCAAACACCCTGGAAATCAAATTAGAACATGATACAACAGAGATAAAACTACTATTGACGCTCTGGCTAGCCCAGGCATGCCCTCAAACATCCAATTACACCTTCTATTTATACATGCAAAAATCCCCCAAAATATCAAACCCTAATTCTCAAAAATCGAAATTAAAATTAAAATAAACTCTCACCTTACTCTCGATCGTCTCTCCTCTTGTCTAATCGCTCCGCAACTCCATGCTTCGACTGTAGTGATGAAAACCCTAGCTTTAGTTTTTCTCTAAGTTAGCTTCTAGGGTTGGAGAAGCTAAGAAAGAGAAAAACTAAATCTAGAGAGGGGTGTGGCTGTTGGGGTTGGTTGTTGCTGTGTCAGGAAGAGAGATGGTGGCGGAGAGGTGGTCTGATTTTTGTCAGGGAGAAGGAGGAGGTAGAGTATGGTCGAGCTCTGCAACAGAGAAGAAAGAGAAGGTGGAAGAAGGGAATAGGGTTTGGTCGGGGTATAGGGTGTTGGTAGTTTTGTTGTGAGGCATGAACATCAGGGAAAGATGAGACTGGCCTAGCGAGCGTAGGATGAAGATAAGCGAGATCCGAACGGCTCGGATATAGACATCTTCGGTGTTGAGCGGGAGCGGCGATCTTTGATGGAATGGTTGGAGCGAGCGTCGGATCTAGGGTAGATCGAATCTAACGGCCTGGATGAGACGGACTCGGATCCGGGTCATGGCTAGCTCAAGCCCATGTCTTGCTTGTTGGGTTGCAACTGTTGCGCGCGCGGGCTTCGACTTTCTGCTCCATAGATGCTCGACTCCAATTCTTCGCTCTTTGGGCTCCTCAGTTTCTCCGAGCTTTATTTATTACCTAAAAACACAAAATTAATTAATACAAATATTTATTCTTGAAAACAAAGAAAACACAGAATCTGGGATAATATCTGATTTCTAAGCGCAAAAGATGAGTAAATTGCCAATAAAAAGGTGTATAAATATGCACTATTTGGCACTCATCATCTTCCAAAATCTTTCTTGAATGTTCTGCTTATGTTCAACTCTCTTCTTAGCCTCTCTGATCGCCTGTCCTCTATTATTGTTGAATTGATTTTTGGTGATCCATTCAAAGTGTTGTATACTGTTTTCAAGGTTTGTATTGATGTTTCCATATATTTCCTTGTTTCATTTCTTTAATTTGACTTTAATATCTCTTAGCTTCCTAGCAATCTTGATAGCCAGAGAACCTTTGTGCTGAGTCTTCCAGCATTCAGCTATGATTTCTTTACAATCTTTGTGATCAAGCCAGTGACCAAAGAATTTGAAGGGTATGTGTCCTTGCTTCCAGTTAGGATTGGTATTGAGGAGAGTGGGGTTATGATCAGAGCCAATGGCAGGAAGGTTGGAGATGGTGGAATTTGGGTGAATTTAAAGCCAACTTTTATTGGTTAGGCCTCTATCTAATCTTTGTTCTGTGAGATGAGGACCCACTCTTCTGTTAGTCCATGTGAATGGACATTCAGTGTAACCCAAATCAGTAAGACTAGCTGCTTCCAATTTCTCCAAAAAAAAATGTTAGCTTCATGAGAATCAATAGGATGTTGGCTGAATTTTTCATGATCATGCAACACAAAGTTCAGGTCACCCATTATCAACCAAGGTAGGGTGTTAATCTTATCAGTATTTTCTATCATTTTTCAGGAATGCAATTTATCAAGAGTAATATAAGGACTGCCATAGTAGCCTGTGAATAACCAATGGTCCCCTATACTAGGGAAACAGTGGCACTAATATGATGGTTAGAGAAATCTTGTATGGTGATCTTTAGGTTGGTTTTCCAGGCTAAGACAAGGCCACCAACAGTTTTAGATTTTCCTCTAGGCTCAACAAACCAAAAATTAGTGACTCCTATGTTGCTAAGGATAGCTTTTAGGTTTCTAGTTTGTTGTTTGGTTTCAGATAAAAAGAAGATGTCAGGATTATGTTTATTTAACATATTATTCAGATGTCTACTAGTTTTGGTTGTCCTAGTCCTTGACAATTCCAAGACATGAAAGTATGATGCCAAAAGTATGAAACAGTGGGATAAGTAAAAATTATGATTAAGTGGCCTAAGTAAGTAGTACTATGAAGCATGGTAGTGTTGTGAGTGGTCAAAACTAGAGTAATCTTGATATAAGTATAATGCAAGCTTTGAGTATGAGAGATAATCATAAAAAGAAATACCTGAGGAGTTAAGAAAGGATTTGGTCCCTCAAGGCTGACAGTAGTCATATCATTCAGTTGGTCTTCCTCAATTTGCATTGTTTGATTGTTGCTCTTCTTGGTAGGTTGAGTTTGGTCCCAGTGATGGAGAAGATTTCCAGTGGAAATTGGGGGGATGAAGAGTTTTCTTTTTGGACCAATTAGCTGAGGATGAATTTCAGTATCTACTGCTTTGAGTTTGAACTCCTTCTTTCTTCTTTCCCAGAGCAGCTTCTTGTGGTTGTTGAAATCTTCATTGATTTGATTTTGTATATCAGACCGGGAAGGTAGAGATTCAAAAACAGTTGATTAGCATTATTGATTTTTGGGAAAATATTCTCAGGGTTGATAGTATTTTCTACTCCAGGCTCAGTAGTTGGATGATGTTTCCTTGCAGCTGCTTTAATGTTGATGCCTTTCTTCTTCATTATTTTATCCTTGTTCCTACTATTTTCAATGAGTTTTTTATGCTTCTTTTGACAAGCTATGACTTCAGTGTAAGTAGTTGGAATTTCTCCACTAATAGGTTGGTGCAGACCAGCTTTAAAGAGGATAAAGTTTTCTGGACTATCTAGTTCTTCTGTGCTATTCTTGAGGATGATTTGTCTTTGTGCTAGCCTCATTTTGATAGCAAACTCCTCAGCAGAATCTTTATCAGAGTAGTTCCTTCTTTTGATAATAGTTTGAGGGCTACTGGTATTTGAGCTGTTTGGGGTGTTGGAGGTTGAGGGATAGGAATTATTAAGATTGGATGGATGGGTATTTTGTGTGACATTTTGAGTATTTTTTTTCTTTTTCCTCACATAAAGGGCCAGGATGATCTAGGATTCTGCAGACTTTGCAGAAGGCAATGCAATTCAAAGCATATGCCATTTCAAGCCAGTAGGAGATGGTAGGAGTTTCATAAGCATCAATACCAAATTTTAGAGCTCTAGTCACATCAATGGTTAGGAGAACTTCTAGATTCTTTTCATCTTAATCCCTTCCATAAGCTTTCCTAGCTTCTTGAAAGATTCCAGCTGGTTTGAGAATATTGCTCATATCAGTAATGATGTGTCTGGAAACTCTTTTCACCAGTGCCCAAATCCCAACTTTGTAGAAGTTTGCTTCATCAATGAATTCAGGTCCAGCCAGAAGAACTTCAGTTAGAACAATGAGTTTGTCAAAATACCTATGGTACCTCCTCTTCTGCATTTCTCTTGAGCTCCCAGTTTGAGTTGATAAACCTTGAGATGGTTCTGGTTTCATGGGAAATTTTGCTACAATATCTGCTAATGAAGACCCATTTCCAATCTTCTTTCTTTTTAAGTAGAGTGTTCTCAGAATTAATAAAAACTTTAGGAAAAAGGTCTTCAGGGATGTTTAGGGAAGAATCCATCAGTTCTACCAGGTTTTCAACTTGATCTGAGGATTTAGTTCTTGAGGAGGAAGCCATGGAAGGAGTTTTAGTGATGGTTGTGGTGATGTGGGTAAATGAGAGAATGGTGGTATGAGTAGTACTGGAACTAAGTACTTTAATTTGAATTTTGTGGTGTAGGTATGTTGTATACTTAGGGTACGTTTTGTTGTTTTGTTGCAGGTGGTAAGGATGATGCTCTAAAAACCAATTGTTAACAGAGATGAAGTACAAGCACCATGTGCTATCTAAGTGATTCCAGAGCCTGTGTTGTTTAGCTTTGCTGACCAAGTTGGTGTTGTTGACTACTGGCGAGCCTTGTGAGAAAGACCTGTCAATAAGCCAATTTCCATAGCAATACAAAATATGCTTATGATAATAATTGGTTAGCCCGTGAGTTCTATTTATGGTAAGTGTTTCTATATTATTATCAAAGGTACTAGTATGGGCATGCATATGATATTGACATCTATTGTGCATAATGTTTAAGTCTGTTAATATGTTATCCTGCTGAAAGGACGGATTAAAGACAGAGATATGCAAGATAATGAGTAAAAAATGCCATTGTGAGAGAGGTATACTGAGTCTTAGTTGATGTCTGTGATTATCAGCTTTGGAGACAGTCTTTAAGATGACTAGTGGAGAGTCAGAGCACCAATCAAATGAGTTATTGAGTTCATTCAGCTTTATAAATGTCTGAATCGTGTACGTGTTCTTGGCTCGTGCATAGGAATTTGCAGTTATTTGCACCGAACTTGTCATTGCGCCAAGTATAGTGAAGACCCTCCTCCACTCGCTATCTGTCATGAAATTGAATAAGGGGTTAGTTAGACAAAATTGAGAGCAGTTAATTATCTTAGGGTGAAGGTAATGGTGCCTTGGTTGCGGGAAATTTGAAACGACAGAGATAGGATTAAGAGTATTGGGGACGCAAAAGATTTCTCTCTGGGAACCGTCGCCAATTAAAGTTGAGAAGACCCAACACCCGGCGATAAAAATCCTTGTAAAGTCTTTCTAAACCGTTAAACAATGTTCTAATTTCTTATTCAATCCTTTTCTATTCCTCCATTCTATTCTATTTAGAAATTTGTCAAATCCTTCACTATGTCTGATGCTGAAAAGAAAACTGATCGAAAGGGAAAGCGGAAGATGATTGAGGCTGATATTGAGCCCAAAATTCACTGGTATCCTCGACAGTATTCTGTTGATTGTTTTCCATATGGCATAGCTTTTCCTCAAGGATGTGAATCGCCCGATTTTGAGGAGAGCTTCGCCTGGTATTTGGATGATCTGCAGCACAATGTTGATGTGAAGGTCGAGGAGTGTTTCCAACATGAAGGGCCACCAAGTGTTGTACATGAGTTGCTGATGGAATCTCCAGTTAAACGTCTGCGTCAATTTTTCAATCAACCAAAACCTGTACCTATTAATTAGGATACTAGCAACTCTTTTAAGGATGTGAATGTTGAATCTCCAGAAGGGGGTTGTAATCGACATGCACCAAGAGAGGTTGGAGATGCTAAAAATAGGTATGTTACTGGAATCCCCATTTCTTCTGAGCATCCTCAAATGGGTTCTAAGGAGGAATGGATCTTGTATGCTTATCATCCTAAATTTGGACCCTTTGAGGTGCATGAGGGCGTTGCTGTTGTTTCCGATCGATTCTTGGAATATGGCTTGAGTAGAGTTGGATTACGATCCATTATTCTCTCTGCTGACGAGAGGTTTGTGGTACGTCAATTGGCTAGTCAGATGATGAGTGCTAAATAGTGCATATTTATACACCTTTTTATTGGCATTTTACTCATCTTTTGTGCTCAAGAATTAGATATTATCCCATATTCTGTATTTTCCTTGTTTTCAAGAATAAATATTTGTATTAATTAATTTTGTGTTTTTAGGTAATAAATAAAGCTCGGAGAAATTGAGGAGCCAAAAGAGCGAAGAATTGGAGTCGAGCATCTATGGAGCAGATAGCCAAAGCCCGCGCGCGAATCAGTTGCAACCCAACAAGGAAGACATGGGCTAGAGCTACCCATGACCCGGATCCGAACCCGCTCATCCCGAGCCGTTAAGATCTTCACTCGCCACATCCTACGCTCGCTCCGACTTCCTCATCATATCTTGATGCGCTCGCTCAACACCAAAACACTCCGAGTCTCTCTCGGCCTGTTCGGATCTCGTCTCGTAGCATCCAACGCTCGCTGAGGCCTTCTCATCATTCCTTTGCTGTCCCTGCCTCACACCACAGCACCCAACACCCTATACCCTATTCGAACCAAATCCATTTCTTCTTCCATCTTCTCTTTCTTCTCCCACGACTCCACGAGAGAAAAACCCATCCTCCTTCTTCACCTCCCATACCGTTGCGAGAGATCATCATCACCACCCTATCTCCTGTCAACGCCATCACCAACAACTCCTGCAGCCATCTCCACTCCCTAGTTCACACTTTCTCCATCATTAGCTTCTCTCAACCTAGAAGCTAGGGTTGAGGCAGTTTGAACTAGGGTTTTCACCAACAACCATGCATGGTCATCTCAGAGGCGAATTCATAGAGGTGAAGCTGATTGAGCGACGTGGGTGAGAGAGTATTGATTTTAATTTCTATTTTAAAGTGAATTTAGGGTTTGGTTTTCTTGGCATGTATAAATAGAAAGTCTGTGGTTGTGAAATGTTAATGCCTGGACTAGCCAGAGCACCAATTAGGTTTAATTTGTAGTTTAATTGTTATTTTGATGTTTTAATTTAGTGTGCTAGGGTTTCATTGAAACCCTAATTCCATGTTGTGTTAAACTCTGTTGAATTATTCTTGAGTGCTAAATGTTATCAGACAACTTCAATTTTAACACCTCAGTGCTTTTCTCTCACAATGCATGCCAAGTATGCATTGTAGTTAGGTTATATCTTGTGTTGAATGTGTTTCAGCTCTTACTTCAATTACTATTGCTAATTCTTTTGACTAGTTGTGCTTAATTAGACAACTAGTGCTCTAGGTTAGTGCCTTAGCTGAATATTGAAGTGTCACTAGGTGAAACTCCTTAGATAAGTGGTAGAATTGACAAACTTCACTCATCTGGCATAGGAACAAGAACTTCAGCTTAGTTGAACACACAATAGGAGTTAGTGGTGGATTTGAAGACCCTAGCATCCCCATTGTCACTAGTTACATTTTATTTATCATTCCTTGTCACTACAACTTAGCCGTATCGGCACAAAACCCCCTGTTGTTACACCGTCACCTGAAATCAGTAAGTAGTAAGCCTTTAGATCAATCAGAGCACCACAAGTCTCTGTGGTTCGACCCGTACTTGCCACGTCTCCGATAGACGTCGTGCACTTGCGGTTATTACATGTAGGCTCATAAATATAAACATCTTTTCCAGGCCTACCAAGTTTTTGGCGCCGCTGCCGGGGACTTGGCGTGTGCCCTGTCGATTGTTGGCTTATCTTTACTGAATTTCCATTTCTCCCTGTAAATACTCACATTGCATTGTTATTTTTAGCTCTTTGTTAGTGTAACTTAACTATTCTTTTTCGTTTTGCATCTTCACTGTTTTCCATCTTCAGCAATGTAATTTAGTTGTTCTCTGCACCTGTTATTCCATCTGTTAATGCATCATTACTTTATTAGTACAACTTAGTTATAATTACATTTCATCATATCATTGTTAGATGTGCATTGTTAGTTGTGCATTTTTAGCCGAGCATCCGTAAAATTAACATGTTTGCTATTTGCCATCTCACCCCGTGATTTCCTATTTGCTATTTTTCTTTTGCTCTTGTTAGCCCATTATCTCTTATCTTCTATAGCTTGCATTCACTAGCTTACATTCACTAGCCCTCACATCTCAGAACTTAGCTACAATATTCACTTGGCCCTATAATTTTGTAGCTCACCAAGTTTGGTCATTAGTTTACAAGGAGACTAAACAGCCCCCTGTATCATAGTGTCACTTGTAATTCTTTTCCCTTGTCACCCAAATCACTCTCCTCCTCCTCGGTCAAGTTATTTTCGGGTTTGTGTGAATATTCTTCATCTTTGCCTTAACTCGTGCATCCCCAGGAACTAAATTCTTTGTTAAGCCAGCAGGTACCGCTATGCTGATGTGCTTGCTGAGCTTGTTGTGCTTGCTTTGGCTGAGTTGCTGAGCCAACCCAAGGAACACAAGAAAAGCGCAGGACTTGAGGTGAGTAATTGAACATTGTATTGCTCGTGCCATGTATGCTCTGCACCCGAAAACTTTACACTTGTATGCTCTGTGACCTCGGTTCCCAAGTGAAGTCAATCTATGATAGTTGATATCAACTACCCCAGTTGACTCCAACACCTCTGAGCATAACATACCTGAGCATAACCATTGAAAACCAAAAGGGTCAACTGACCCTGTTGAACTTGTGTTGTGTGAACCATGAGTATACTCTTTGCTTAGTCTGCAGACCCTCTCCCAGGCTTGAGCTTGAGCCGACATCCTAGCTAAACCGGTTAGCCGAGTTACTTTTGTTGCATAACCCACCCGAGCCACAACTTCGAATTTCCATGATCTCGTGAATCACAAACATGCTAGCTCGAATGCCCTAATCTTATGCTAGCAAATATGCAAATGTGAAATAGCCATTCTTTCTTGATCCATATAACATTTTGAGTTGTATTTGCTAGCTACTCTGCTTGCTTTAACTTTGTGCATGACCGAAATTGAGCCGGGTATCATTGTTTATACACCTGTTTGCCCTTGCATAACAAAGTAGCTATCCAACCCAAGCACCGCCCGAATGCATGATAAAATCTCTTGCTAGAAGTGATCAATTTAAAATATGGAAAGATTGTGTGTTACGTGCTTGTGTGAACCCCGAGCATAACCTCCGTGAATCCCTAGTTAGTTGTGCCTGTACTAGTTAGTTGTTGCCTCGCACTTCAAACAAGCTCTAGTCGAGACAACTAAAAGCTAATACCACATCTCGTGTGACTACCGGTGATGTCAATTGAACCTTGTGTGGCACGAGCATTAACTTTTGTCGACCCTGTTGCAATTGTGAATTGGTATTAGTTGTTCCATCTACCCTGAAAATTTTAGAGCATAGACTTGTGAAGAGTGACAACAACTAGCCTTGTTGACACCCGGTGGTATATTGTAAAGGCCAAGCTTTGCTTATTTGTCGTGACTGTCATTTGTGCAACAAATTCGCAAATTGTGTGTGACCTATAGCATTTGAATGAGTGTTGGGCAACTTGAGTAAGCATAATCATCTGCACCTGACCTTGCATCTGCTAAATTGTGCTCTGCACATAATCCTGTTCTGTGCACTTGACCAGTGCACTTAGTCATCACCGAAATTTCCGCACTACAAACCGTCTTTGTGAAGACCAAAGACTACCAGACTTTCAAAGCACTTATGTGTGCTCGGTTTTGTGAATTGGTATGTTGATTTTTGTACGAGTTTTTGATTAATCTCATCTTGGCTGTGAGCCGCACTAGGGCCTATGCGTGTTCATTTGCAACTCTGTGCACTCTCCACCAGCACCCAAGCATTCCTGTATGCTTGAAATTTTGTAATTTTTGTTGTGTGTCTCACTGGGACTGTGCATAGGCTGCTCAGTGCTTCACACCCAATTCTTTGTTCTCTGTCTTTGAGTTTAAACTAAATTGCACACAATCATGCACCTATTCTATGCTTGGCTGGACCAAGGCCGTGCAAACATCAATCGGGTCATGCAACCACCTTCATCCCACATAAGCCACACCTGTTGGGCTAATTGAACCCACACTGCTGGGCTGTGCACAAAACTTTCAGCCTACACCCACCTGGGCTCTACACACAGACAAAGCCCACATTATCTGGGCTAGAACCCACACTCCTGGGCTGTTAACCTGTTACCCAACTGCTGGGCTGAAACCCACAGTTCCACTGGGCTGTACTTTCCCAACAAAACCAAATAAGCCCTCTTAAACCAAACCAAAGCCCACATAAACCAAATAAACCCACATAAACCAAATGAAACCCCATAAACCAAACTAAACCCAATAAACCAAACTAGGCTTTGAGTTCAATTTGAGTTGTTAAATCATGTCAGGATTTTGGTCTGCAACTGGGGATACAAACAAATCCATTAGAGAGCTCGCTTACGGGCATGCTTCACAGTATGAACTCCCCACATGCCATAGTGATTTTAGGAATTATTATGAGCCTTCTCAGGGCCTTGACCTCACATACCCTAATCATTATGAGCACATGTATCATCCACCACAGGTTGAGAATGAACACTTTCCTCATACCCAGTCATCACTTCTAGATCAATTAGAAGCTCAAGTTTCGCTTTAGAAAGGCAATTACATGAGCAATCTGTCAAATCTAATCCCCCTAGGCACTATGCAA
Source organism: Papaver armeniacum (assembly GCA_023531295.1). Taxonomy (NCBI): domain Eukaryota; kingdom Viridiplantae; phylum Streptophyta; class Magnoliopsida; order Ranunculales; family Papaveraceae; genus Papaver; species Papaver armeniacum. The sequence continues at coordinate 336,946 of JAJJWW010005957.1, read as the reverse complement.
TGTATACTTGTACCTTATGTGGTAGCTTAGACCACCTGCTGAGAACTCATACATTTTACATGAGTTTAGGCGATCTAGGGAAAACCATGATAATCCAATGTACGAATTGTCTAGAAGTGACTATTGGGACCATAATCAACCCGCACACATGCATCATTCACCACAAAGGGGAGATGAACAGGTTTTATACTCCCCCAACTCCGTGTTTGCAATCGATAATGGAAACACTCATGGAGCAAAATGCTAGGCTTGAAATGAATGCAATGCATGACCATCCACATAGCAACATGTCTGAATTTCCCTTCTCTAGTGAACCTCATGCACAACCATACAGTGAATATCCATATGAGGAATGCATACCCACTAGTGAAGACTCTCCTTCAATAGAACAACTCACCGTGATTCTTCAAAGGAACCTGATTGAGTTACAAAATGATAGGATTGAAAATAGTGTTTCTAGTCTTACTCATGCAACTAACACCGAATATGAACCTAATCTAGAGGTAGATGAGTACACTAAAAATACTACAATTTTGAATGGAGAGATGAATTTTTGCTATGATGATGATGATGATGAATATGAAGAGCATGTGTATTTTGAAAATATAGTAGAATCTTTAGGTTAAGAGACATTAAGTGTCTCTCCTGTGAACCCTATGAATGATGTTTCTTCTGATATTCATACATATGCTGTTGATGTGGAACCTATGCAATTGTCCTGTGGAATTGAGCATGCTTTACCACATGTTTGTGACCTAGGAATAGCTGAATTGTCTGTTGACACGGATGATTCAATGCATGTGCCTAACTCCATGCCTAGGCTACAACATGATATCTCTCCTGGTTATGTTATACATGAGAATGATGATGAGTATGACCTGGAGATTGATGAATTGTTCTATGCAGGTGAACATGATTTACCCTCTTCTGACTTTAGGAAAGTGTGTGATGGTGCAAATGATTTTATAAATGAACACAACTTAGATGTACCTAACCTCTCTCCTGAGTCACAAATTGAAACTCCTCCACCAAGCCTAGGTGTAGTTTGTAACAAAATTGCAAAACCAACTTTTCTGAAAATGCCTAACTTAGGCTTAGAGCTTTGTGCTTCCCAAGTCCTCTTGGACTATTTTGCATCAAAGTATGACACCTTTAGGGAACCACAATTGGAATGTGTATGTCTGCCTGTTCTTAGCAAAACTCATTTTGAGTTAGACCTTGTGCATGATGTACCTTTAATTTTGCAAGATTTTGTTCTCAAAAACACATCTGTTGACAAGTTTAGGTTTGGGGGAAAATCATTCACATATGCAGTCTTACTTGCACTCTCATATTATATTTGTGTAAGGCTGTTGATGTTTGTACATATTTTCTATTGGGTTGATCCTCAACTCTTTAGATTGTTAGTATATGGTGAATTTTCATTGTATATAATCCAGTAGGACTTGTTAATTTTTTCTTTCTTGAATCGGTTGAGTCTTCTTGTACATATATTGTGCTAATCCGATATGATCTCCGCTGAGAATGTTGGATTCTAGCCTTGATTAATGAAGCTCCAACCTTGCTCCCACCGATATCCGATAATCTCTTCCCTTTTCTCTTATCAGCATAGTTCTCATGGTATGTGACTGTTTAAATTTAGATTATATGTTGACACATTGAGGACAATGTTTGATTTAGGTTTGGGGGTGCATTTGCATTTAGAGTTTTTAGTCTTTTTAATCTTTTATTCTCAAAAAAAAAAAAAAAAAAACTCTTTTTGTAAATAAAAACCTCCAACTTTTAGAGATTTTAGAGTCACTAGCATGCTTCTAGCTATGTTTACATAGAGAGTCTGACCGAAATAACAGAACTTGGAAGTACCGGAGAACACAATCGGGTTTCTTAGTTGATTAGAGCGTTAAAGTTGGATTTAACCATACCAGAGGGCGAATTAGGTGTCGTTTAGATATTCGGTAGTAGAATTGTGATCACCCATAGTGGAGACTACCCATTTTACATCAAGTGAGGCACCAACCTTCAATTTTTTGCAACTTTCTAGAAAAGCTGTTAGAGTGTGTGTCACCGTACGTCAATTCCGGGTAGGAATGGTGAGCTACCCAACTTCGCACCAATTTCAGCACTACTTTTGATCTCTTGAGTGCTAGTTTTTTGTCAATCATGAGGGTGACGTCTAAAGATGAAAACTCCTTCTAAATATCGATTTGCAGTTAGCATCACTCTCTCTCTCAATCAACATACCCATAGAAACACATCATCGTCAGCAAACGGAGCATCATCAGAATATTGAAAGAAAAGTTGAGATAGTCCAAGGTTACATACAACAAAAGAAAATAGGATGAGAATTAATGAAGTTTGTGAAAAATTGAGTTTTATTGTTTTATTGTTATTTTCATGTCATGTATGTTAAAAAAAAAAAAAAAAAAAAAAAAAAATTGTAGTTTATGTTTGTCAAGTTTTTGTGAAGTTCAGAAGTTCGTCATCAACATTTGAAGACCGAAGATTGAAGACGTTTCTATGGTTTCTTATGAGAGAGTGATATTAATTGCCGATCGGGTGAGAAGGTAAGTGAGTACTCCCACCCCTTGATAATGGTTGATTTCCTTTCTTAGAGATCATCAGAAAAAGATTCTTTTTGTCCACATTTCATTTGTGGAGTCTCCAGATTTTATTTCGGAAGGTTATCCTTCTTACCTACAACGTGTGCGGGATTTCTCTCTTTATTCCCGCCTGCACACATGAGAGACTAAAAAAGCGATCTTTTTGAGTGCAATTATCATAAAACCCTAATGGTGAGGCGAAGTCGAGGCTTATGATCACAATCGAATCCGAATTCTTTCATATGGTATGGTTACTTCTCGCTCAACACTTAAGGATGAGAATGCGTTCTTTGGTAGTTCTAACTTCACACTAGCATGCGAAACTCTATGTCCTCATAGCTTCTTGGATGCTTGAGACTCTTTTACACTCGAAGTTGGAGAAGGTTTTGTGGGTACACCTCTGGTAAACCCTCACGAGACTACAACTCGTCCACTAGGGACACCTAGGGGTTTAAAGGCTTAGTGCATACGCTAAATGCATTCGAGAGACCATGCGACGGGGTATAGTTAGGATTTCTTCATTTCTGTTTCACTTGAGGACAAGTAAAATTCAGGTTTGGGGGTATTTGATGAGTGCTAAATAGTGCATATTTATACACCTTTTTATTGGCATTTTACTCATCTTTTGTGCTCAAGAATTAGATATTATCCCATATTCTGTATTTTCCTTGTTTTCAAGAATAAATATTTGTATTAATTAATTTTGTGTTTTTAGGTAATAAATAAAGCTCGGAGAAATTGAGGAGCCAAAAGAGCGAAGAATTGGAGTCGAGCATCTATGGAGCAGATACCCAAAGCCCGCGCGCGAATCAGTTGCAACCCAACAAGGAAGACATGGGCTAGAGCTACCCATGACCCGGATCCGAACCCGCTCATCCCGAGCCGTTAAGATCTTCACTCGCCACATCCTACGCTCGCTCCGACTTCCTCATCATATCTTGATGCGCTCGCTCAACACCAAAACACTCCGAGTCTCTCTCGGCCCGTTCAGATCTCGTCTCGTTGCATCCAACGCTCGCTGAGGCCTTCTCATCATTCCTTTGCTGTCCCTGCCTCACACCACAGCACCCAACACCCTATACCCTATTCGAACCAAATCCATTTCTTCTTCCATCTTCTCTTTCTTCTCCCACGACTCCACAGAGAAAAACCCATCCTCCTTCTTCACCTCCCATACTGTTTGCAGAGATCATCATCACCACCCTATCTCCCCATCAACGCCATCACCAACAACTCCTGCAGCCATCTCCACTCCCTAGTTCACACTTTCTCCATCATTAGCTTCTCTCAACCTAGAAGCTAGGGTTGAGGCAGTTTGAACTAGGGTTTTCACCAACAACCATGCATGGTCATCTCAGAGGCGAATTCACAGAGGTGGAGCTGATTGAGCGACGTGGGTGAGAGAGTATTGATTTTAATTTCTATTTTAAAGTGAATTTAGGGTTTGGTTTTCTTGGCATGTATAAATAGAAAGTCTGTGGTTGTGAAATGTTAATGCCTGGACTAGCCAGAGCACCAATTAGGTTTAATTTGTAGTTTAATTGTTATTTTGATGTTTTAATTTAGTGTGCTAGGGTTTCATTGAAACCCTAATTCCATGTTGTGTTAAACTCTGTTGAATTATTCTTGAGTACTAAATGTTATCAGACAACTTCAATTTTAACACCTCAGTGCTTTTCTCTCACAATGCATGCCAAGTATGCATTGTAGTTAGGTTATATCTGTGTTGAATGTGTTTCAGCTCTTACTTCAATTACTATTGCTAATTCTTTTGACTAGTTGTGCTTAATTAGACAACTAGTGCTCTAGGTTAGTGCCTTAGCTGAATATTGAAGTGTCACTAGGTGAAACTCCTTAGATAAGTGGTAGAATTGACAAACTTCACTCATCTGGCATAGGAACAAGAACTTCAGCTTAGTTGAACACACAATAGGAGTTAGTGGTGGATTTGAAGACCGTAGCATCCCCATTGTCACTAGTTACATTTTATTTATCATTCCTTGTCACTACAACTTAGCCGTATCGGCACAAAACCCCCTGTTGTTACACCGTCACCTGAAATCAGTAAGTAGTAAGCCTTTAGATCAATCAGAGCACCACAAGTCTCCGTGGTTCGACCCGTACTTGCCACGTCTCCGATAGACGCCGTGCACTTGCGGTTATTACATGTAGGCTCATAAATATAAACATCTTTTCCAGGCCTACCATCAGACTTGGCGCCATGATGAACCTATGCGCTTTCCAGTAATGGATGCTCTCTGTCCATCCACCATAAAGATTGGTTGTGCAATTTTTGCAGGGAAAGGAAATCCAGATACCGATCCAGTCACCAATCCAAATTATCCAGAGTTTGTCCCTGAGATGAATGTGCCTGCTACTCCAAAAAGTGTACCTGAAATGTCTCCCAATGGTTCTACCACAGGTGCATTGGATCCTGAGGATGAGCAGCAAACTCCGATTCCAAAGAGGTGTGTTGTTGAACCGGTTATACATATGACTCGTAGTCGGACTCGGAGTGTCAGCCAGGGTACTCGAAGCAAGACTCGTCTCTTTCCTACGTAAGAGAATCTGCAATCTTTCTTGCTTAAATTCAATCTGGTGTTTAGTATGGGTTTTTAAATTGGGATTGGACTGAAGTTTATTTGGGTTATGAGTGTTGCTCTTTAAACTTTTTGGACTAGAAGATTTGATGGTTTGGGTTTTGTTGGAACAATTTCTATTTCTTTCTGTTTGATTGTTTATGTAAGGATTGTTGTGGTTCTTGAATTTGAATTTGGTTAATCTGATGATGATTTGTCTCGGTTGAATATGATTATTATAATGAGGTTTGGGTTTGAGAATGCTCCAGTAGATTATATCTTTGTACTGAAGAGAATCGAGCTTTGTGGATTGTTTAGTATAGGGGTTAGGAGCTGTTTCTAAATAGAGAGCATGATTTATGTTTGTGGGATTTTTTGATTCAGGAAAATACTGTGGTTGAGGTAGTAGAATTGTTAATCCAGGGCATATTTGATTTAAGAAAGTATCCAGAGTGTATATAAACATAGAATTTCGAAGTATTTGGGGAGGGTTGGGGATTTGATATTTCTGTGGTGATTGTAGTGGTAGTGTTTCCAATAGAATTTATAGATTGAGCCTTGTAGTGAGTAGGTAATGATAAAGTTCTAGGGATGACAGAGTTGACATAGTTGCTAGAATTGATTGTGATGCCTGTAGAGCTTATGATTCTTGTGATACTTGAGATGCTTGTAGTTTTTGGGTGATTTGCGTGAGTCATGTGATTTGTGGTAAAGTTGAAGCAATTACAGGTGCAACAATGGATTGATTTCATGATGATTCGCAATAGAATAGAAATGGAGGAGCATTTAGAAAGAAAAACTTAGTAGTAACAGGTTTCCGACATGAAAGTCCGACAAATTTCCGGTAGAAAATAGCCGTTACAGAAGAAGATGACAAGAATAACGGCTAGAAAAGGCCGGAAAGAATGGAGAGACGGCTAGAAATCAGGCAGGGAGGAGAGAGGAGGAGTCGTACAGAGAGAGAAACATTTCGGCTAGAAATCAGGTAGCTAGAACTCTTTTGAGTGTGCAAGATTAAACAAGTTGGATATTTGTATATATGAAGGCCCATAAATAGTAGGAGTATTTATTCAATCTCCACCATATTTTATTATTCCCTCTGTCCTTATTATAAAGGCGGAGTTTAGAAATTTTACAGTCCTATTAGATAGGCGGAGTTCCAATTTGAAGGTTATTTTTTCCACAAATACTCTTATTTATGATGCTTTAAATGTAGATATATAGATTAATATTTGTATAGAGATTAGGTAATTAAGAAGAAATTAATGAAAATTAGATATTTTCTTATTATAAGAGAATGCACCTTCTCCGCCTTTATAATAGGAACATGGGGAGTATAAAACTTACCTTAACCTTTTCGATATAATAAAGTCGATTTTTTTTTTGAGAAATTCGTTGGTTGGTCCAAAAAATCCGGTAGTAGTCACTTTGTAGTCCACCGGGAAAAACCAATTATCCGGAGGTCCAAAAAACTTTTAAAAACTTAAAATTACTTCTCTGCCCATCAGGATTCACGTGTGACACACATAAGCTGGAACCTTTCAAGTTTCTTTTCATTTACAGAAGTATTTAAACCAGAAATAGAAGTCAAAACCACAGAAATAAATTTAGGACATTGAAATCTAGGTTTTTCAGTTTCAAACCACCTGAAAATGAAAGTCAAAACCACTTGAAACTGGAAAACTAGGGCATAAATTGGAATCAAAAACCAAATCATCAACAAAAATGGTTACCACAAGAACGATTAAAGAACAGAAAAAAAAGAAGTAATTGAAGAACAAAGTACACCTTCTCCAACAACAAAGGAGAATATAAAATTGTTGCTCCTTCAGCAGCATGAAAGACGAAGACAATCGATGTTACTCCTCCACGAACAACAAAGGGGAAGAAAGAAAAATCCCTAAAAAAAGGTACATCTTCTAATTTCACTTCGTATTAGTAGATTCTTCTTTGATTTGAAGCTATGATTGTTGAATTAGAAGATTTCCTTTTTCGTGTACTATTTGTAAAACATCTTTTATGCTTGAATGAAGAATCAGTACATGTTGGTATGTACAGTTGATACTTCATTTTACGTAGCTATTAGGTACGTATTAATATGTACTAACATGCAAGGGAAAAAAATGTGTAAAGCGATATGTTTTGACAGTACATATTGATATGCACTGATTGAAAAACTCAATTCTAACAGTTCATATCCACCAGTACATATCAACATGTACTGTTTGATACAGATCACATATTAAACCGACAATACATATCCATTAGTATACATTGATATATACTATTGGACACTTAGATTACATACTTATTAGGTACATATCAACATGTACTACCTTGCGAAAGAAAAATAAAAAAATTTGTTGTGCTTTGTTACTTTAGTCTAATAATATTTTGGGTTGTTGTCGCTACATATTCTCATCATTTTCAATACATATGTTCTGCAGTTTCGTCAAGAAGAGTTCGGGTTTGCACTGCTCACAAGAGGAATGGTGATGAAGATGCAAAGGAAGAAGTTTCGGCACCAGTGGATATAAATTTGGCAGGTGGATGGTTTGAGACAGGGATATAGATTACAATTTGATTCTCATTACAAAACAAAGGAAATGTTAAGCTTAAAATACGGTATATTGTTTTTATTCTACTACTTCTTGTCTTATATATTTCAGTTTTCAAATTACTGTGAGCACAATTTCTGTTTCCAAATTATATGCAAGTTGCAAGTATTCCAGAAGGTGTACCTCGAGGTTGTTTTAAGACTTCCATGTACGTATCAACATTTGTTGAATATAATCCTACAGTACTGTTTGTACCATCAATAAATTGATGGTGGACCGCTAATAAAGCCCGTTACGTCTAGCCTGTGAAGGAAGGTTCCAGAAGTTTCCACATGCCTTGTTGCCCAAGTTGCTTGCACATGAAGTTTATATCAGAATTAGGATTACATAAACAATATAAATACATGTATCCTGAACCCGAAGAGGATATGAAATCCTAGGTTAGCTAACCACAATTATTGTAAACCTCATATCAATACAATATCTCCCCAACGGGATTCCTCTGTGGTTGTAGGCATCACTTGCCGAACCACGTTAATTCTTTGTCTCCTTTATTTATCGTTTTCTAGCCCTAATTTTCAATAATCATCATCATCAAATCATTGTGTTTAGTGCCTAAAAGTAATTTTGGGTACAAACAAGTACATATTGTGATGTACTAGTTTTTCCATTATAATCCTGTAGTACATATTTGAAACGCCCCAAATACTGAACCTGCTTAGCTGATAGGATTACAACCTAATTGAAATATCAAATCTAGATTAAAGATCTTATGAATCTCGATTACATAAACTAATCCCAGAACAAACCCAAACTCTCTGATATTATATAAAATGAAACTCTTTCGAATTCTAAGATCATATTAATGTGTTGTTTACAGAAAGAAAGAATACATGTAGTAAAAGATACACCACATCACTAGATTCGATAAAGCTCTAAGCTACGAAACGGATATCTTCGAGCTCTTCATTTCTTCCGTTTTCTGAAAACTGAACTGGGAACAAGTGAGCACATCATCCCAAATGGGGGCTCAGTGGTTATCATTATAACATTCAAGTAATCACTAACATGCATCACCGTTCTACTAAAGAAAAACGATAAACATCTTTTACACACAACATAGAGCAGAAGATTGCTTCAATTCATATCCCCAGATATTACGTCCATAGTGGTAATATCCGTGAAAGATCCACCTCCGGATGGATCTACGAGAAAAGAATTAAACAACCTAAACATATGTTATCCCAACCTCGTCTCACTCAATGGAGGAGAAGATGCTAGGAATAACTCCAGTCTCAAATGATAGCATGAATCCAGGTATTGTAAGATATTATCGTGGAATGCGTACCCCTCATAAAACCTAATGCCACCATCTAAATCTAGAATATAATAAGATTTTGATTACTATGATCCGACCCCGCACAGCAGGTTCATAAAAGGCCCAATCATTATTCGTAGACCGAAGTCACCGAATAATAACCATATCCAGTCATGAACCTAGAATTTCTTCCTAAGTCAAGATCATAGTAACCCAGTCATACTACTAAGACTGCACAATCAAGTATAATATGCACATGAGTGACTTCCCCAAATAAAATAGTATATATAATAATCAACCGGGGTAAAGCCGGATTACTATCTTAAGACAATAAAATGTAATAATAATCAACCGAGGTAAAGCCGGACTACTAGGTAATATTCAAACAACGTAGCATTCCCTACTAAACTTATCCAAGAGTTATGGGGAAACACAGACACTCTTCGCGGGGAAACCACCCAACGCATATTACACAACATACCCATTGAATTACAAACAATATGCTTACATAAATTAAAGACTCATCATGCTCGCAGATAAGGTAAACTTAATGATTACAAGAAGGTTACATAGTTCCCACATGTTTTGATGACAAGTCATGCCTACCTCGAGATCCATGATCCACTGGTTCATCCTTTGAATCGATCGTTATTAATAAAGACTAACTTTTAAGCACACAAGCACTCTAAGAATTAGCCAAAAGGCTCATACAAGGCTCATAACATCATTTCATACAAGTCTCTAGTTAAAGACTAAAGTAACTATCTAATTGTTCTAAGCCCATTTATGGTTCTACCCCTTTCCATTATCTGACTTTAACATAGATAAGGTTTACTAATTCAATTAGGTTGAATCTATAGTCTATTAGTTAAGTCTTATGAACATCTACATCTTTGTAGAATAAGCCAAAAGCTAATTCAGACCACAAGGTCCAATTCAAGTTCAATAGGAAAACTAGATTTAAGCCCAAGTCCACTAATCTCGGCCCATTAACACAAGGCCTAGTCCAACTGGTCAACCGACAATCTCTAACGGTCGGACTGACGGTCACGGGTCAACTAACAGTCAACGTCCAGTCAATAGTCAAGTTCAGGGTCAACAGCAAAGGACTAAACAAAATCCAAGGTCAAACGAGTCAACTGGTCATTGACTCAGGTCGAGTGACTCAGTGAGTCAAACCGATTCGACTCGATCGGCTTGGTTTGATCGACAAGTCACTAGACCGACGGGAGGACTAATAGGCACAAGTCACAGCAACGGTAAAAGCAGACCAAGACCTAAAGAAAACATTTGTAACTATACTCGGTTCTATAAGCTATATCTAACTTTCATCTTCATTTCTAACAAGCTTACAACTATAACATCAATATCTTCACTTGTTCTCAGAAATTCATACATCTAAACTTCAGTTCAGACCAAATCCACCAATTGACATCATTATCACAATTCAAACCAATTCAGCATAACCATTTCGATATCATACAATTCTCACTTCCATCTCTTTATTGTCTGCCACTTGAGTTTCATCATCTTCATTATAATCAATCACTCAACAGCTGTACATCCTGCAATAACAACTCCCTGTGCAAAAACCTAACATTCATATAAAACCTCAACTCAGACACCTCCAACTTCATAACTTGTCTTGATCTGATTTCAAACTACAACCAAACTTCATCTGTAGCTGCACCTGACAAGACCTCCGCACCTCCACCAGTTCAACACCATCAATTCAATTCATCTCCACAAGTAATTCAAACATCCACCAAAACCAAACATACTTCATATCTTCACTACTAATTACTCTGCATATTGAATACGAACAACTTCTTCAGATTTAACCCCATGAGACATAATTCTTCTTCTACGAATCCATCTCAACCACAGTCTAAATAATTTCAATATCTAAACATACCAACAACTCCAGTACCACCAGCTCACAATACACAACCATCTTCATTACTAACTCAGTAATAACACCATCTTTTCATCCTCCATGTGAAATAACATAATCCTATCAAACAGCTCCAGCTCTAAACTAAACACAACTCAAAACAGTTTCATTCATAAACATAGCGATTCAATAATCTAAACAATTTAAACTAAAACATCAAACTGAAAAGAAAATAGAGTCTTACCCAAGTATCAGCATCCACTGAATTGTTTTCCCCCCAATCCAATTCTACTGAAACCCTAGCTTCTATTTTTTTAAGAACAAAAACCCTAATTATCTTCAATCTCGAATTCAAACTCAAATATATCAATCAAACTCTTCAATAATATCAGACCCATCCTTTAATTCAATCCCCCAAACTAACACCTTTATCTTCTGGTTCTTCTTTGAAGTTCTTATAAAACCCTAACTTCTAATTCAATCACCAGAACGACCTGATATCACCAAATTAATGATTACCCCTTCCTTATACCTCTATCAACAACTCATAATCTTCATAAATTTTACTCAATCCCTAATTCATTTGTGATTTCTTTTTATCTTGCCCTATCGGAGATATAATCTCAAGTCAATTATTCAATTGAACTTGTACGATAGAAAATGGAAAGATCAGATCGCTCAACTACAAGAGAAGTAGTTTCGTCTGGCTTCGCAATCCCAATGAAGTCTTTCAGTCGTTAACTTACAGGGTCTCGAGAAAAAACCTAAGGTTAAAGGAGAATCGACTCTAGCAAAACCAACTAGTATCACTGTAACACCCCGAGTTCCGGACCAGGGTCAAACCCGTATGGATATCCGAACTCGAAGCGTTACGGGTCAGAAAGAGACTTATGCATATAACTCTTCTAATTTATTTATTACAACAAATGTAATTTAACCTTTCTAACCTGAGTTTAAACGTATGAATTCTCTTATCACCATTAACAACATTTTCAACATACATATTATTTAAAATTATATTTCAAACAATACAATAAAACAATTCGATCACTAAGCTAATCATTCATAACTTTCGCTGCGCCACTCTGATAAATCTGCAAGGATGTCAATTGGGGTGAGATGAAAGCTCAATAGAATGCATTCCCAATTCTCCAAAGATGCGCAAACATAATCATTTTATCAAGCAAAAACATATACCAAGAAACACATTATGACTTCAGCGAATCAATGTTATATTCGACAATCACATTACCAATAATGTTTCTAATAAATTATATTATTTAGATTCCAATCATGCATTCACAATGCCAATAATATTTCCAACAAATAATCTAAATTCAGATTCAATACATAAGTTCATAACATTAATACAATAAATCATCCATTTAGGAATTAACACATCAATTCACAATTTAATATTGTCATCACAACAAGTAACCATGAGTTCACGGTACGAAAACCTTGGTTCGTACACCCACCTATCGTTTATCGGCACGGACAGCCTCCATCGATGGTCAGGAACAAAAATTCCTATGGGGATCATACCCATTTGCTCTCGGGGATCATTACCCGTTTCATTCACAGTACGAAAACCTTGGTTCGTACACCACCTATCGTTTACCGGCACAGACAGCCGTCATCGATGGTCGGGAAACACAAGTTCCCATGGAGATCATTACCCATTTAACTCTCGGGGATCATTACCCGCCGTTAGCATGAAATAAATTACATCTAACGGAAAAACATGAAATCATTTCCTTTTATAAATTATTTTCACAAACAACACAAGCAACCATGGCTTATCAACATGAATTTCTTTCAAGCATTTATGCAAACAAGTTAACTGCAGCCATATTACATTGTATGTTCCATGGTAATAACTTTATCTGATCATCCCCAAATTTTACAGGAACATTCTTGACATATTCTTATATTACATATACAAATTTCACACCAAACCAACGGTTCAAACAAAAGATGTTGAATTTATAATGACAACCTAAAATCTGGGCAGATTACATGTTGTTACCAAATAATTCATGATAAATTCATAACAATATTAAATTGACCCAATCAAAAGCACACTGAAAGATAAGATGTTTATCTACAACTTTTATTAAGACCTCAAATCCTTTTAAAACCATTAAGACTTCATAAGAACATCAAAATCACAGCAAGGCGAAACTGTCCAGAAATTCAGAAACTATCACCCAATTTCAAACAAACATTCAACGGTGAATTTACATTGGAAAATTCTCAAATTTTAACAAGAGATACTCAATCATGTTTAATATCAATTAGAGAAGCCTGATCATCAACAAGAGGCACATATTTATTCGAATACATTACTGAATCATTACAATACAAAATCATATAAAGTAAACACCAAAGAAAAACACCTAAAGAGAAGGGGTTTCACATTCTACCTCAATTCCATTGATTCTCCACTGATTTTCCTAATTAAAATTTCTCCTCAAGAACCCTAGCTCCAATTCATCTTCTTCCTCTCCATATCTTTCTTCTCTAAACAAAAACCTATATTTCCATCTATTTTTCTTTCTCCTAGCCTTTTGATTTCTAACTTCTAAAATTCTTTTTCTAAACTTTTAGGTATATAAAACCTTAATAATATTTTCTCTATTTATATATTTGTCTTTTCATTTTTCTCTCATTTTTATTTAATTATTAAAACTAATAAGGTGACTATTTTTCCACCTTAACTTGTAGCCTTCTAGTTCAATCAACCCACCTAGGCTAAGGCCAAGGAACAACAACCTAAGACACAAGGTCACCTAATTTCGGTATAACCCGACCCAAAAACGTAACTAAAATTACCGGGCATTACAATCACACATGAGGTGTAGGTATTAGTTTTTCCAGTTGCTAGAGTTCCCCTTATATAGTTTTCAAATTAGGGTTTGCAATCTATGTTAGCTTAGTAACAAAGCATTCAATATTCACCGTTAGATGAAAACAAGATTAGATACAAGCTAATATCTTTCAACCGTTAGATCGAAACTTATCTTGTCACACACAAATGAAATGTATTTCATTTAGGTTTGAGTAACCATACCTAAACGTGTACACTTAGTTGGTTCACAAATAGTTAACCAATGGTTAGCCATATGAGCACTTCCATATTAACCGTATTTATCTTTCTCATAACTAGTTCAAATGACTCATAAGAACTAGTTGAAGAGTTGTTCAATTGCTTAGGTCTTTATTCATAGACACAATTGAAAAAAAATTGGTTTGATCCATTCAAATCAATTCATGAACAATATAGCCACGGTTTGCAAAGATTGTATTCCTTATAATTTATTGTTTTAAGTTCATGAACTACCGATTTGAGAAATAACCAGCTTGGGTACGCATACGGGTATGCGTACATTAGCTACCGGATTTGAGTTGCCTTTGGTTTCCAAACTCAGCAGAATTTTTCGGGTAGAAAAGTTCCGCCAGTACACGTACCTAATGTGACTGGTTTATGAGTTCGTAAACTCCAAACTCAGCAGAATTTTCCGGGAGGAAAAGTTCCGCCAGTACGCGTACCCAACCTGTCTCCTTCACCAATACCGTATGCACACATATGCACACACTTGGTTTCCGGTACATGGATTTATACACTAATGTGCGAACACACTATATATGCTTATATCCATAGATGGTAATCTCAACACTATATTTCAATCATTGAAACATTCTTCTATAATGTTATAATAGTCGTTATTCACAACTATCGTCATCAAAGCCATTTTCAAGATTGAAACGTCATCATGACTTTCGTCACGGGTAAAGATGAAAAATGGTTAAAGCGAAAGCTTACCAACACATATTTCGAGAAAAAGATGGGCGAGTAAACTCGGCTCGAAATAGAAAATGTGCATGTATGAAAACTATCATAGTGCTGATACGACTTTTGTCTTAAGAGTAGGAGATAGAGTAAACTTTTGAGTGATAGATAAGTTCAAGTCTCCACATACCTTTTAGTCGGATGAAGTTCCACTGGTTCCTTGAGTAGTTCTTCGTCTTCGTAAGATGATCGCCATGGAGTCCGGAGCTCAACTACACTTAATTATCCTAGACCGAGACTTAGCCATAAGTAAACTAGAAATCAAGACATATAGTTTTGACAACTAAATTTGACAAACAAGCTTGAGATAGCAACGCTTGCGAGTTCGACCGAGCAATGCTCTAACAATCTCCCCCTTTGTCAATTTTAGTGACAAAACTATCAATACATATGGATTACAAAATAGATAAAACTTTGTAGCTTCTCGTCCACATGCTTTATCTCCTTGGTGCTTCAACATTACTCGAAAACTTCGTCTTTTCCAATTACTCCCATGATTCCATAGATGTTCAGTTCAGCATCATAGTTGTTGAAGATCCGTAGACATAACAATGAGAAAACAAAGGCTCTCGATCATTGTTATACAGTGTCATAGTATTATTACACAGTATCAAAGTTCAATTGTATCACAACTTTGACAACAATACTATGGTGATATGTATCACTCCCCCTTAGTCAATACTTTCATCTCAACATGAAAACCACTCCCCCTTACATAATGATCCGAAAACCATATGTATTTGTAGTGTGAACTACATATTAATTCTCCCCCTTTTTGTCAATAAAATTGACAAAGGTAAGAAAACGGGATCCTAATGAAATTTTCATGGAGACGCTTCAAGACCAAAGAAAAGTACATATCAACTTTGTTTAGATGCAATCATAAAGCCGAAGCTAAATGCATTCATCGCGGAGTTTATAAAGATACAAGATAACTCCTCAAATATTCCACAACCGCACTCCCCACAAAGATATGGAAATTAAACGCAAGTTCAAAAGAACTCTGCCCCATTTGATGTCATTCCAGAAAGAACAACAAGAGCGACCTTACTTTTAAGAGAAAAGAAGGATTTCTTTGGACACCAAAAACCACAAAATGATTTTGTATCCAAAATTCTCAATTAAACTAACCACAAGAGAACCCATGATTAATTTAATCGGAATACACAACCAAAATAACCACACACGAATCTATGATTAGTCTAGTTGGAAATGCTCACATAAGAAGGCTTATGGAGCCGCACAGTATATACATAAAATATGGATTAGGGGAAGATCAATACTGCGGAATATACAAGGATTCATTCTATTTTCCATCACTATTTGCACAATGACATACAATAGACATAATCCTCGTAAACAAAAGATTTTAACCTATCTTCCATCAATAAATGACATAATAGGCTTAACTTTTGTTTGTCAAAAGTTCATCGATCTTGTATCAATACATGCATATCGACATATGAAAGAGATAACTTTTGACATCGTAGGGGACAATAATAGTTCACGGACTCAAACACAAATATCCCATAACATATTTCAATATATAAAACCATAAAGATTAATACTGCAAGAATCATCCTCCAAATCAACTTTAGAATTTAAATAAATAAATCTAAAAATATTGCAAGATGAAAAGTTGGACATAGTATGTGTACTCACAATAATGGCTATTCCAAACCGTATTTATCCTTCTCAAACAAAACAAGAATAAAAATTCTCTTAAGAAGTTTCAAAAAAAAATCAACAAGCCAAAATTATATACGAGCTAATCATCAAACAGCCGATTCGAGATCCTTAAGAGTCTTGAGATCTTTGAGCTTGTGATTGACAGCATCCTCTGTTACTTTAGAGTGGATTTCCTTGTTGAGAAGTTATTTTACATGAGTTTTCATGAGAACAAGGTCAGAATTAAACTTTTTCAACTCAGTTCTTACCATATCAAGACACTTCATTGTATCAACAAGTTGCTGTTTTGCATCCTCAAAGTTCTTGAGAAAGTCAACAACCACTTCATCTGAAGTCTCTTCAACGTCCTCAATATCTGAGTAGGAATCAGGAGATTGAGGAAAAGACCTTTCAACTTCAACAAAGGTTCCCTTCTTTTTATCGAACTCGAAATACACCGCATTATCAATGAAGTCTTCAGGTAAATCCCAAGAGCAAGAAGAAGACGTCATTGATAATAGGAGGCCTAGAGTGAGATATCTCAAATCAATAGGAAGGGTATATAAACGATTTCGAACAGACTTAGGGTTTACAAGCACGATTTGTGAAAGCACCTAGAGACCGTACGTATACCTATAGGAAGGAGGGTCCACAAGGACCTAAACAACAAAAAAACTATTTGAGAAGACAATGTGCACAATACTTATGCATCTTAGCTCTAGGGTCCAAAGTAAGGGGCAACAACGAAAGATCACGAATAAACGAAATACTCATGTAAAAGTGTTTGTGACTGACAATCCATCTAAGAACGATAAGAAATTAGCTAGATAATCAGAGACACTTTTCCAAGAGTATACCTATTAAATTCTCACACAACTAGGATTTTCGTAGGTGAGATTTCAACCTTGTGATTAATTTACACAAGTATGAGCCTTTAGCTCATTAAATGAACATTGTCTTTGGTTATCCTCCTTTTTTCAAGAATTTTGAGGTTATGATGTGAACAGTTTTCATAACCATTACTGTTAACAAAATATGACTCATAGTATCGGTTCTTACCTGAAGATTTTTGGTGAGAGACGGTTGACAGCCTGCTGATGATTTCTTTATAACCCTTAATTACCTCCTTTAGGTTATTTCTTATATCATCATCTTTGCTCTTTTTCCTTGATACTTTGTTCACATCAACAGAACTATTATCTCCTCTGCAGCAAAAAGAGGATTTCTGATCTTTTCTTAGACGGTTTTTCAGACGTCTGTTATGCATCTTTGAGAGACCCATTGAACTGATTTTCCTGGTAGGATACACAGGATGAGTACTGAAACCATTTGGTTTACACATACGAATGTCAGTTATACCTTTGAGAATTAAGTCCAAGGTGTGTTGAAATCGAACAAGGTACTTGTCATTCAACATAGGGTTCCCATTTTGCACAACAGGCCCTTTTGAACTGCAAAAGGGACATACTTTCTGATTAATCGAGTGATTAGAAAGTTTTGTCATGACATCTTCGTATGATGATTTCTTCCTCCCATGTGATGTGCAACATCCTTGATCGAAGGTTGCAGGCACATCTTTTTTAATTGGAAGAGATTCCGGTTTTACTTCTGAACCAGGCGCACTTTTGGTTTTAAGAGAAGTAGATGGTATAGAGGACTTTTTGAAGCATCCTTGAATAGAGAGTTTATTCAAATGATGTTCAATTTCTAAAACATCCTTTTCAAGGAGAGGCTCAAGAAGGATTTGTGAAGACAGAGCTTATGTGTTTTTGGAATTTCCGTCTCTTACTATACCAAAAAGAGCATTGACATGGTTTTTAACCGATTATATATATCATCTTGGATTCTAACAAGATTTAGGATCAGTTCACTCTCTTCAGCTGTTTCCCTTTCATTAATATAGATATACTCCTTTGAAGGGTAATCAAAATGACACATGTCAGTGTTTGTCTGTCTCGTCAGAACACAAGGTTCGTCTATATTTGAGATTGGAGAATCTTTCTCTCTAATAGAGTTAGTCGAAACAGAACTTTTGTTTCTGATGATGCGTTTATCAGAGATAGTACATCTGTCCATAGAGTCAGATCGCCACAAACACAGACTTTAGAGGTCTTGAACGTGTTTGCCTGCTGTGATACCAATTTAAAATGCGGGGGTCTAACAACCTCACCCAATATTTCGATTAGCAATCTGTATGGACTAACTCGAATATACTTTTAAGAGAATCAACTAGACAGTCAGACTCAATCTTAATAAAAAGTATATCAAGGAGTTAATATCTCAATCTCTCGATTTGATCTATACTCAAACAAATAGAAATCTATGAGTCTTTATCAAATACAAGAGATATAAAATTGGATGGTACCAAAGACCAATATCCAAGATCAATCAATTTCCAATCAACAACCAAAGGTTGGATTTCACAATTGATCGATACAACGCACAACCTGTGATATTTCAATTATATAACAAAATATAATGCAGAATAGAAATAACACGACACACGAAGTTTTGTTAACGAGGAAACCACAAATGCAGAAAAACCCCGGGACTAGTCCAGATTGAACACCACACTGTATTAAGCCACTACAGACACTAGCCTACTACAAACTAACTTCGGTCTGGACTGTAGTTTAACCCTAATCAATCTCACACTGATTCAAGGTACAGTTGCGCTCCTTACGTCTCTGATCCCAGCATGATACTACGCACTTGATTCCGTTAGCTGATCTCACCCACAACTAAGAGTTGCTACGACCCAAAGTCGAAGACTTTAATAAACAAATCTGTATCACACAGAAAAGTCTAAGATAATAGATAAATCTGTCTCCCACAGATAAACCTAAGAGTTTGTTCCATCTTTTGATAGAAATCAAGGTGAACATGAACTAATTGATAACCCGGACTTATATTCCCGAAGAAAAACCTAGAATTATCAATCACCTCACAATAATCTTAATCGTATGGTAGCGAAACAAGATATTGCGGAATCACAAACGATGAGACGAAGATGTTTGTGATTTCTTTTTATCTTGCCCTATCGGAGATATAATCTCAAGTCAATTATTCATTGAACTCGTACGATAGAAAATGGCAAGATCAGTCGCTCAACTACAAGAGAAGTAGTTTCGTCTGGCTTCACAATCCCAATGAAGTCTTTCAGTCGTTAACCTACAGGGTCTCGAGAAGAAACCTAAGGTTAAAGGAGAATCGACTCTAGCAAAACCAACTAGTATCACACAGTAGGTGTGGGGATTAGTTTTTCCAATTGCTAGAGTTCCCCTTCTATAGTTTTCAAATCAGGGTTTGCAATCTATGTTAGCTTAGTAACAAAGCATTCAATATTCACCGTTAGATAAAAACCTGATTAGATACAAGCTAATATCTTTCAACCGTTAGATCGAAACTTAGCTTGCCACACACAAATGAAATGTATTTCATTTAGGTTTGAGTAACCGTACCTAAACGTGTACACTTAGTTGGTTCACAAATAGTTAACCAATGGTTAGCCATATGATCACTTCCATATTAACCGTATTCATCTTTCTCATAACTAGTTCAAATGACTCATAAGAACTAGTTGAAGAGTTGTTTAATTGCTTAGGTCTTTATTCATAGACACAATTGAAACAAAATCAGTTTGATCCATTCGAATCAATTCATGAACAATATAGCCACGGTTTGCAAAGATTGCATTCCTTATAATTTATTGTTTTAAGTTCATGAACTACCGATTTGAGAAATAACCAGCTTGGGTACGCGTACGGGTATGCGTACCTTAGCTACCGGATTTAAGTTGGCTTTGGTTTCCAAAATCAGCAGAATTTTTCGGGTAGAAAAGTTCCGCCAGTACGCGTACCTAAGGTGATTGGTTTATGAGTTCGTAAACTCCAAACTCAGCAGAATTTTCTGGGAGGAAAAGTTCCGCCAGTACGCATACCCAACCTGTCTCATTCACTAATATTGTATGCACACATATGCACACACTTGGTTTCCGGTACATGGATTTATACACTTGTTGATGGTGGATTTTCAACAAAGGGCAAAACCGTAAAATCATGAGGCATGTTTTTGACACGGCTTTCAGGCATGCAACGATTCATATTTTACAAAGCCATGATGAACATGTTTTCGAAAAGCCTCCACTTGCTGAGCGTTCGATCCCTGGCATTTCGTCGTGACCTCTATGCAGAATAACGTATTTGGGCGATTCTCCGTAGATTGAGAGCTTAACGCATTCAGGACGTCGGTGACACCCACTGTTCCCTGACTTTAGGAGAGAGACCCACCTCCACATAGAAGAATAGTTGGGCGGCGGACGCCTTCAGGACGTCGGTGACACTCACTGTTCCCTGATTATGTGGAGAGACCATATATAGATTCAGGCGGTTCTCCGTAGATTGAGAGCACTAACGCCTTCAGGTCGTAAACAACACCGTGACTCCCTGACTATGCACCATTCAGAATAGATGTGACGCTTTAACTGGCTAATATCTTTTCTGCAATAGATTAATTCTGCCGCGACATTCACCACTTAATTCCCAGAATAATCTATCATTGCTCCTATTCCATGGTCGAATCCACAGCCTGATCCCATGGAATGACAATAAAAATTGCTCTTATTCCATGGTCGAATCCACGGCATGATCCCATGGAATGGCAATAACAATTGCTCCTATTCCATGGTCGAATCCACGGCCTGATCCCATGAATGGCAATAACAATTGCTCATATTCCATGGTCGAATCCACGGCCTGATCCCATGGAATGGCAATAACAATTGCTCTGATTCCATGATCGAATCCACGGCTTGATCTCATAGAATGGCAATAAACTACTACATTATCTCATTATTCCGATTTCATCTCATGAAATGGTGATAAATAATTTTAATTAATCCGATTATATGGTCGCATCCACGATCCCATAGGATGGTAATGCTTGCTTTATTATTCTGAATTCATAGACGAATCCACATCTGATCCTATGAATTAATAATAAACAACTATTCATTTTTATTACTCAGTTTCATGAATTATTCTCCACTGAATTTCATAAATTATTAATAAACACTCAATAACCGGGCATCTGGATCATCACTGAGTAATCCCCACAAAAATGGTGCAAGTGTATTCGACAATGATGCATGACTGAGCACCCGAATGCACGAACGAGCATCCAAAAAATATGAAACAATGAGGAATCCTACGCAAAACAAGAGAAACAATAAATATTAATAAAATAATAAGAGGCGCCCAGGGCCGGGCCCACCGGCCGGCCGGCCGTGCCCTAGCCATGGTCGGTCCATGCCTCTTCCATTATTTTCCTTATTTTTTGTTATTTCATGAACTCATGAAAACTCCTTGGTTTTAGCAACTTTCCTTGTTTTTGCAAAAACTCATGAATCCTCCATAACTTCATGGATTCATGAAATAATGTTATAAAATAAGGAAAGGTGTGCGGGACCGGGCAACCTAGCCGGCCGGCCATGCCCGAGCCGTGGTCGGTCCCACACCTCACAATCCTTAGCTTTTATAATTATTATTCTCTAATCTCATGAAACTCCTTTGTTTCAACAAAAACTCATGGATTCTCCATAACTCCAAGGATTCTCCATAACTTCAAGGATTCATGAAAAATAATATTATAAAATAGGGAAAAAGGTGTGAGGGACCAGGCAACATAGCCGGCCGGCCATGCCCTAGACGTGGCCGGTCCCACACCTTGCAATCCCTAGTCTTTTATAATTATTATTTTCCTAAATTCATGAAACTCCTTGGTTTGAGCAAAAATCATGATTTCGTCATAACTTCTCAAATTTTGCTCAAACCATGAAAAACCAAAAGCCAACAGGTCACACGACCGGCTAGTCTCTCACGGTAATTTTAAATGTTAAAATACACTTATTTTAATATTTACAAAATATTGATCAATTGAGCATACATGCTGTTGATGGTGGATTTTTAACAAGGGTCAAATCCATAAAATCATGATACTGCATGTTTCTGGTACGGCTTCAGGCATGTGACGATTCATATTTTACGAAGCCATGATGAACATATCTTTCGAAAAGCCTCCACTAGCTGAGCGTTTGATCCCTGGCATTTCATTGTGCACTCTATGTAGAATAATAGAATTGGGCGGTCCTCCTACATAATTGTTTGTTGAGAGGGCTTAACGCCTTCAGGACGTCGGTGATACTCACTGTTCCCTGACTACATGAGAGAAAACCCCTCTACATAGAAGAACGATTGGGCGGTTCTATGTAAGATTGAGAGCAACAGCGCCTTCAGGACAGTGACACTCACTGATCCTGATTATGTAGAGCTACCGTGTATAGACTCGGGCGTTCTCCGAAAGATTTGAGAGCGCCTTCAGGATGTTAGCCGTCTCCTGACTATGCACATGGATTAATTCTGTCGTGACATTCACCACTGAATTCCCAGACTGATCTATTATTGCTCATATTCCATGGTCGAATCCACGGCATGATCCCATGGAATGGCAATAACAATTGCTCCTACTCCATGGTCGAATCCACGGCCTGATCCCATGGAATGGCAATAACAATTGCTCATATTCCATGGCCGAATCCACAGCCTGATCCCATGGAATGGCAATAACGATTGCTCCAATTCCATGATCGAATCTACGACTTGATCTCATGGAATGGCGATAACAATTTATATTATCTCATTACTCCGATTTCATGATCGAATTCACTGCTAATCTCATGAAATGGTAAAAGATAATTTTATTACTCCGATTCTATGGTCGAATCCACGATCCCATGGAATGGTAATGCCTATTTTATTATTTTGAATTCATGGTCGAATCCGCAGCTGATCCTATGAATTGATAATAGATAACTACTCATTTTTTTTTGTTCAATTTCATGAATTATTCTACACTGAATTTCACGGATCAGCAACAAATACTCACAGTCGGGCATCTAGACCATCCCTGAGTAAGCCCCACGAAAAATGGTGTAAGTGTACTCGACAATGATGCACGACTGAGCACCCGGATGCACGAACGAGCATCCAAAAACACGAATAGATGAGGAATCCTACGCAAAACAGGAGAAAACAACAACCCCTAGCCGTGGCCGGTCCCCATGCTTCTTTCATTATTTTTCCCTATTTTGTTATTTTCATGAACTCATGAAAAACTCCTTGATTTTAGCAACTTTCCTTGTTTTTGCAAAATTCATGGATTCTCCGTAGCTTCATGGATTCATGAAATAATATTATAAAATAGGGAAAGGTGTGCGGGATTGGGCAACATAGCCGGCCGGCCATGCCCAAGCCGTGGCCGGCCCCACACCTCACAATCCCTAGCTTTTTATAATTATTATTCCCTAAACTCATGAAACTCCTCCGTTTCAACAAAAACCCATGGTTTCTCCATAACATCACGGGTTCATGAATTTTTTTTTATAAAATAGGGAAAGGAGTGTGGGACTGGGCAACATAGCTGGACGGTCATGCCCTAGTCGTGGCCGGTCCCACACCCTGCAATCCCTAGTCTTTTATAATTATTATTTTCCTCAAATTCATGAAACTCCTTGGTTTGAGCAAAAATCATGATTTCTTCATAACTTCTCGATTATTGATCACATCACGAAAATTCAAAACCCAACGTGGTCATATGACCGGCTAGCCTCTCACGGCAATTTTGGATGTTAAAATACTCTTATTTTAATATTTACAAAATATTGATCAATTGAGCATACAAGCTCATTCCAACAAAAAATCAAGAATTTCAGTCAAGATAAAACTCTTCTGAAAATTCACAATGTTGCTCGAACGCACATCAGAAAATACTGAAACTCTCAGTACGGAGACACGGACACCGTGGTAACACGTGCATGCCTTGATGACCTACCAGAGTCATTCCTAGGGCTTGCACAAAGCCTGTCCCACATGTTTTCATAATTCTGACCTAATTTGCTAAATTGCTCATATTGGGCCCAAACTCTCTCCAACCAACCTGGGGATTGCTCAAACGGATAACATCTAGTCCCGTGACCACAAAGAGCCGGTCCCATGCTCTCTTGGTCGGTCCCCCATCTTTCATACTTAGGTTTTTGCCTAATGTTGAACCCAGCAGTAATTCAATAAATAATGAAATCGGCACTTAATCATCATTCTTTCACCAACTCTCCAACTGAGAACCCTGGTGTACGCTCACTCGAGCACTGGGCACCAAATGGACGCCCATCATCCCATGTGGCCGGTCCCTCTATCACTCATGACCTATTTTCAGCAATTCATCAATTCTTGAACAGTTGCTCAAAAATTTGGGTTTCGAACAAACGCTTCACGAAATCATCATTCTGAGCAAGTTCAAACACCAAATGAATTTATGTTGATCCACGGGGATTAATTATACAATATTTGGTAATCTACCAATATTTTAATATTTTATTGGGTTACGTTACCAATAAATATTTCGTCGAATTCAGCGACATTTGCTCAGTTGCTCAAATATTGGTCCAGCTATCAATATTTAGTAATTTATCAGTATTTTGTCGAATTGAGCAATACTTTCTAAATTGAACGTCAAATTATTCATATTCGGTATTTATCGGATTGAGCAATACTTTCTCCACGTCAAATTCTCAAATATTCAGTATTTCGTCGAATCAAGCAATACTTGCTTAGTTGCTCGAATAATCCACAAATATTCAGTAACTCATCAATATTCAACAACTCGTCAAATTTACAATATTTACGCAACGTTAACATTCATGAATCGCTGAGCATTTGCCAAACATGATCGATTCAACAAAACCCAGTCTCATTGCCTAATCAGTCAACAATTGACAAACTAAATACACGTCTGTCATACAGACTCCACGATTCGTGAGACATCAATCACGTCAAATTGGGGGATAACAACTAGGGTTTTGGTCTGGCGGCCTACAACACGTGGATTCATCCACGACGAGAAATGTGCGTAAGTTGTGTCAACGGTTGAAGGAGTTAGCAAAGTAGTGGGTGCACGATCCGTCAAGTCTCCACACGACATGGAACTGACTTTACCATGATCTTCCATTTGCCCACTCTTCCACTCATGAAATCGTCACACTTACAGGGATCAAGGTGTTCACAACTCTGACAATATAAATAAGTTTCTGAATCCATGATTGAGGACAACGTTTTTAGTCTACACCGAATTTCTCGAGTAACTACTCTCAAGAATTCATCAATCCATCAGAACTTATTCGAACTCAACAGTTCACCAATTATTGCAGAAATATTCAACATACCCACAATCCTTGATCATCATTGATCCCACACAATTCTCAACTTCCCTCCTACAGATCAACCCATCTCCCT
The DNA here is from genome assembly GCA_023531295.1 of Papaver armeniacum. Taxonomy (NCBI): domain Eukaryota; kingdom Viridiplantae; phylum Streptophyta; class Magnoliopsida; order Ranunculales; family Papaveraceae; genus Papaver; species Papaver armeniacum. The sequence continues at coordinate 311,132 of JAJJWW010005957.1, read as the reverse complement.
CTTTGCGACCGAATTGACTCTGGAACGGCCATTGACTTGGTTTAGGCTGGAGTCTACAGATTGATCTCTCGAATATAAGCACTCCCTTTGCAGTGCATCTGTGTGAGGTTGAGCAGTTTGCCCGGTTCGAGGAGTCTCGACAATACGCTCGACTCTTCACTTTCCCTAAAAAACCAGCGAACCGTTTTTCCCCATCTACAGATTGGCGACCACAGTGGGAGATTAATCTTTCGGTTGCAATCTCTCATTTTCATAAAATGGTTGATCTTAGGCCAGGTTCAGTTACCAATCCTAACCCAAACAACGCTAGCACTAGCAACAAAAGCGGTACTCCAGAAGCTACACCGCTTCGACATCGGTCTTTGTTGATACCACTCCTGCTCAAGCCAACATTGGAAGCAATCCCCTCTTCGGACGATCTCCCAAAGAAATCAGAGAAAATCCACCGACTATTGCCGATCTCATGAAAGTTCAGGAAGTTCTTGCCAAGAATCAAACTGATATGGTTGCTACTCAGAAGGATCTTTGTAACTACCTCAAAACTCTCACTGACAAGATGTCAGATAAAACTCAGGAGAATGGAAAAGACAAGGAAACATCTCCAACTACGGATCCCGGTTATTCCGAGTCCTTGACGACGATGAAACCCGCAAAGTCTGCGAACCCGAACTCTGCGGTTTCATCACCCGTGAAGACTGGTACGTTTTATGGAGGATCAAGGGAAAGGTCATGTACTGTCTCATCAGCCTCCATACCCTGCTGCTACGCAAAGGATCCCTCTCCCAAAGGGATACATCTCTCCAACGTTCACGCTGTACAACGGAACATGGAATGCTCGAGAACACGTCTCTCGATTCCTGGAAGCACTAGGAGAGCACGAACACAACCACGTCGTCCGTCTGAAGGAATTCATGAAATCCCTAACAGGCCGAGCATACACATGGTACAACAATATTGCACCTGGGAGCATCGCTAGTTGGGGAGAGATGGTTAACGCTTTCTACCGGAAATACTTCTTCGTCTCAGAGCAGATTACTCTCTCCGACTTAGGAAGAATGTCTCAGAAGAACAATGAACATCCGAACGACTACGTGAAGAGGTTCAGAGTCCAATCTTTGGATTGTCATGACACGAATGTCACTGAACAAAAAATGGTGGACTTGTGCATCAACAGAATGATCCCGGTCTACAGAGCCTTGTTGGAAAATCTCCGGTTCCAGACTTTCTCAGAGCTTCATGAAGCATCCAAACGATCAGCGACTACTGCACCTGCTATCCTGGAAAGAGCAAAGTCTGCAAGATCGAGGAACCTCGAAGCAACCGACGCTTATTCAATAATCAGTGCAATCTCTGGCCTTCGACAAACGTTATTGCTGGTAGGAATGAAGAGAAAGCCGATACAAGGTATCACATCGCTTCTCCAACATCCCAGGCTCATCTGAAGGTGCAAAGAAAAGATAACCAATCTTTAAATGCATAAACCTCGACCCGGTATAGACGAACGGGGAAATGATCAAACGAGAACTTCCTTCTTCCCATTGAAGAAGTGATCGTATTACTGGAATTCTGGGTTCAAGATGATGTAATCAAATTGTTGTTCATCAGGAGAGAGCTGAAGAAAAAATGGGGAATCCCAGGTACTGTCACCTTCATAGATTCATCAATCATCCAACAAGTAACTGCAATATTTCGAAGCACATCTTCAAAGTGAAGGTTGATCCACTATAGCTTCAACTGAGAACTGAAGGAGTACACAAGAATCCTCTACCACTCAAAACCTTTACACTCTCTGAACAACCAGTCAAAGAAGCAATTCAATCGTTGATCGAGCATATCTGTGAAATTGCTTTATCTGTCTAAGAAACAAAGGAAAGACATGTTCACAACACCAAATTGCATTGCGTCAGACGACTGTCCATCCCGGAAATACTCCTTGAGCCTTCATCCACAGACAAGGAGATGCACGACTGGGGACTGCTTACCATAGTCCATCTCAGAGGAAATGAATTTGGAAGAACGTTGATCGATGTCGACACCGCCATCAACAACATTCCACTGAAAACCCTTAGATCCTCAGGCATCACTCGACAAGAAGCTGCTCGTGATCCCATCTCAATCAGAGATCATGAAGGAACGCTCAGAGAGGCATACGGTTTCATCACTCTCAAAATGAAAGTTGGCTCAACCTGGACGAAACCAAGTTTCACATAATCAGGGAAGATCGCGGATACAACATGATTCTTTTATGGACGTGGATTTATGCCGAGAAGATGACTACTGACAAAGCGTCTTTGGTTGCACATCTCTCCAACGAAGAAAGTTCTGATCCAGAAGATTTGTTCCATCATCAGAGCACTTGGAGGAATTTCGAACTTTGATGAGGTTGAAACAAGAACCTGCAAAAGATGCATAGACATTCATCAAAAAGTCCTGTACTCAGGCAAGTCTCGTTCCTCCCATGTCTATGTCATTTATTTCCTCACATGCTATTATAGCATGGGGACTCAATTATGCTAGCATCTCTGCTATTGCAAGATGCTATAAGTTGGTAATCTCACTTCAGCAACATTTTACCAAGTGGTTGAATCTGACATTTCTCGGAATCGAGTATTGAGACATTCATTACTGAGATAATGTCCAAGCATGGCAAGGAACACTTTGGGCATTTCTCCGTAGCCTTGCAGGAGTGTCCATATATCCCACAAAATCAAAAAGCTCTGATGTCTGCACAAGTGTTGAATCCCACTACCGCAGGGAAAGGAATGCTGAATCAACAGAAGATACTCGGGGCCGAGACGATCAAGCCTAAGACATTCGAAGCTTAAATAATACGACGCTTCAAAGCTCAAGTATCTAAGAAGTCTTTAAATTGTACTCACAATCAAAGAGTACACCTTCGATAATGGCGCCTCGGCCCAAAGACAAACATCTCGACGATGACACACTTTGATTCACCAACGACACGATCAAAGTGAAACCAACTACAATCGCTGAGTCTTCACTATCTCCATGACAAGACTTCGAAGCGATGCAACATCATTCATCCATCGATGGCACGAATTCCTTCAACATGCTCTGGGGACTTGATCTTATTGGACAAGATTCAAGACATAACAAGTCATTGCAACCTGATGCGATTCCATGAAAACTTTATCAACGGAATCTCTCTACATCAAGAACTTTGCACAACTAAGGAACTTCTCTCTTCATCGATCACACCCAGAATGGAGACTGCTGATACAATATGCCGCAACAACGTCGACTCATTGATGAAGCCATTTCACGGTAAAGTCATACTGATCAGGATAATTCGGGTTGTACTCCCAGTACACCTACATCTTAGGGATGCTCAACCCAACAACTAGTTCATGAACGTGAAGGTTCACAGAGTGGAGGAACTCCACCCAGTATCGATATCAACAAAGATATGTGGAGGAACTCTATTCATGGTCTCAGCATCAACAAGAATTTCTGGAGAGAATTCAATCCGGATCTCAGCATCAATAACAGTCTCAGGTGCAACATCAGTCTTCATCAACTAACCATTGCTCGATGAAGCAGACTTCTCCAAGCATTAATGATTCGTGTCAAGATGCGTAGACATGAAAATATGTTCACATGAAAGTCTTCCCAAAGCTTGCACGACTGGTGGGCACAAGCCAAAGACTTCTACAAGATGTTCTCATCACCTCTGCAAATGAGATACAGCACACTTCAGGCCATGGGTTTAAAAAAACGTACCAATGAGTGAGGAATGGGATAATTCTTCCTTAACGAAAGATATTCGTCTATGTCTCTGCTACAACATAAAAGTTCACATCAATCGGACATACGAGCTAAAAGATACAGCCTTTACCGTCAGGTCTACGAAATCTAAAAAGTTTGTACGGGATTACAAATTACAAATGTACACGCTTCGTTGGCTGACCTCTACAACTCCAAATTGAGTGATTCTTCTCTCATGTGATAACTCAGTCTCTTAGCTTCAAAAGTTGGGGTCAAGCATCGAATTCTGATGTCGTATGAGGTTCCTACAGCTTCCAGAGCGTACAACATGCAAGCAACAATTCTTAGACGGGATTCATAACTTCAACAGTCGATCAGTGTCCACCGGGTCTTTCCACTTAGTACTTCATCAAGGTATCTCCAACTTCGACCACCTAGGTCTTTACATCAATTTTTCTATCTGGGTCCTCTATCCCAGTCTTGCCAGAAGGAGAGAAAACAAAAAGGAGAGATTTAACAAAATACTGGGGACTGACGGTCCACTGATCATGACGATCAGTTTCACAGTCCAAGACCCATGGCATCAGACTCTCATGTGCTAATCATTTATCATAAAAGGAATTCTACCACCGGGACATGAAACCATGGTCATTACACCACTCCCTCTAGAGAGAAACCTCAGTCATGGTCTCGTGACCAGGGTTTCAGAAGTGATGTTTCTACGACAGAAACAAGATGGCTGCAAGCACCATGCTCATGAATCAATTAAGGGGTCCTCACCCTGAACGAATCAATGACATTGAAATCCTTCAACAACCGTTCAAGACACGATCAAATGGTCTGAAGATGCAACGGGGGCGTTTTACAACAAGCTTGTCTGAGACGATCTTTTCACTGTCATGCACAAAGAGGTGAGCTGGGAGAAATTGGTGACGAATCTAGGGATGGGTCATATACCATTCTCTTCATATGGATGTCCTCTACAACATATACAAAATTCACACCAATTGGAGAAACGAGCGAAGAGTTGTGGCCAAAACATTGGACTACATGCCAGCTAAAATTTTTCTGAAAGTCTCTTGGAAATTTACTGTTTCGCTGATTTCGGACCCTAAACATGCTCAAAACTCAAAAAGCTTCGCTAACAAACCTTGGAAATTTCCTGGGCATAAGGATACATGGGTAGATCGCGAAAATCTGACATCGGATGAAGATTTTAAGGCGTTTTCGCTAAAAGGCTGAGTTCTGAATTTTCTGGTGACGTGTTTGGTAAAGCCTTTCACTTATTTATGAGAATATTCATTCATTCATCAACAAATCAGCAATTTCATACTTCTATGAAGATATACAATGGGTACTTACTGGAGTTGTCCCTAAAGTGCTCAAAGTACCGGAATTGCCAACATCACCATTGGAAACATCATTGCTGTCACTCGGTTTCGAAATCCGAGGTTTTCTTCTTCACCATCCTCCGAAGACGAATAGGAATCATCAGTACTCCCCTGTTCCATGGAAATCTCTTCCTGAATACATCAACAATAATAAGTGGTATTTCATTCAAGGAGTGTCATGAACGATTATAGGAAGAGGTACTTACATCGAATTCTTCTTTGACGCTCGATTCAGAAATTGTTTGTTCAGCAGCAATGAATTGAAGGCCGTCAAGGCTCGATGGAGCAAAGTTCTGAAATGAAGTAACAAACATTGGTTTCATGATCCTAATTGCACGGACAAGAAAAAGTCATGATATAAGGAGCGCTAACAACTCACCAAAGAGACAGAAGGGGACTTTACATTGTTCGATATCATTCTATGATCCTTATTTCTGGATTCTCCACTCCGAAGACTTACTGCTATTTCTGAGTAATCCACATCAATCAAACAAGGGCCCATTTGTTGAGATGCTTTATCGATGTTATATTCCTCCATCAAAGACTTCCCGTGCATTACTGATACTAAGTAATCAGGAGTACAACTCAGTATGAAGGATCTCTCACCACCACTTAGAGGTCCCAGAAGCACCATTTCTTGAAGATGCATCTGTAGAGATATCATCTTTGGAAGTATCATTATGGGAACTAGTCATTCTTGCAAAGTTGCTGTGACGTCCATACACCATTCCTACTTCAGTATATCATCCGTAGATGCAGATTTTATCAAAGCAGTGGAATTAAAGCACAACAAAAATAATTAGGATGCTCACATCAGCGCCTACAAAATGGTAACTCTCAGCTCTTGCCTATTTACGGTTTCACGAACTTAGTGATAATAACGTAAAATTTCGAGAATGTTGCTCGCTCCATCAAACCTACAAACACGAGCAACACCCATTACTTAAAAGTCTGACACCTGACTTTTCGCGAAATTATGAATAATTCACATAACCCTTCATGTGAACATTCACTGATTTTCTACCGTGTGTGCATACACTATGAAATCACGAAAACATTATTGTTTGCTTTTAACAATTGTTTAAAATCATTTTCCAAAATTTTTCATAAAATCGTGAACAACCCCCATAAATCTTTATTGTGTGAACGGTTTTTTCAAAATTTGGACAGACGTCCATTCTACAATTGTGAAAACTCACATACAGACGTTATTTCACCATGTACAATTGTTTACTTTTAACAGTTGTTCAAAATCAAAACATTGATTTTACAAAAACTATATATTTTAATGTGAAACTCACGTAACTTTGAAAATATATGTATATTTTTGCTCCCTCTCGCGAGCATCCATCTTTGAAACGAGAGTTTATTCCATTTTGTGAAATTTCACAAATTAAAAAAAAAAAAATCTGCTTTTGCTCAAACGAGCGTTCGTCTATGAAACGAGGGTCTTTTATACTTTTGTAAAGGTCCACATATTCCAAATAAATTTTATCATGAGTTGCAGGTCTTTTCAAAAATTCCTTTAACTCTAAGGATCATTATTTATCACTTTTACTATGAACCTACGTTCCTAAAAGTATTTGTGAAAGTTCATGCTTTGAAAATAAATTTTGGTTTTCATGAAACCTCATCAACAAAATTTTCTTTACTGCAACTAGACCATGTCTACTCAAGAATTCATGTATCTCTTTCATATTAGGGATTATTGCTCGTTTCTTAAACTAACGAACGAACGAGCATATGTTTTCTAAAACAAATTATCATGAAACTTACGCATACATGCGCACATGGAATTTTATATCAAATTTATTTCCAAAACCTAATAAAACATGGGTTTCCTTTTTGGACTCGGGCCCATAAATCCTAAGTCGACCAAAAACTAGACTTTTGACTGACCAAATCAGCAACACTTCACCTCTTCATGTCCACAAAATAACACTCTATCACACTATCAGGGTCCTCACCTGAACATTTGCTCGTACATCACACCATTGGAGCAAATCGAGGATTCTGAAACTACCTTTGTAGATTGAGTTCAACCACGATCTCGTCAACTGAAAATCACCATCTAATGCTTACTGTGGAACATGATTGTTCCTCACTAAGCAGGGGACTTAATGTTGATGGTGGATTTTCAACAAGGGTCAAATCCGTAAAATCATGACACTGCATGTTTCTGGTACGGCTTCAGGCATGTGACGATTCATATTTTACGAAGCCATGATGAACATGTCTTTCGAAAAGCCTCCACTAGCTGAGCGTTCGATCCCTGGCATTTCATTGTGCACTCTATGTAGAATAATAAAATTGGGCGGTCCTCCTACATAATTGTTTGTTGAGAGGGCTTAACGCCTTCAGGACGTCGGTGATACTCGCTGTTCCTTGACTACATGAGAGCAAACCCTCTACATATAAAAACGATTGGGCGGTTCTCCGTAAGATTGAGAGCAACAGCGCCTTCAGGACAGTGACACTCACTGATCCTGACTATGTAGAGCTACCGTGTATAGACTCGGGCGTTCTCCGAAAGATCTGAGAGCGCCTTCAGGATATTAGCCGTCTCCTGACTATGCACATAGATTAATTATGCCATGACATTCACCAGTGAATTCCCAGAATGATCTATTATTGCTCTTATTCCATGGTCGAATCCACGGCCTGATCCCATGGAATGGCAATAACAATTGCTCTTATTCCATGGTCGAATCCACGACCTAATCCCATGGAATGGCAATAACGATTGCTTCAATTCCATGATCGAATCTACGACTTGATCTCATGGAATGGCGATAACAATTTATATTATCTCATTAATCCGATTTCATGATCGAATTTACTGCTAATCTCATGAAATGGTAAAAGATAATTTTATTACTCCGATTTTATGGTCGAATCCACGATCCCATGGAATGGTAATGCCTATTTTATTATTTTTGAATTCATGGTCGAATCCACAACTGATCCTATGAATTGATAATAGATAACTACTCATTTTTTTTTGTTCAATTTCATGAATTATTCTACACTGAATTTCATGGATCAACAACAAATACTCACAGTCGGGCATCTGGACCATCCCTGAGTAAGCCCCACGAAAAATGGTGTAAGTGTACTCGACAATGATGCACGACTGAGCACCCGGATGCACGAACGAGCATCCAAAAACACGAATAAATGAGGAATCCTACGCAAAACAGGAGAAAACAACAAATATTAATAAAATAATAAGGAGCGCCCAGGGGCCAGGCCCACCGGCTGGCCGACCATGCCCTAGCTGTGGCCGGTCCCCATGCTTCTTTCATTATTTTGCCCTATTTTGTTATTTTCATGAACTCATGAAAAACTCATTGACTTTAGCAACTTTCCTTGTTTTTGCAAAATTCATGGATTCTCCGTAGCTTCATGGATTCATGAAATAATATTATAAAATAGGGAAAGGTGTGCGAGACCGGGCAACATAGCCGGCCGGCCATGCCCAAGCCGTGGCCGGCCCCACACCTCACAATCCCTAGCTTTTTATAATTATTATTCCCTAAACTCATGAAACTCCTCTGTTTCAACAAAAACCCATGGTTTCTCCATAACATCACGGGTTCATGAAAAATAATATTATAAAATAGGGAAAGGAGTGTGGGGTGGGCAACATAGCCCGGCGGGCCATGCCCTAGCCATGGCCGGTCCCACACCCTGCAATCCCTAGTCTTTTATAATTATTATTTTCCTCAAATTCATGAAACTCCTTGGTTTGAGCAAAAATCATGATTTCTTCATAACTTCTCGAATATTGATCACATCACGAAAATTCAAAAGCCAACGTGGTCATATGACCGGCTAGCCTCTCACGGAAATTTTGGATGTTAAAATACTCTTATTTTAATATTTACAAAATATTGATCAATTGAGCATACATGCTCATTCCAACAAAAAATCAAGAATTTCAGTCAAGATAAAACTCTTCTGAAAATTCACAATGTTGCTCGAACGCACATCAGAAAATACTGAAACTCTCAGTACGGAGACACGGACACCGTGGTAACACGTGCATGCCTTGATGACCGACCAGAGTCATTCCTAGGGATTGCACAAAGCCGGTCCCACATGTTTTCATAATTCTGACCTAATTTGCTAAATTGCTCATATTGGTCCCAAACTCTCTCCAACCAACCTGGGGATTGCTCAAACGGACAACATCTAGTCCCGTGACCACCAAGAGCCGGTCCCATGCTCTCTTGGTCGGTCCCCCATCTTTCATACTTAGGTTTTTTCCTAATGTTGAACCCAGCAGTAATTCAATAAATGATGAAACCGGCACTTAATCATCATTCTTTCACCAACTCTCCAACTGAGAACCCTGGTGTACGCTCACTCGAGCACTGGGCACCACATGGACGCCCATCATCCCATGTGGTCGGTCCCTCTATCAATCATGACCTATTTTCAGCAATTCATCAATTCTTGAACAATTGCTCAAAAATTAGGGTTTCGAACAAACGCTTCACGGAATCATCATTCTGAGCAAGTTCAAACACCAAATGAATTTATGTTGATCCACGGGGATTAATTATACAATATTTGGTAATCTACCAATATTTTAATATTTTATTGGGTTACGTTACCAATAAATATTTCGTCGAATTCAGCGACATTTGCTCAGTTGCTCAAATATTGGTCCAGCTATCAATATTTAGTAATTTATCAGTATTTTGTCGAATTGAGCAATACTTGCTCAATTGCACGTCAAATTATTCATATTCGGTATTTGTCGGATTGAGTACTTGCACCACGTCAAATTCTCAAATATTCAGTGATCCGTCGAATTGAGCAATACTTGCTCAGTTGCTCGAATATTGACCCAACTATCAATATTTAGTAACTTATCAGTATTTCGTTGAATCAAGAAATACTTACTCAGTTGCTCGAATAATCCACAAATATTCAGTAACTCATCAATATTCAAAAACTCGTCAAATTTACAATATTTGTGCAACGTTAACATTCATGAATCGTTGAGCATTTGCCAAACATGCTTGATTCAACAAAACCTAGTCTCATTGCCTAATCAGTCAACAACTGACGAACTAAAATACACATCTTTCATACAGACTCCACGATTCGTGAGACATCAATCACGTCAAATTGGGGGATAACAACTAGGGTTTTGGTCTGGCGGCCTACAGCACGTGGATTCATCCACGACGAGAAATGTGTGTAAGTTGTGTCAACGGTTGAAGGAGTTAGCAAAGTAGTGGGTGCACGATCCGTCAAGTCTCCACACGACATGGAACTGACTTTACCACGATCTTCCATTTGCCTACTCTTCCACTCATGAAACCGTCACACTTACAGGATCAAGGTGTTCACAACTCTGACAATATAAATAAGTTTCTGAATCCATGATTGAGGACAACGTTTTTGGTCTACACAGATTTCTCGAGTAACTACTCTCAAGAATTCATCAATCCATCAGAAATTCGAACTCAACAGTTCACCAATTATTGCAGAAACATTCAACATACCCACAATCCTTGATCATCATTGATCCCACACAATTCTCAGCTTCCCTCCTACAGATCAACCCATCTCCCTCTTTGCGACCGAATTGACTCTGGAACGGCCATTGACTTGGTTTAGGCCGGAGTCCTCAGATTGATCTCTCGAATCTAAGCACTCCTCTGCAAAGTGCATCCGTGTGAGGTTGAGCAGTTTGCCCGGTTCGAGGAGTCTCGACAATACGCTCGACTCTTCACTTTCCTAAAAAACCAGCGAACTGTTTTTCCCCATCTACAGATTAGCGACCACAGTGGGAGATGAATCTCTCGGTTGCAATCTATCATTTTCATAAAATGGTTGATCTTAGGTCAGGTTCAGAGTAGATTACTCTCTCCGACTTAGGAAGAATGTCTCAGAAGAACAATGAACATCCGAACGACTACGTGAAGAGGTTCAGAGTCCAATCTTTGGATTGTCATGACACGAATGTCACTGAACAAAAAATGGTGGATTTGTGCATCAACAGAATGATCCCGGTCTTTGAGCCTTCTTTGGAAAATCTCCTGGTTCCGGACTTTCTCGGAGAGCTTCATGAAGCGGCCCAACGATCGGCGACTCACTTTTGCTTTCCTGGAAAGAGCAAAGTCTGCAAGATCGAGGAACCTCGAAGCAACCGACGCTTAGTCAACAATCATTGCAATCTCCAGCCTTCGACAAACGTTGTTGCTGGTAGGAATGAAGAGAAAGCCGAGACACGGTATCACAGCGCTTCTCCAACATTCCAGGCTCCTATGAAGGTGCAAAGAAAAGATAACCAATCCTGAAATGCATAAACCTCGACCCGGCATAGACGAACGGGGAAATGATCAAACGAGAACTTCCCTCTTCCCATTGAAGAAGTGATCATATTACTGGAAGTCTGGGTTCAAGATGATGCAATCAAATTGTTGTTCATCAGGAGAGAGCTGAAGAAAAAATGGGGAATCCCGTCACCGGTCACCTTCATAGATTCATCAATCATCCAACAAGTAACTGCAATGTTTCGAAGCACATCTTCAAAGTGAAGGTTGATCCACAATAGCTTCAACTTTGAACTAAAGGAGTACACAAGAATCCTCTACCACTCAAAACCTTTACACTCTCTGAACAACCAGTCAAAGAAGCAATTCAATCGTTGATCGAGCATATCTGTGAAATTGCTTTATCTGTCTAAGAAACAAAGGAAAGACATGTTCACAACACCAAATTACATTGCGTCAGACGGCTGTCTATCCCAGAAATACTCCTTGAGCCTTCATCCACAGACAAGGAGATGCACGACTGGGGACTGCTTACCACAGTCCATCTCAGAGGAAATGAATTTGGAAGAACGTTGATCGACGCTGACACCGCCATCAACAACATTCCACTGAAAACCCTCAGATCCTCAGGCATCACTCAACAAGAAGCTGCTCGTGATCCCATCTCAATCAAAGACCATGAAGGAATGCTCAGAGAGGCATACGGTTTCATCACTCTCAAAATGAAAGTTGGCTCAACCTAGACGAAACCAAGTTTCACATAATCAGGGAAGATCCTGGATATGACATGATTCTTGGATGGACGTGGATTCATGCCGAGAAGATGACTACTGACAAAGCGTCTTTGGTTGCACATCTCTCCAACGAAGAAAGTTCTGATCCAGAAGATTTGTTCCATCATCAGAGCACTTGGAGGAATTTCGAACTTTGACGAGGTTGAAACAAGAACCTGCAAAAGATGCATAGACATTCATCAAAAAGTCCTGTACTCAGGCAAGTCTCGTTCCTCCCATGTCTATGTCATTTATTTCCTCACATGCTATTCTAGCATGGGGACTCAATTATGCTAGCATCTCTGCTATTGCAAGATGCTATAAGTTGGTAATCTCACTTCAAAGAACATTTTACCAAGTGGTTGAATCGACATTTCTCTCGAATCGAGTATTGAGACATTCATTACGAGATAATGTCCAAGCATGGCAAGGAACACTTTGGGCATTTCTCCGTAGCCTTGCAGGAGTGTCCATATATCCCACAAAATCAAAAAGCTCTGATGTCTGCACAAGTGTTGAATCCCACTACCGCAGGGAAAGGAATGCTGAATCAACAGAAGATACTCGGGGCCGAGACGATCAAGCCTAAGACATTCGAAGCTTAAATAATCCGACGCTTCAAAGCTCAAGTATCTAAGAAGTCTTTAAATTGTACTCACAATCAAAGAGTACACCTTCGATAATGGCGCCTCTGGCTTCAACACAAATATCTCGACGATGACACACTGATTCACCAACGACACGATCAAAGTGAAACTGAACTACAATCGATGAGTCTTTACTATCTCCATGACAAGACTTCTGAAGCAGATGCAACATCATTCATCCATCGATGGCACGAATTCCTTCAACATGCACTCGGGGACTTGATCTTATTGGACAAGATTCAAGACATAGCAAGTCATTGCAACTTTGATGCGATTCCATGAAAACTTTATCAACGGAATCTCTCTACATCACGAACTTTGCACAACTAAGGAACTTCTCTCTTCATCGATCACACCTGAACTGAGACTAGCGATGCAATATGCCGCAATAACGTCGACTCATTGATGAAGCCGATTCACGGTAAAGTCATACTGATCGGATAATTCGGGTTGTACTCCCAAGACACCTACATCTTAGGGATGCTCAACCCAACAACTAGTTCGTGAACGTGAAGGTTCACGAGTGGAGGAACTCCACCCAAGATCGGCATCAACAAGGATATGTGGAGGAAATCTATTCATGGTCTCAAGATCAACAAGAATTTCTGAGAGAATTCAATCGTGATCTCAGCATCAATAACAGTCTCAGGTGCAACATCAGTCTTCATCAACTAACCATTGCTCGATGAAGCGGACTTCTCCAAGCATTAATGATTCATGTCAAGATGTGTAGACATGAAAATATTTTCACATGAAAGTCTTCCCAAAGCTTGGACGACTGGTGGGCACAAGCCAAAGACTTCTACAAGATGTTCTCATCACCTCTGCAAATGAGATACAACACACTTCAGGCCATGGGTTTACAAAAACGTACCAATGGGTAAGGAATGGGACAATGCTTCCTCTACAAAGTATGTTCGTCTATGTCTCTGATACAACATACCAAAAGGTCACATCAATCAGAAATACGAGCTAAAAGATACGGCCTTTACCGTCAGGTCTACGAAATCTGAAAAGTTTATACGGGATTACAAATTAAAAATGTGCACGCTTCGTTGGCTGACCTCTACAACTCCAAATTGAGTGATTCTTCTCTCATGTGATAAATCAGTCTCTTAGATTCAAAAGTTGGGGTCAAGCATCGAATTCCAACATCGTATGAGGTTCCTACAGCTTCCAGAGCGTACAACATGCATGCAGCAATTCTTAGACGAGATTCATAACTTCCACAGTCGATCAGTGTCCACCGGGTCTTTCCACTAAGTACTTCATCAAGGTATCTCCAACTTCATCCACCTAGGTCTTTACATCAATTTTTCTATTTGGTTCCTCTTTCCAAGTCTTGCTAGAAGGAGAGAAAATGGAAAGGAGAGATTTAACAAAATATTGGGGACTGACGGTCCACTGATCATGACGATCAGTTTCACAGTCCAAGACCCGTGGCATCAGACTCTCATGTGCTAATCATTCATCATTAAATGAATGCTACCACCGGGAAATGAAACCATGGTCATTACACCACTCCCTCTAGAGAGCAACCTCAGTCATGGTCTCGTGACCAGGGTTTCAGAAGTGATGTTTCTACGACAGAAACAAGATGGCTGCAAGCACCATGCTCATCAATCAATTAAGGGATCCTCACCCCGAACGAATCAATGAAATTGAAATCCTTCAACAACCGTTCAAGACACGAGCAAATGGTCTGAAGACGCAACGGGGGCGTTTTACAACAAGCTTGTCTGAGACGATCTTTTCACTGTCATGCACGAAGAGGTGAGCTGGGAGCAATTGGTGACGAATCTAGGCATGGGTCATATACCATTCTCTTCGTATGGATGTCCTCTACAACATATACAAAATTCACACCAATTGGAGAAACGAGCGAAGAGTTGTGGCCAAAATATTGGACCACATGCCAGCTGAAAATTTTCTGAAAGTCTCTTGGAAATTTACTGTTTCGCTGATTTCGGCCCTTAAACATGCTCAAAACTCAAAAATCTTCTTAGAAAAACCTTGGAAATTTCCTGGTCATAAGGATACATGGGTAGATCGCGAAAATCTGACATCGGATGAAGATTTTAAGGCGTTTTTGCTAAAAGGCTGAGTTCTGAATTTTCTAGTGACGTGTTTTGGTAAAGCCTTTCACTTATTTATGAGAATCTTCATTCATTCATCAACAAATAAGCAATTTCATACTTCTATGAAGAAAATATACAATGGGTACTTACTGGAGTAGTCCCTAAAGTGCTCAAAGTACCGGAATTGCCAACATCACCATTGGAAACATCATTGCTGTCACTCGGTTTCGAAATCCGAGGTTTTCTTCTTCACCGTCCTCTGAAGACGAATATGAATCATCAGTACTCCCTTGTTCCATGGAAATCTCCTCCTGAATACATCAACAATAATTAGTGGTATTTCATTCAAGGAGTGTCATGAACGATTATAGGAAGAGGTACTTACATCGAATTCTTCTTTGACGCTCGATTCAGAAATTGTTTGTTCAGCAGCAATGAATTGAAGACCGTCAAGGCTCGATGGAGCAAAGTTCTGAAATGAAGTAACAAACATTGGTTTCATGATCCTAATTGCACGGACAAGAAAAATTCATGATATAAGGAGCGCTAACAACTCACCAAAGAGACAACCGAGGACTTTACTTTGTTCGATATCATTCTATGATCCTTATTTCTGGATTCTCCACTCCGAAGACTTACTGCTATTTCTAAAATTAGGTTTTTGAATAAATGCTCCACGAATCATCACTCTGAGCACGATTCAAACACTAATGAATTTATGATGGATTCAGCAACCAACATCTGAATTAATCATATAATATTTGGTAGCTTACTAATATTTTAATATTTTATTGAGTCACGTCACTAATATATATTTCGTCAAATTGAGAAACATTGCTCAGTTGCTCAAATATTGATCCAACTATCAATATTTATTAATCTGTAATTTGTCGAATTGAGCAATATTTGCTCAATTGCACGTCAAATTCTCAATATTCAGTAATTCGTCGAAGTGAGCAATACTTGCTCAGTTGCTCGAATATTGATCCAACTATCAATATTCAGTAATTTATCAGTATTTCGTCAAATCGAGCAATACTTGCTCAGTTGCTCGAATAATCCACATATATTTAGTAACTCATCAATATTCAACAACTCGTCGAATTTACAATATTTTCTCAGACGAGCAACATTAACATTCATGAATCACTGAGCATTTGTCAAACATGCTTGATTCAACAAAACCTAGACTCATTGTCTAATCGAAACAATCGACAAACTAAATACACGTATGTCATGCGAGACTCCACGATTCGTGAGACATCAATCACGTCAAATTGGGGGATAACAACTAGGGTTTTGGTCGGCGGCCTAAGACGTGGATTTCATCCACGACGAGAAATGTGCGTAAGTTGTGTAAACGATTGAAGGAGTTAGCAAAGTAGTGGGTGCACGATCCGTCAAGTCTCCACACGACATGGAACTGACTTTACCACGATCTTCCACTTGCCCACTCTTCCACTCATGAAACCGTCACACTTACAGGGATCAAGGTGTTCACAACTCTGACAATATAAATAAGTCCCTGAATCCATGATTGAGAACAACGAATGATCACAAGCTATCAGTAATCGTCCACACAGAATTTCTCGAGTAACTACTCTCAAGAATTCATCAATCTATCAGAACTTATTCGAACTCCACAGTTCACCAATTATTGCAGAAACCTTCAACACATCCACAATCCTTGATCATCATTGACTCCACAAAATTCTCAGATTCCCTTCTACAGATCAACCCATCTCCCTCTTTGCGGCCGAATTGACTCTGGAACGGCCATTGACTTGGTTTAGGCCGGAGTCCTACAGATTGATCTCTCTAATCTTAGCACTCCCTTTGCAGTGCATCTGTGTGAGGTTGATCAGTTTGCTCGGTTCGAGGAGTCTCGACACGCTCGTCTCTTCATTTCCCCAAAAAACCAGCAAACCGTTTTTTTTCCCATCTACAACACTAATGTGCGAACACACTATATATGCTTATATCCATAGATGGTAATCTCAACTCTACATTTCAATCATTGAAACATTCTTCTATAATGTTATAATAGCCGTTATTCACAACTATCGTCATCAAAGCCATTTTCAAGATTGAAACGTCATCATGACTTTCGTCACGGGTAAAGATGAAAAATGGTTAAAGCAAAAGCTTACTAACACATATTTCGAGAAAAAGATAGGCGAGTAAACTCGGCTCGAAATAGCAAATGTGCATGTATGAAAACTATCATACTTATACGACTTTTGTCTCAAGAGTAGGAGATAGAGTAGACTTTTGAGTGATAGATAAGTTCAAGTCTCCACATACCTTTTAGTCGGATGAAGTTCCACTGGTTCCTTGATTAGTTCTTCGTCTTCGTAAGATGATCGCCATGGAGTCTGGAGCTCAACTACACTTAACTATCCTAGACCGAGACTTAGCCATGAGTAAACTAGAAATCAAGACATATAGTTTTGACAACTAAATTTGACAAACAAGCTTGAGATAGCAACGCTTGCGAGTTCGACCGAGCAATGCTCTAACAGTGTTGTACTGAAAACGCTAGGTAAATCTCCTTATTTACATATATCCAATACTTATTATGCAAGTTGATGGTGTCGACTCATGGTTTATTGTGTACAAATAAAGGATTTTAACGATGAAGAAGGAGGTTATGGAGATTGCAATTCCACTTCAACACTTCTGACCCCATTATGCAAGTTGATGGTGCCAACTCCTTCTTTACTTTAAGATGAATAAGAAGGTTATGGAGATTGCAGTTTGGCTTCAAGTTTAGCCACTTGTTTTTGCAAATCCCTCAAGGCATCATTTGATAGAGAAAACGAGAAGTTTATGTATCCCGAAAACTTAACCAGGCATGATTCATTTCTTTTTGGCAGAAGTACAACTTGTGAAACATTCATTTGCTAAAGTTATTGTTAAGGATGTCATTTGGTCAAGTTTAAAATTTGTCGTGAGGTTCAATTGATATGCCAGACATGTAACTCCTTGTAATGGGAAGTGATATTACAGGGACTGTAGATGGAGGAGAATCTACAGTATTCTGGGTGGTGTTGGCTAGGTGAGGATGCTGATAAGGAGCTTAAGAAGCTGAAATTGAAAAAGAAGGGCCTAAAGAAAGTAATAGGTGTTGTTAATGGTTCGACTGCTACTGTCATTGCTGAACCTGAAGCAAAAAATATCTCACTCTAACTAAGAATGACAAGTTAGTTAACGACATTGGTGCTCACAAAAAACTAGTTGAGAAGATCCATATTAAAATGTGAAAGGCTGAAGTCTTAGACATTTGAAATCCTTTTTTAGGATCTCTGAACAGTGATTTAATGAAGAAATTTCTGTTGATTGTAGCTGCAACTTTATTTCATTGAGTCATAGACATTGAATTTCTTTTGAAAACGTGTTTGTGCCTAATATATACACTCAATTTATCTCGATACAAAATTATACTCAATTCAATCATTACAACAACTAAATACTATATCTTTTGTTCAGTAAATATTTTGGAACAAAAAAGACGTATTGGACTACTTAACCTAAAAGAGATTAATAACAATCCATCAAGTGACTAGTCATCCACATCAATGTTCCTAAAAATCATATTAACCAAACTGCGAAAGGTTTTCTGCTGAGCAGAGGGAATTCAATAGCTCTTCTTCTTATCATCGTATGTCAGCTTCCTCAAATTGTACCTCTTGCTCTCATCGGGTTTTCTCTGCAGTAGTACATATTAATATGTACTGAGTGGAATTTAGTAGATATCACGCATTTGATATTATCTCCTTGTTTGATGAGAAAGCTGATGATGCCAATTCCTACAGTCCCCATTATGCAAATATTAGGTAAACATCGCAGAGAAGAAAAATAATAATAGGAAAAACCTAAAATTAGAAAACAGAAATGACAGTATGTATCAATATGGATCATTACGTGTACAAGCATCTTAGTTAACTATCATATCTAACCTAGTACATATCGGCATGTACTGAGTGGAAACCTAGTACATATCGATATGTACTAAGTGAAAACCTAGTAGATTTTGAGTGATTTTGTGTAGAATTAATTGCAGAATCTGCAAAGAATGATACGAATGTCATTAGGTAAACATCGCGGAGAAGAAAAAAAATAATAGGAAAAACCAAAAATGACAGTATGTATCAATATGAATCATTACGTGTACAAACATCTTAGTTAAATATCATATCTAACCTGGTACATACAGATATGTACTAAATGGAAACCTAGAACATATCGATATGTACTAAGTGAAAACATAGTAGATTTTGAGTAATTTTGTATAGAATTACTAGCAGTTTCTGCAAAGAATGATAAGAGTGTCATTACCTATTCCTTAGAGCTTTAAGGGATGCAAATTTAAAGTGTTATCTTACCAGATACTGGTAAGGCCAAAATCATCTAGCTTGCGATAAACTTGTATTACCCTTTGGTTACCCAAGTACTCACTGGTATCAAAACTGTGACAGTAAGCAAGACCATTCGGAAGTGGAATCTTCGCGAGGATTGCTCTACATTAAAAATGACAAAACATAGGGTAAGAACTAATAAGATGTGCAAAGGCATAACCATGAATTATTTATCAGTCAAAATGGCCTACTGAAATGGGCTCGCCTCCTCATATGTATTTCAATGCAGGAATGTTTGTGTTTGAGCCAAGCAGGTTGACTTACGAAAGTCTTCTTCAGACTCTTCAAGACGGTACTCAATCCATGAAGTACTAAGCTCACTAAGCTCCTTTTAATTAGTAAGTACTCAATCCATGAAGTACTAAAATATCTAAAACAAAAACAAAATGATTTGTGTTGGAGATTGACGACCCTGATGACCAAAACCGATGTTTAACTAGATTCTAACTAGTTTCTGAATGGCCATGGCAACTTGACAAACTATGTGGTTGCTGAAATTTATATCACTCTACAATGTAGAAAAGTTCAAGCACAGTGGTAACTAATTCATACCCAATTCCTTAGACAGAAGGTTTCTCTAGTTATTCATTAGCCACACAAACCAAGATTAGACCATTCACCGAGCCAATAACAGTATTGAAACAAATGTGATATCAGGGTCAAACATTGGAAAGATAATCGAAATCACCTAATTGAGTTTGCATACTAACTGCATACCATATCTAAAGAAAAAAGTAACATTGGAAAGATAAAGCACTGATAGAAAAGAACAACTAGCAGATTCTTAAGTTCTCCAGACTTAGTTACACTCATAGTCAAATACTGATGGTATCCATATGTACACATCCTAACTACATATAAATATGTACTGATAGTATAGATAAAGCATCATTTCAACATGTACACATCATATTGGCCCCTTAGTTATATATACGATTCTTATAATCGTACGTTAACTTCCTCAAGTTGTACATCTTGCTGGTCTCACGTTTTCTTTTTTAGTATTACATATTGATAGGTACAGAGTAAAACCCTAGTACATATTCACATGTACCAGAGTGAAAAACTAATACATATTCACATGTACATAGTGAAACTCTAGTACATATTCACATATTCAACTTCCTCAAGTTATACCTCTTGCTGGTCTCGGGTTTTCTTTGCAGTAATACATATTGCTATTGTTAGAGCACTGCTCGGTCGAACTTGAAAGCGTTGCTATCTCAAGCTTTTTTGTCAATGTTAGTGATCAAAACTATAAGTCTTGATTTCTAGTCTACTTATAGATGTCTCGGACTAGGATAGATTGTGTAGTTGAGCATTAGACTTCACGACGTTCATCATTGAAGACGAAGAACTACTAAGGAGAGATTGTGGAACTTCATCAACAAAAAGGTATGTGGAGACTGAAACTCATCTATCACTTGGAAAGTGTATTTCTACTCTATCTCCTATATTGAGACATAAGTCGTGTTAAGATATAGTTTTCTATTATACACATTTGAGATTTCGAGCTGAGTTTAACTCGCTTACATATTTCTCGAAATATGTGTTGGTAAGCTTTCGCTTCAACCAAGTTCATCTTATAGTCTTGACGAAAGTTAAAAGATGATCATGTGAAAATCGTTGAGTAACATCTTACATGGTTTGTGTGATACAATCATTTGGTGTAGACTTGGAATGTTTCGTTATGATTATTTCAATAACTTGAAAATTGCTTTGACGCTAATAATGTGTGAAAACGGCTATTTTCATCCTCTAAGAAAGTTTCAATGATTGAAATAAGAGTTTAGAATACTTAACCATCACTGGATTATAAACATAGTGTGCATTCTTGCATGTATGTGATCCATGATCGGAACTAAAGTATGCATACCCGTATGCTTACTTGATGTTGTGAAATTCCGTGTACCAAGTACACATACCGGTACGCATACTTACATAAGGTATAGGTCCGGGAATTTCTGCTGGGTTTTGGAAGTGTACTAAGTATGCGTATACGTTCGCATACTGGCGAACCCAAACTCAGACCAGCTACTTAAGTATGCGTACACGTTTGCATACTTGAGTGGTTAAAGTTCAAAAATCGATTGGCTAATGAACTAATACATTTATATATTAAGGAATGCATTCTTTGCAAACCGTGGCTATAATTTTCATGAATTGATTCAGGTGAATCAAACCGATTTTGCTTCAATTGTGTTCTTGTATACTTCTATGAGAATATAGCAATTGAACAACTCTTTAACTAGTTTCATTTGAGTCATTTGAACTAGTTATGGTTAAGATGAATAAGGTTGATATGAGAGTGTTCATATAGCTAACCTCGGTTAACTACGGTTGAGCCAACATGGTGTACACGTTTAGGTACGGTTACTAAACCTAAATGAAGGTACATTTCATTTGTGTATAACAAGCTAAGTTCGATCTAACAGTTGAAAGATATTAGCTTGAATCTAATCAGGTTTTCATCTAACGGTGAATATTGAATGCTTTGTTACCAAGGTAACTTAGATTGCAAACCCTGATTTGAAAACTATATAAAGGAGAACTCTAGCAACTAGGAAGCCTAATCCCCACACGTCCTGTGTGATACTAGTTGTATAAGCTAGAGTCGATTCTCCTTTAACCTTAGGTTCTTCACGAAACCCTGTAGGTTAATGACTTAAAGACTTCATTGGGATTGTGAAGCCAGACCCAACTATTTTCTCTATAGTTGCGTGATCTGATCTTGATGTTTCTATCGTATTTGAGTACTATCTTCTTTAAGATTGGCTCGAGATTTAATCTCCGATAGGCAATATAAAAAGTAGTCACAAACACCTTCGTCTCATCGTTTCTGATTCCAGGATATCTTGTTTCGCTACCATGCGATTAAGATTATTGTGAGGTGATTGATATTTCTAGGTTGTTCTTCGGGAATATAAGTCTTGTATATCAATTGGTTCATGTTCACCTAGATTTATCAAAAGACGGAACAAAACTCGTAGGTATTTTTGTGGGAGACAGATTTATCTATTCCTATAGACTTTTCTGTGTGAGACAGATTTATTTGTCAAGTCTTCGACTTTGGGTCGTAGCAACTCTTGGTTGTGGGTGAGATCACCTAAGGGAATCAAGTGCGTAGTATCCTGCTGGGATCAGAGACGTAAGGAGCGCAACTGTACCTTGAATCAGTGTGAGATTGATTAGGGTTCAGCTACAGTCCAGTCCGAAGTTCATTGGCAGTAGGCTAGTGTCTGTAGCGGCTTAATACAGTGTGGTGTTCAAATCTGTATTAGCACCCGGGGTTTTTCTGTATTTGCGGTTTTCCTCGTTAACAAAAGTCTGGTGTTTGTGTTATTTCTTTTCCGCATTATATTTAGTTATATAATTGAAATATAATAGGTTGTACGTTGAATCGATCATTTGGTAAATCCAACCTTTGGTTGTTGATTGAAATTTATTGATCCTTGAACATTAGTCTTTGGTACCGTTCAAGTTACTTTTCTTATATTCAATCGGGCTCGCAAATTCCTATTTGCTGATTGCAGATTGAATTGAGAAATAGAGATACAAAACTCTTTGATATACTTTTCTAGATTGAGTCTGACTGTCTAGTTGATTCTCTTGAAAGTATATTGGAGTTTGTTTATTAAGATTGCCAAACGAAATATTGGGTGTGGTTGTTAGACCCCCGCTTTTTCAATTGGTATCAGAGCAGGCAAACACGATAAGACCTCATAAGTCTGTTTTTGTAGCGATCTGAGCATGGACGATTATGTCTTTAAAAATGCTTCACCAGAAATAGATAAACTCAACTTCGAGCGTGTTCTAGAAACCATCGATATGGTTGGGAATCCTAATTTAAAAAAAATCATCAATAATCCTTTTCTAGGAAAACATCGTTTGATAAGGAAAATTGATGGACTTCATTGCGAGATTTATATAAAAAATTCTGAGCTTCAAGAATGTTCTGAAGAGGTTGTTAATCTCCAAAAAAAGTTACATGAACAAATCCGGATCAACTCTGATCTTGTTGCAGAAATTGCAAAACTTAAGGTTTTGAAACTTGTAAAGTCATCTTCAATGGATTTGAGTAACTCCTCTAATTCTTCATTGAAGAATTTCCGTATGTCAGGTGATAAGCAAGGTTTAGGCTTTGTGAAAACTGAAAGTGCTCAGAATTCTTCGAACAAGAATAAATATGTTGATACATGTATGTTTTGTGGTTCTCGTGAACACTATCATCATGTATGTTTGTCTTTTAGAAAAGAGTAAGTGTTGCACGTAATCTTCACAAGAATGTTGTACAACTTCTGTCTGCTCTTAAAATACAATCAATACTAACAAGAAAGCCCAATTGGGTTAGTAGTGCTAGTATGGGAGCTTTTGCTCTAAAAATCAACATCACCCTTTCAATGGTTTCTTGATAGTGGATGTAGCATGCATATGACTGGAGATCTCTTGTGGTTTGTCAATGCAAGCGACTTTGATGGTGGTCCAGTAACATTCGGTGATGGGAGCTGCTGCTACATAAGCAAGAAGGGGATGATCAAATTACCTGGTGTTCCTGAAATTCATGATGTAGTATACGTTAAAGGTATGACTGCTAATCTTCTTTCTGTTAGTCAAATCTGTGACAAAGGCCATAAGGTTGTCTTCCATGCTAATGGATGTAGCATTGTAGACAAATCTGGAAAAGTGATTTTTCAAGGATCACGTGGCAAAAATAACTGTTATCTGTTGGATACTCAGTTTAGTGATTGTTGCAATTTGAATAAGGTGGAATCTACACATCTTTGGCATGAGCGTTTTGGTCACATCAATTATCGTCTTCTAACTAAGATCATTAACAAAGAACTTGTTAGAGTTGTTCCCAAAATCAATGCTAAGATTGAAGGTGTATGTGGTGCCTGTCAAAAGAGTAAACAAACGAAAGTTCCACATAAATCATCTCGAGATATTCTCACTAAAGCCCCACTTGATTTAATTCATATGGATCTCTTCGGCCCAACTCAACAACCTATTGTGGATGGAAAGAAGTATGCTTTGGTTATGGTAGATGATAGGTGTCTAAAACACCTTGATATTTATCTATTGTTTATGCTTTCTTTGTTATGTTTTCTTGTAAATTACGTATCTTTTATTTGATTTTGAGTTTCAGGTAATTTGGAGTAAAAGAAGAGGAAACGTCGCTTAAAAGGGCTAAAGTGTCATTTCATGTGCAACTACTGTTGGAGGCAACTTATTTCACATTATTTGCTTCTTTTCTATCTGAAAGGCATTCAGCCTTAGTGATGTATAAATTGAAGAAAAGAAGTGAATATGAGAGATAAGAGATTGCTGCTCGAGAAACTACTAAAAGCACCCAGAAAAGTGTTAAAGGCACCCCCAGAAATGTCCCGGAAGAGTCGATAAAGTCACCCAGGAGTTTTTCACTAAATACAGCCCAAAAGTCATCTTTGCACCCTACAAATTGCTATTCGCACCCCGGGAATTGCTAAATGTATCCAAATTGCTAAAGGGACACCGCTGCTGGATAAGGGGAGAGTCATCTTCAACCTTTTGAAATTCGAATTTTGGCGGGAAAAGAAGAACAAAATTAGGGTTTGGATTTTGAGCGAGCTATAATGAGATTAAAGCGCTAAGAATCAATGGGTTTGTTCTTTAGGTCAAAACAGGGATGATGATGGTCTTTGTTTTGACCAGAATTGGCTAGATAATCGGCAGAAGAAGAATCAAACTCACGGGTTTTGGCGGGAAAAATATGTCTTCACGAACCGGTTTTAGGGTTCGATTTTTCAGCGATTAGGAAGAGATTAAATCGCTGATATTGATGGGCTGGACTCATTAAGGATAAACAGGCTTGGTATGGTGTTTGGATGCGGCAAAAATTGGCTAAATAATCCCGGAGAAGAAAACAGGGAAGATATGGTATATCGGGTTTGATTTTCTATTATTGGAAGTGGTGACGTGAGTTTAGCTTGTACTAGCAATATGATTGGACCAGAAGACGTGTGAAAAAGAAAGACAAGGAAATAATTCTCAAAACAAGAAAGAATCCCGTAACTTGGCCGTGAAGAAGAAAAAAAAGGAAAGGAGATCAATGGAGTTATTTCAAGAGATTCGAAGGCCCTGTTGAGTATAAAATAGATGGTCTAACCATAGAGAAGGAGGTCGGAGAGTTTGGGATACTTTGGAGGAGAAATATACGCTTAGAATCGAAAGAAAAGAGGTTAGAAAAAAGCTACCTGCTGCTGCAACTTGAAGAACACGAAGAACATTGCACCACCAGGAACGGTCGCAGAAGGAGTCTTCAAAACAACGACAGAGTTAACCCTCTATCGTTCTTCAATAGTATACAGACAAAGACCCTCAGTGACGGTCGTTTATTACTGGAAATCATTGTAAGCTTATTTATATTTTTATCAATACAATGATTAAGGAAATTTTCTTCAATTTTGGTTCTATGAGTAGCTAAATCTATTTTCTAGGGTTTTGGAGGAAACTATTTTTGATGGGTAATATTTAGTAATTAATTTCTTTGGCATATTTACTCCAAAATTGTGTTTTAATTTGTCTAAAAATTCTCTCTTCTTTACATGCTTCGTAAAAACTGTTTTGGGTAGTTTCTACCGTTCTTTTATAAACGAAGGAGGATTAGGCCTTAGAATAGCGACGAAAGTCATAAAAAAAGCTTGTAGTGTTATATTTTCCAAAGCATGAGATTGAGTTCGAAAATTGTTTTGAGTAAAATATGAGTATTATGCCAAAGTTTTAATTATTGAGTTTACCATCATTAGAAGTAGCGGAATCCAAATCCCTAGACTCATCTCTCCTTGTTAAAAAAAAAATCAATTTTAATTAGTTTGTCTTAGTATTTTCTTTTAATAATCAAAAACCAAATCTTCAAAAAGAGTTCGAGCAACGAATCTGTACTTATCACTGTAAAAACTATATCAGTAGATGATTACACTAGATTCACTTGGGTAGCGTTTTTGGCTCACAAGAATGAAAGCCTCAGTGAATTCAAGATTATTGTTAATAGAATCCAGAATGAACAGGGTCGCAAACTAAAGAAAATTAGAAGTGATCATGGCACGGAATTCAAAGACACCAAAGTGTTTGAATACTGTGACTCTCTGGGGATTATTCAACAATACTCTCCACCCATTACTCCACAAGCTAATGGAGTTGCCAAAAGAAAGAATAGGAATATTCAGGAAATGGCAAGAGTAATGCTCCATAACAAAAACTTACCGTTGAAGTTTTGTGGAGAGGCGGTTTTTACAGCTTGCTACTTGATCAATCATATTTACTTTCGGTCAAAGACCTTAAACATTCCCTATGAGTTGTGGTACGGTAAGAAACCCAACTTACACTGTCTCAGAGTGTTCGGAAGTAAGTGCTACATTCTAAAGGACCGTGAACAGAAAGGGAAATTTGACTCGAAAAGCGATGAATGTATTTTTCTTGGCTATGCTTCTGATAATCGTGGTTTCCGAGTCTTTAATCTCAGAACCCAAGTCATGGTGGAATCTGTAAATGTTATCATTGATGATCAAAGCAATTTTCGTCATGATGATTCTCCAGTTGAATTTCCTCCGACCGAGACAATTGAGAAAATCAAAGAAATCCCAGAATCAGTAGAAGTTATTCCAACAGTTACTGATCCTGATGTTTCTAGTGATTAGGAGAAGACCCTAGTCAGGTTATTCCTGTTGAACAAGAACGTGTCCTTCCACGGCATCTCTAGGTTCAAAGAAATCATGATACTAACAATATTATTTGTGGGAGGGATTCTACAACTAAGATGAGAGGACAACTTCAAAATATTTTTGATTTTGGATGTTATCTATCGCAAGTAGAACCTAGAAATATTGATGAAGCTCTTAGTGATCCCTTTTGGGTGAATGCAATGCATGAAGAGTTAAATCAGTTCCAAAGATATGATGTATGGAAGCTCGTACCTTGTCCCCCCAATATCAATATTGTTGGTACTACATGGATATTTAAGAACAAGTCTGATGAATTTGGCACCGTTGTCAGAAACAAAGCTAGACTTGTCGCTCAGGGATATTCACAAATTGAAGGAATCGACTTTGACAAAACCTTTGCTCCTATGGTACGCCATGAGTCCATTCGGTTATTATTAGCTCATGCTTGTTTTCTTAAGGTTAAGCTGTTTCAAATGGACATTAAATTCGCTTTCCTAAATGGAAATTTAAAGCAAGAGGTCTATGTTAATTAATACTTTACTACCTAATTAACAAGTAATATAGGGTAGTCTCGTGTTTGCTACTTATGTAAAGAGTCAAGAAACGATTACTTATCTCCTAACTTTCACTAGCTTTAGATCAAATTAACAAATCAATTTAGCATGCATTCTAAACAATCTATCAATCAATCATGAATGTCTTTAAGATCATTCCTATTAGTAAAAACAATCGATAATCATGTGAAAAACTTCAAGATAGAATTTGAAAACAAAACTCAAATCATGTTAAGAACTAGGAATTCATCCTCAATCAATAAATTAACTACTCATGTTAAAGAGTTCACACAAAGAATAAGAAAAGAAAAGAATTGTGTGTGTAGAGGTGTAGAGAGGTGTGTAAAAGATGTATAGAAGTTGTAGAAAACTTCTCTATTTATAGGCTTCAACATTCTCCAAATCTTCCAAGGAATAGAATCCTTTTCCTTTTGCAATTCAATTTCCAATTTCAAGTCTTTCTATTCTCTTCCAAATTTGAGTCCAATTCTCCATCCAATTCCAAGCCCAAGTCTTCACACCCATGAGAAAAGTCCATAGAAAATTCTGGAATTTTTGCTTGCCGGAAAACTGGGATTGTGGCCGGAATTTGGCCGGAAAACGTCACCGCCGGCCACCTGGAAATTTCTCCGTCAAGAGAATATTCGACGGAATATTCCGCCAGTCCTCCGTTAGGACTAACGGTCAAACGGGTCAACCGTCAGTCAAACCGTTAGTCAAGAAAGTCAAGCCAGATGGTGAGTCAACTCCTGGAGTCGATCAGCGAGGGCGACTAAGCGAGTCTGGCCCGGGTTGGATCAACAACCCAATCGGTCATCGCTGAGTCCAAATGAGTCAACGATCCGGTCCAAGCCATTGCAATTTTGCACTTGCCTTGCAGTTCACAGCCAAGATGGCTGTGCATTCTGTTCTCCTTTGAATCCCTTCACCACCATTTGCAACAGCTTCTTTGCATCTTGATTTAACACCTTTCAACATACAAGCCATCTCTTCACATATCCTCCATCGAGCCGTAATTCCTCGGCTTGAAAGCAACCATCACCAGCACAACAAGAGTGGGCACCATCACCTTCATTGCATCTATAATCGCATCTCCACGAAACTCGACGACAACACAACACTCCTGTCAATTCTCGCCAACCCCTAAAGCTCCATGTACTCGGCCATATTATCTCGGGCCGGCCTTTGTAACAAAACCAGCTGCCAGTGCAAGACTCCATCTCCCCGCCACCACACACTTTGCCATTACTTGCAACAACTCCGACCTTCATTTCACCACCACATCATTGCTCCTGAAACTCCTTCTGACATCACTGCCAAGCCAACACTGAACCATCCTCATACCAGCAATCACTTTGCTGCTCCTCATACATACTCATTCTAACTCAGGCCACAGCTTCTTCTCACCTTTGTAACTCCAGGCCATAATCACCTCACAACCAGGCTACAACCTTGCTTCTAACCCTATCTCAGAATCGCACCTGGCTCATCACCATCTCACGATTGCCTTAGCATTATCAATTCCACTGTTATTTCCTCATCTTGAGCTCAAGTGCCAATAATTACTCCTTACGCTTCACTTCCATTGTAGCCACAATAAATCATTCCTAATCCAATTGATTGCATTTCTCGAGAACAAGCCCATCCTTCAACTTCTGTTACAGATTTAGCCTCAACATCACTGCCAAATTGAACCCATCTTCTTCAATTTCATCTGTTGTGCTTTCAACCCAAAACAAGTCCAAACCCTAACATACATCTAACCCATCGTTACTCAGCAGCATATCTTGATTCCTCTCTTCAAATCGACCCACAATCCCATCTCCTGAGTCTTGAAATTCATCCTCATTTCTTCACAGAACCCATCTCTGTCAGCAGCTTACTCTCGATCTCTTCATCTTGACAATCAACAGCGCCCGATCTCACATCTCGGTTTAAATTGCACCAACAAATTGCTCTTCGAACTTCCCGGTTTAACGTTCATCCTCAATTCGAACGGAAACAGATCCCATTTTACAAGAAAAATCAACCTAAGGGATTCGAAAACCCTGATTTCCCAGATCATGTCCTTAAACTTAATAAGGCATTATATGGGTTAAAACAAGCACCTCGTGCCTGGTTCGAAAAATTGACTACTTCCTTTCTTAGGAAAGGTTTTTCGAGAGGTGGAGGTGATAAAACGTTGTTTACCAAATGGATTGGGAAAAATGTTGTCTATGTATACGATATCATCTATGGATCAACATCTGAGAAACTTGCAAAAGATTTTCAAGTCTCTCTTGGAAAGGAGTTTGAAATGAGCAATGTTGGTGAATTAAAATTCTTTTTGGGTTTACAAATTCAACAACACAAGGATGGAATTTACTTATCTCAAGAAAAATATGCAAGAGATCTTGTCACAAGATTTGGTCTTGATAAGTCAACTCCAAAACTGACTCCTATGCCTACCACGAGTAAACTACATCGAGATGAGAAAGGTGTAAATGTGGATCAAAAACTTTATCGATCTATCATTGGAAGTCTTTTATATCTTACAGCTACTAGACATGATATTGCTTTTAGTGTTGGTTGATGTGCTAGGTTTTAGGCAAATCCAAAGGAATCTCATCTTGCAGCTGCGAAAAGGATCATACGATATGTCAATCACACGGTCGGGTATGGTCTATCTTACACTTTTGATACTAACACTGATCTTTCTGCCTATTCAGATGCTGCTTGAGCAGGATGCGTGGAAGACAAAAAAAGTACATCAGGGGGTTTCTACTATGTAGGATTGAATCTTGTGGCTTGGCATAGCAAGAAACAAAATTCACAATCCCTGTCTACATGTGAGGCAGAAGATATTGTTACAGGCTCATGTTGTACTCAACTTCTCTGGATGAAACAAATGCTTGCTGATTATGGAATTGATACTGGGATAATGAAGATCTTTTGTGACAACTCTAGCGCGATTCGAATCACTGAGAATCCCGTTGAGCACTCAAGAACTAAGCACATTGATATAAGGTACCATTTTATTCGAGATCTATATGAAAATGGTATCATAAATATGGAATTTGTGCCTTCCGAACAACAATTGGATGATATTCTCACCAAACCATTGAATACTGCTACATTTCAACACTTACGACAGTCTATTGGTGTTGTTTTGGTTCATTAGTATTTCCTAAACTCTTGCCCCTGCACTTATCTCGATCTGTTGGGCAACTAAGTTTGGAACTCCAGTTTAAGTGTTACTTGAATTCTGTATTTGTTTCAGTAGTTGAATTTTTGTTGAGTATCTTAGTGTTTGTCCAAATAAATCCTTCTTTTCTTGTAAAAGTAAGGTCGCTCCTTGTTGTTCTTTCGGGAATGACATTTTATGGGGGATAGTTCTTAATTGAACTTGTGCTTAATTGCCAAATCTTTGTGGGGAGTGCGGTTGTGGAATATTATATGGGTTATCTTGTATCTTTATAAACTCCTTGATGAATGCATTTAGTTTCGACTATATGATGGCATCTAAACAAGTTGATATGTTGTTCTCTTTTGGTCATGAAGTATCTCTATGAAAATTTCATGAGGATCCCATTAGTTTTCGTACCTTTGCCAATTTATATTGACAAAAATGGGGAGAATTAATGTGTAGTTCACACTACAAATACATATGGTTTACGGATCATTATGTAAGGGGGTGGTGGTTTTCATTGTGTGATGAAGTATTGACTAAGGGGTACTGATACATATCACCATAGTATTGTTGTCAAAGTTGTGATATAAATTGAACTTTGATGCTGTGTAATAATACTATGACACTGTATAGCAATGATTGAGAGCAACTGTTTTCTCATTGTCATAGCTACGGATCTTCAACAACTATGATGCTGAGTTGAACACATTTGGAATCATTGGAGTACTTGAAAGTGATGAAGATTTTGAGTAATGTTGAAGAACCAAGGAGATCAAGCATTTGGATGAGAAGCTACAAAGTTTATTTTTTTTGTAATCCATATGTATTGATAGTTTTCTCACTAAAATTGACAAAGGGGGAGATTGTTAGAGCACTGCTCGGTCGAACTCGCAAGCGTTGCTATCTCAAGCTTGTTTGTCAATGTTAGTGATCATAACTATAAGTCTTGATTTCTAGTCTACTTATAGATGTCTCGGACTAGGATAGATTGTGTAGTTGAGCATTAGACTTCATGGCGTTCATTATTGAAGACGAAGAACTACTACAGAGAGTTTGTGGAACTTCATCAACAAAAAGGTGCGTGGAGACTGAAACTCATCCATCACTTGGAAAGTCTATTTCTAATCTATCTCATATATTGAGACATAAGTCGTGTTACGATATAGTTTTCTATTATACACATTTGAGATTTCGAGCTGAGTTTAACTCGCTTACATATTTCTCGAAATATGTGTTGGTAAGCTTTCGCTTCAACCAAGTTCATCTTAGATTCTTGACGAAAGTCAAAAGATGATCATGTGAAAATCGCAGAGTAACATCTTACATGGTTTGTGTGATACAATCATTTGGTGTAGACTTGGAATATTTCGTTATGATTATTTCAATAACTTGAAAATTCCTTTGATGCTAATAGTGTGTGAAAACGGCTTATGTCATCCTCTAAGAAAGTTTCAATGATTGAAATAAGAGTTTAGAATACTTAACCATCACTGGATTATAAACATAGTGTGCATTCTTGCATGTATGTGATCCATGACCGGAACTAAAGTATGCATACACATATGCGTACTTGATGTTGTGAAATTCCCTGTACCAAGTACGCATACCTGTACGCATACTTGCGTAAGGTATAGGTCCAGGAATTTCTGCTGGGTCTTTGAAGTGTACTAGGTATGCATACGTGTTCGCATACTGGCGAACCCAAACTTAGACCGGCTACTTAAGTATGCGTACACATTTGCATACTTGAGTGGTTAAAGTTCTAAAATCGGTTGGCTCATGAACTAATACATTTATATATTAAGGAATGCCTTTTTTGCAAACCGTGGCTATAATTTTCATGAATTGATTCGAGTGAATCAAACCGATTTTGCTTCAATTGTGTTCTTGTATACTTATATGAGAATATAGCAATTGAACAACTCTTTAACTACTTTCATTTGAGTCATTTGAACTAGTTATGGTTAAGATGAATAAGGTTGATATGAGAGTGTTCATATAGCTAACTTCAGTTAACTACTGTTGAGCCAACATGGTGTACACGTTTAGGTACGGTTACTAAACCTAAATGATGGTACATTTTATTTGTGTATAAAAAGATAAGTTCGATCTAACAGTTGAAAGATATTAGCTTGAATCTAATCAGGTTTTCATCTAACGGTGAATATTGAATGCTTTGTTACCAAGGTAACTTAGATTCCAAACCCTGATTTGAAAACTATATAAAGAAGAACTCTAGCAACTAGGAAACCTAATCCCCACACCTCCTGTGTGATACTAGTTGTATAAGCTAGAGCCGATTCTCCTTTAACCTTAGGTTTTTCACGAAACCCTGTAGGTTAAAGACTTAAAGACTTCATTGGGATTGTGAAGCCAGACCCAACTATTTTCTCTACAGTTGCGTGATCTGATCTTGATGTTTCTATCATATTTGAGTACTATCTTCTTTAAGATTGGCTCTAGATTTAATCTTCGATAGGCAAGATAAAAAGTAGTCACAAACACCTTCGTCTCATCGTTTTTGATTCCATGATATCTTGTTTCGCTACCATGCGATTAAGATTATTGTGAGGTGATTGATATTTCTAGGCTGTTCTTCGGGAATATAAGTCCGGTATATCAATTGGTTCATGTTCACCTTGATTTATCAAAAGACGGAATAAAACTCGTAGGTATTTTTGTGGGAGACAGATTTATCTATTCCTATAGACTTTTCTGTGTGAGACAGATTTGTTTATCAAGTCTTCGACTTTGGGTCGTAGCAACTCTTGGTTGTGGGTGAGATCAGCTAAAGGAATCAAGTGCGTAGTATCCTGCTGGGATCAGAGACGTAAGGAGCGCTACTGTACCTTAAATCAGTGTGAGATTGATTAGGGTTCAACTACAATCCAGTCTGAAGTTCATTGGTAGTAGGCTAGTGTCTGTAGCGGCTTAATACAGTGTGGTGTTCAAATCTGGACTAGGTCCCGGGGTTTTTCTGCATTTGCGGTTTTTCTCGTTAACAAAATTCTAGTGTCTGTGTTATTTTTTTCCGCATTGCATTTTGTTATATAATTGAAATATCACAGGTTGTGCGTTGAATCGATCAATTGGTAAATCCAACCTTTGGTTGTCGATTGAAATTCATTGATCCTTGAACATTGGTCTTTGGTACCGTTCAAGTTACTTCTCTTATATTCAATCGGGCTCGCAAATTCCTATTTGTTGATTGCAGATTCAATTGAGAAAGAGAGATACAAAACTCTTTGATATACTTTTCTAGATTGAGTCTGACTGTCTAGTTGATTCTCTTGAAAGTATATTGGAGTTTGTCTATTCAGATTGCCAAACGAAATATTGGGTGTGGTTGTTAGACCCCTGCTTTTTCAGATATGTGCAGAGTGAAAGCCTAGTACATATTCACATGTACCAGAGTGAAAAACTAGTACAT
Source organism: Papaver armeniacum (assembly GCA_023531295.1). Lineage (NCBI taxonomy): Eukaryota > Viridiplantae > Streptophyta > Magnoliopsida > Ranunculales > Papaveraceae > Papaver > Papaver armeniacum. Next base: position 276,953 of record JAJJWW010005957.1, on the reverse strand, counting down.
ATTCACATATACCGATTGAAAACTTATTAGATATCCTTGTTACTATTGGATAACCATCATATCAAACCTACATAAAAACGCCTAATTTAAGCCATCCAATAACCAAAATGTTCAGGTTGCATCTCATTTCCTTTTCATATTTTGAACCTTTGATGTGTAGTAAAATAAAAGCATCTAAGCACAATTAACAAATGAAACGAATTGAGAGCTAAATTTGAATATTCCAACTGTATTATTAGATACTAGGGATTAAAATACTTGCAAGGAAAAAAAGTCTCATATTTCATATTCTATACACGTGACGCCCATTGGCCTCCACAATCCAATTACACCTCATGTTTAGTCTCTTGTTTTCATGTCTGTAAATCTCAGTTCATAGCCAAACAAACATACTATCAATGAGCTGATAAATTAGGTTTTAGTTATAATTATAATAAAACTACACAATTGAGCTTAAGAAAATGCACCATGGACAACAAAGTCAATAACCATCATATCAAACCTACATAAAAATGCCTAATAACCAAAAATGTTTGGGATGCATCTCATTTCATTTTCACGTTTTGAACCTTGATGTGTATAATTCAAACATCTAAGAAAAATCAACAACAACAAAAGAATTGAGAGACAAATTTGAATATAAAAATTAACCGAAATACTTATAGGAAAAAAAAGTCTCACATTTTTGGCATATTGAATCCAAAGCTCCAATAGGTCCAGCCAATTGAAAACGGTGCTAAAGTTGCAAAAAAAAAATCATCTGATTTCAGTTTCATCAATATCCCATTCAGTTCTTCTTCCAAAAAATCCCTAATTCTGAAAATCGGCAAATCAACGTATTCCCTGCAAAATAAGCGTCTGCCAACTGTAAGACTTTCATTTAAAGGGTAAAAACCCGTCATTATACTTGGTCTAGAGGTGCTATTTACGCCCAACCTTTCACTCTACGAAACCCAACTCATAGTAATAGGCAGGACAGGAGATGACTACGTTAATGCGAGTTAGGCTCCTTGGCTTTCATTGAAAAAGACGAAGCCCCAATATGTTACTACCAACCCAGACGACCTCTCTGAGATAATTTTTCAGCGTAAATGGAATAACCTTATTATCAATTTCAATACCAAATTCATTAAAAACAAGTAGTATCAAGTAAGTCTAATTCAATTAAAAAAAGGTATGAATCCATGAATCACAGCAAAAGAGAAAAACAGATCCAATTCAATCAAAAACTCATAAAAAAACAAGAAATCATGAACCAAAACTCAAATTCGATGAATTAGGAAATCAAACCTAACTTACCAGAATAACAATTTGGAAAACCTAACAAAAATTGCCATCAACAGAGAAGTGATCTAGAGCTCATTTTTGTAGAACACAAGTATAAATCACCTGTATATGTATTTCATATGGAGGGGTGAATTTCGGAATTTAAGAAAAGGCTCCATAAGGTCTCGCACGTGTGCTGGACCAGCGAATAAAAGAGCTAATCCAAAAACATGTTTTTGGACCTGAGAGTAAATGTGTTGGATGGGTGGACTATACACTAAACGGGTCCTCTGATAAGCACATATATGCGACATTTTATACCCATATTTATATTAGCTAGGACTCAATATTTTAGTTCATAACATTATTTTAATGCTTTTGTAGAAAATACAACCAAATACACTGCGATCCGAAGAATACACAACTAAATAGACAGTTTTATGGCTTTTGCGACATAAATCACCACCAGCTTTTACTCTCGGCATTGAAGGGCAATGTAGCCTAACTAAAGGCACTCACGGTCAAAGATTAAATGGGGGAACAAAGTCAACGAAATGTTTCTCCTTGCGTCTTCTCACTAAAACAAGGGCAGCAACATTCAGTTCAAGGCTTCAAGCTGCTACTGTTCTTAAGAAGTAGATGGGTTCGTTAAAGCTGCTGTCACTCATTGCGTTGATGGTTTTGTGGGAAATCAAAGGAAGAGAAAAGAACGGTGATCGGTGTTGGTCGTGGTGGAAGCTTAGAGGGACATGAGAGAAGAGATGGAGAAGATGATATTCATGAATTGCAGAGATAGTTGTGGTCAGAATTGAGGGTTCAATTGAGATTCTATGGTTGAAAATGGCTTGGATTGCAGTCCTGGAAGTATGATGAAACTTGGGTTCTAGTTGGATGTGACTTTGCAGGTCAAGAAAATTAGAAAGAGGAGTTCGGAAATCAAGCACAGAGGCACCTCTTCACGAGCATAAATCGCACACAAACTGTTTGGTGAATGGCCTGAAAGAAGAACAAAGTGGAGCTGGTGCTGGAGCCATTGGCTCATGGCTGTTTCCGTCGAGTTTTGCATCAATCTGTGGTTGGAAATGCTAACATAAAAGTACCAGGAAGTGAAGAGTTCACTGCCGACTGATGTTGGCAGCTGAGGAAGGTTCTTAATGGGTCCAGCTCAGGAAACAAAGAAGATGCTGCAATGGGTATTCTCTACAATGGGGCTTGACTGAAATGGTGTACAGATAATAGAGTCTGGAGTTGGTGCAGTGGCCGAATTGCAGTCGATAAGACTGAACGGTGAGAAGGGGCTGAGCTATGGGCAATCGGTATACGATGGTAGTGATCAGATTTGAAGGGTCTGGTTTCGCAAATTGCAGAAGCTCAGACGTATGTTGTCTGCATGTGATGTTCAGTTCTTTTATGGATTGAACGGGGAGTTAAAAGGGAATAGTGAATGGTCCATGGGTTCTGAATTTTGTCAGCTGGAGTTTTGAGATGAACTTAATTATTTCTGGTGGTCTTGTGCCGAGAATAAGATGGTGTTGTGCTTAAGTTTGAAAAATGAAAGTTGGGGTTACTATTAATGGGGATGCATCAGGCGGCGAAAAAACAAGAGAAGTTCAACTTTAATAGGGAAGCGAATCAGGCGGCGGATGGTCTGGCGGATCTTGCAGCGAAAAAACAACTACAACAAGGAACGGGAAGCAACAACAACTCCACGCTGATATGGGAACACACTGTACCTGAATTCCTTAATGTAATTGTGATGAATGACTCGGTGGGGACTAGGTACCCAAGAGAAGTTCAACTTTGAGTATTTAATGAAAAACCCACTTTTCAAAAAAAAAAAAAAAATTAATGGGGATGCATGTGCCGTAATTGGAGGCTTTTGATGTTAATCAATTCTGAGTTTGTGCTCCGGTTCAAGTCATTTGGTCCAAGCAGTTGCTATCGAATGGAGACGATTAGTCGAGAAATGTGGTTGTGAATTATGGTATTCTTCGTGGCCTGGCCTGAATTTTATACCGTGAATGCAGTCAAGAAGGCATGAGAACAGATGGGTGCTGGAAGAAAAGTGAAAAGTTTCGAAGAAGAATGGTGTCGATTGTGCACAGTTAAGAAGATGAAGTCAAGCTTCAATGGAATCCAACTCGTAATGCTACAACTGTACAAGCATAGGCAATGGAGCGAAATGGGAGCTGTGGTTAGTTATGGCTGGGCTGCAGTCGATTCATGTTGCAGTAACGAAGGTGGTGATTGTAGACAGAAAAGAAGAAGCTGGTGCTGGTGATGGACTGCACGATATTGGAGGTGAAGCTGGGAATTCGAAGAAAAGGCTTGCCGTGGTTAAACCGTGTGCAGTCGGTGGGGGAAAGTTCTAAAATGTCCAGAAGCTGAGAAGACCGAAAATGGTGGTGTGGCCAGAGAATATAAAGCAATTGGATTTGGGCCATTGGGGGACCTATGCAGTTGCTGGTTGGGATGGGCCTTAGGAATTGTATATTCTATCTCATTCGAAACCCTTGCAACACGAACGGATATATCAACGGAGAAGAGAGAAAAGAGAAAGGAGGCTGAGGCTACGAGCCGAACAGGGATACTAGGGTTTGAAATTTTCTCCCATTTTTTGTTCCGATTAGCTTGTCATTTTTATTCGTATCTGTTTATGGCTTTTGAGAAAGCCATGACTAGCTAGATCCATGTTAGGGTGAAAAGATAAAGTTGTAGGTTGATTTATTTCGTGTTCTTGAATAAGGGTTTTCTACTATTGAACTTAATGCTAATGTTTTGTCTCTCTATCAATGTTTTATCTTCTAGCTATATTTTTTATGTTCTATGCTATGTATAGTCCATAGTTAAATTAGTAGAAGAACTCATTGAACCTTAGTGATAATTGATTTATGAATTTTCCTTGACTCTTCATGCCATGTATGATTAGTGCTTAGAAATTCTACTTTAAGGTGAGAACAAACAATTGTTTTGATAGTTCTTTTCAACGATTCTTTAACGAAATATCTTCCATGTATGAGTAGCTAGGTTTGCGATTCTACATGAGTAAAATTGAGACCCTTTGTGATTGAATGCAAGTAACTCACCTACAACGGAATCCCGGATCCTTAACACTTTCACATCCTTGTTCACATTTTTATTATTATTTTGCTTTCATTGTTCCATAAATTTCTAAAATATTGAATTTGATTATCTTATTCTTGATATTAATTAGTAGCAGTATTTTCACATTCCTCGTGGGAACGAACCACATTTGCTATTGTCTACAATTTTGACACCGTGCACTTGCGGTAAAATAAAGTCGGTTTTCCGACTCATCATCCTCCCAACTGGATTAACAAGTAATTCCTAGCTTGTTTGTTTTTACTTAAAAGGGCTCTTAATACTAAAATAGAGCAGAGACAAGGTTAGAAAGGAGTGGACACAAACACATTTCAATTGCAAATCAGAGTAGGTAACTCGATATATTGGATAATAAAGTCGAGATATTACTTCTTAGGCCTAAACCTATGCACATATCAAACAACATAGTTTTCCATTTTGTACCCATTATGGGTAGGACAAAGTGAAAAACGTAAGTGCCTAAGTGTCAAATATACCACTTAAGCATGCACGACAAAGTCTCTAGCGAGCGATAGAGACTCCATCGCTCGATAGTTTTCAAAGCGTTCAACGATCACAATAACGTCAGTGCTAGTCTTTCGATCGCTCGTCGCCATGATCATCTGATAAATGCATAATTCACATGATTTTAGTGTTAATTCCATGCTTGTTTTAGTTAGATTTCTTGCATATTATCCTTGTATTACTCTTGTTTTCCATTTTATTTGTTTCTATTAGGTGAATCATCCTAAGAAGAGTGAAAAGAGCCTCAAAGGAGCTATAAAGTTAAGTTCTCAAAGATCCAAATGTCTAAAGCCGAAAGAAGTGGAAGAAGTGCGACAAAAAGGAGCAAAGAAGGTCAAAAACATAAGAAGGACTATAATACCAAGTTCAACTCATCCAAATTCAGAATTTCTTATCACCATCTTAAATAGAATTGAATTACAAAGTGAACGGCGAAAGAATGAGGTAATTCCGAGTTCGGACGAAGAAGTTACAGCCGAAACGATATGCTGAAAAATACAAGGAAGAAGATAGTGACGACCCAAATTTATACCATGACGACTCTCGGAGATTTTTGGGTAGAGAAGGGTCAATTTCAGCACTTAGAGTCTTTGGAGTTTAGGTAAATTACCATGACGACCCTTGAAAATTTCCAGACAGAGAGTACGGCCTATTTTGGGTGTTTAGAGTCGTCGGGGTCGTGGTTATGGACCTTGACGACTGTAGCAGGCGAGAAAGACATGTTTTAACGCGTTTTGGACTTCTAAAAGGAGGATACTTGGTCCCAATGGGATTCTAAGCCCTAGATTTCGTGAGAAGACCTCCTAAACATTAAGAAGACATCTTAAACATTATTTTGCAATTCTTGGAGGAGAGGAACATCATAACGGAGGAAAAGCTAGAGTTCGAAGCGGTTCTCATCAATCGTAACGATCTCTTCTTCAGTTTATCAATTGTGTAACATGGATGCTCCTACATCCATGAGTAGCTAAGCCCATACTTGATTGAGGATGAATTTTAAGTTCTAGACTTGATTTGGTTTAATATATGCATCTAGTTTGATTTTCTTCATATGATTATCGTTTTCTTCTGCTTCGATTAACGTTTATGATTGATAAATTGATTGCTCTAGGTGGCCAACTATAGTAGTTTATTGATTGATCTGTTGCTACTAAAGGATTAGGATATCCGAGTAATTGTTGAATAATCCTTACACAAGTATAAAACATGAGACCTTGCAGAGGGATTCTGTGGAGCAATCGCGTGTAGAACAACATTAGAAAGTGGACCTTGCGCTAAGAGTATAACTACTAAGATTAACCTAAGTCATAAAACATAAAGCATTCGACCAAGTTACATCTTGAGTGCGCTACTACTTGGTGGCTTGTACGAATAGAATCTGATATTCGAGCACTTCGGTATCCAGTGACCAAAGGATTTTAAGGGGTAGCACTACGCTAGTTGTTATCCCACGGTTGATGATAATCTATGATTAATGATGAATGGATGAATATATTAACTCATTGAAGGTTTAGTAATGAAGAAGGATTCCTCGATCATCTCTCTCTCTATTGCTTACAACTTAATCTTTTAATTGTTTTGTTTATTTACCTTTTTGACAACTAAAACTCACTTCTCTTCGTGGGAACGATCCTCACTTTCATTATTTTACCAGTTAATTGTTGTGTGGAAATAAGTGGTTTAATTTGATTGCACCTACGACACGCATCAAATTTGGCGCCGCTGCCGGGGAGCAGTCGGTAGCTTTAGTTGTTTCTTTTAGTTTTATTTTGTTTTTAGATTTTATTTTTAGTTTTTAATTTTCGTTTTCTAGATTTTTGTTTTAGGTACTTAATCTCTGGCATCGAAGGATTGGAATTACCCGAGGTGCGGAATTCAAACTCGAAAGGGAACGGTACTATAAGCACGTTCAAAGTCGCAAAAAAAACCTTCTACATCAACAATGGTGAACGAAGGTGCAAATCCTCCACCACCTCCACCTGTGGAGAGGAAGTTAGGAGAGTTGACATATCTATACTTAGATTCACAACCACTATGCATTACAGTCACTAACCCAGTGGAGCCGAAGTCGAATCTACTTCATCATCTCCCGAAGTTCAAGGGACATCCTTGTGAAGATCCGAACCGTCATCTTCAAGTATTTCAACACAAGATGACAAGTCTAAGGCAAGGAACCAAAGACACAGATATGGCTATGCTACAAGCTTTTTCGTTCTCATTAACGGACTTAGCAGAAGAATGGTTATATTATCTTCCTTTAGGGAGTGTTACAACATGGACTGAGATGAAAAAGCTATTTCTGGAGAAGTACTTTCCTGCTTCTAAGGCGGATACTGCTCGTAAAGAGATTAGTGGTATTCTACAGATTACTGGAGAAACTCTTTATGAATACTGGGATAGATACAAGAGGTTGCTGGCGAGTTGCCCTCACCACAATATATCCTCAACACTTATCATTCAATACTTATACGAAGGACTACTTCCAGAACAGAGGAATTTGATTGATGCAGCAGCCGGTGGTTCACTCACTGAGAAGACAATCTCGCAAGCAACTAGTCTGATTGAGAGTATGGCCTCAAATGCACAACAGTTTTATACAAGACATGATTCAAATGTCAGAAGGGTTAGCGAGATGGGGGAGTCTCCGAATACAGAGCACCGATTAGGTACAATTGAGAAGGCGATTCATCGTATAGCTTCTGTAGTAGCTCCACCATATGAAGAAGAGGCCGAGGTTAATGCTCTATTTCCTAATCCAATGCCAAGGTATGATCCATATTCTAATACTTATAATCCAGGTTGGAAAGATCATCCTAATTTCAGTTATGCAAACAAGCAAGTTGCAGTTCCTAATCCTTATGCAAGGCAAGGTGGTTTTCAACAACAATTCCAACCACAACCGCAACCACAAGTTCCAAAGGAGGATACCTTTGAGAAGATGATTACCATGATGCAAGGTCTTTCATCTATGTTCCAACAAAGTCAACAGAAAGCCGAACAAAATCAGTTAAAAACTGATAATGCTATTAGAGATCTACAAAATCAAATGGGGCAGTTGGCTATGGATGTGAATCTACTGAAATCACAAGCATCGACAAAGTTGCCATCGCAAACTTTTATGAATCCAAGAGAGCATATCAATGCAGTGACTTTAAGAAGTGGGAAACAAACTGTAATTGCAGGAAATCCTACAATACACACCTCACAAGAATTCATAATATTCAACACATCTTTAAGATCAACAATCAATCTCTTTATTAATTGAGTTAGAAATTTTACAAGAAGGAAATGAAATCAAGAATATAATTGCTACCCTAGACTTTCTCTCTCCTTTAAACTTTCTCTCCACCCTAAAATGATCTCTCCTTTCTTAAGCCTGTTCGGCTCTTTATATAGGACATTACATAGTGGATGACAGCTAAGCTGTCCTTTATTTTCGGATCTAATTTGCGACATTCTCGCAATTGTACAAATGTTAAATCTCGCAACACTCCTAAATCTCGCTAGGTCTTCACATCTTTCTCGTGCTCAGGCTGTCGTCATCCGTTGCGTCATTTTTATTACATATCTGCGATATCTTCGCAGTGTGTCGTTCATAGATTTCGCAAGCGTATTGGTGTTGTGATATTCTGATCCTACACAAACAGAAGAGCCAAAGAAACAATAAAAGGGTAGTAGCGACATCGAAAAGGAAGTAGAGGTGGAAACCGTACCAAAGGAAAAGCCAACCTCAACTGGCCAACCTAAAGACACGGTTCCCACTTTTACCATACCACCTCCTTTCCCTAGTCGTTTTTCCAAGTAAAAGAAGCAAGCTCAAGACAAGGGGATCATGGATATTTTTAGCAAGATACAAATCAACATCCCATTTATTGAGGCCATCAAAACGGTACCCAGGTATGCTAAGGCTTTGAAGGATTTGTGCACAAGGAAGGATAGGTTGATTGATAATCAAATTACTCAGGTGGGCGAAATTGAAAAAGCGGGAGTCTAACAACCACACCCAATATTTCGCTTAGCAATCTGTATGGACAAACTCCAATATACTTTCTAGAGAATCAACTAGACAGTTAGACTCAATCTAGATAAAAAGTATATCAACGAGTTTATATCTCAATCTCTCGATTTGATTTTTACTCAAGCAAATATAAATCTGCGAGTCTTTATCAAAGAGAGATAACTTGGATGGTACCAAAGACCAATATCCAAGTGTCAATCAATTTAAATCAACAACCAAAAGGTCGGATACTCTAATTGATTGAACAACGCACAACCTGTGATATTTCAATTATATAAACAAATATAATACGGAATAGAAATAACACAGACACCAAAATTTTGTTAACGAGGAAACCGCAAATGCAGAAAAACCCCGGGACCTAGTCCAGATTGAACACACACTGTATCAAGCCGCTACAGACTCTAGCCTAATCCAAATTAACTTCGGTCTGGACTGTATTTGAACCTCACACTGATCCAAGGTACAGTTATGATCCAACGCCTCTGATCCCAGCAGGATGCTACGTACTTGATTCCCTTAGCTGATCTCACCCACAACTAAGAGTTGCTACGACCCAAAGTCGAAGACTTTAATAAACAAATCTGTATCACACAGAAAAGTCTATAGTAATAGATAAATCCGTGTCCCACGAATAAACCTATGAGTTTTGTTTCTTCTTTTGATAAATCAAGGTGAACATGAAGTAATCAATAATCCAGACTTATATTCCCGAAGAACAGCCTAGTATTATTGATCACCTCACAATAATCTTAATCGACGCAGCGAAAAAAGATATTGCGGAATCACAAACGATGAGACGAAGTGTTTGTGATTTCTTTTCTATCTTGCCTATCGGAGATATAAATCTCAAGCCAAATATTTCAATTGTACTCGTACAATAGAAACTGCAAGATCAGATCACACAACTACAAGAAAAGTAGTATCGATCTGGCTTCACAATCCCAATGAAGTCTTTAAGTCGTTAACCTGGTTTTAGAAGAAGAAAACCAAAGGTTAAAGGAGAATCGACTCTAGCTTAGCAAACTAGTATCACACGTAAAGTATGGGGATTAGGTTTCCCAGTTGCTAGAGTTCTCCCTTATATAGTATTTCAAATCATGGTTTGCAATCAATGTTAGCTTAGTAACAAAGCATTCAATATTCACCGTTAGATGAAATCCTGATTAAATTCAAGCTAATATTTCTCAACCGTTGGATCGAAAACTTAGCTTGTTATACAGAAACGAATTGTTTAATTTTGGGTTTATGAACCGTACCCAAACATTAACATTTGTTGGTTTAACAATAGTCAACCAAATGGTTAGCCATATGAACACTCTCATATCAACCATATTCTTCTTCACCATAACTAGTTCAAATGACTCAAATGAACTCGTTAGAGAGTTGTTCAATTGCTTAGATCTTATGTAACTACACAAGACACAATCGAAGCAAAAACGGTATGATTCACTCGAATCGGTTCATGAAAGTTATATCCACAGTTTGCAAAAGCATTCCTTAGTTTATATAAATATTAGTTCAAGAACAACCGGTTTTAGATATAACCTACTCAAGTTCGCGGACTTAAGTTTATGGAAGGAGTACACAAACTCCAGCAGAAATTCTCGGGTGAGAACTTCCGCCAGTTCGCGGACTGAGTTCGCGAACTTGGCTTGCGCCACTTCCATTTCTCTTGATCAACAAAGTTCGCAAACTTTGGTTCAAGGAATAAGGACTTATACATATATGTGTTTCCACAACAATGCTTATATCCTACCAATGGTTATGTAATCTAAACTCTCATTTCAATCATTGAAACATTCTCAGAGAACGTTATATAGCCGTTATTCACAGACCATTTTTCGTCAGAGCAATTTCCAAAGTGATTGAATCATATCATGACTTTAGTCACTAGGTAAAGATGAATTCGGTTAAAGCGAAAGCTTACCAACACATATTTCGAGAAATAGATAGGCGAGTTAAACTCGGCTCGAAATAGCAAATGTGTATAATGAAAGTCTATACGTAGGGCTGTCAATGGATACCGATTATCCGAAATCCGATACCGATAATCCGTTGGCCGTTACTGCTACCATCCGACATAGCGGTAAACGGATATCCGATACCGATAAGCTAACGGATAATCTCTTCTTAACGTAACGGTAGTGGAACCGTGTATTTCCGTTAGGTTTAGTTCCGTTATCCGGAAATGTGCGTACTGCACGTGTAAACTCTTACAAGAAATAATGAATGAAGTAGTAGTATCCATTCCCAGTCGCGAAGCAAATCTACAAAGACTTCGAAATGCTTTATTTTCACCGCGTGTTATTAGTGGAATGTACAAAATCATACAAGTTCTCATTCCTAAAGAAGCATGTGGAGTTCGAGAGGGTTTCAACCATCTGATTTCGCAAGATGGAAATCCATGGCGTCGACTGTTAGTATTAGAGAAGAAGTGGCTGAAATAAGAGCTAGCGAGGGAAGATAGCGGCGTCCTACAATAGAAGCAACAAGTTGGGTTACTATGGGGTCCGAAATTGGTTAGGCGAAACTATTGGTTTACTTGACCGAGAAGTGAAATTGAAGACTGCATATGTTGTTGCGATGAATCAACTTGGCTGTACCAAAGATTGAGATTGTAGTATGTGATGGTAGTATGGGGCAGTTATTGAGATGAGAATGAAGATGGAATCGAGCTTCTACTCGAACTGAAGCAGCAACGTCGACGGAAACGTGGGTTTGTTATTGTGGTATGTACTTCCAGCTGTTGATATCAATGGATCGGCAGTTGAAGGAAATGCTAGAACACAACGAAAGTTAGGAAACTAGATTGATTTAGTCAACGGATGGTAACGGAAAAATATCCGTTATCCGGTAAATCCAACGTAACGGTAACGTTTTTGAATTTCCTATTTCCGCCGGAAATTAACGGATAACGGATATCCGCTAACTTTTAATGGCAACGGCAGCGGCAGAGCCTTTATCCGTTACGTTAGCATCCATTGACAGCCCTATCTATACGTCTAAACGACTTTTGTCTCAAGAGTAGGAGATAGAGTAAATAGACTTTTGAGTGACAGATAAGTTCAAGTCTCTACATACCTTTTAGTTGATGAAGTTCCACCGGTTCCTCGAGTAGTCCTTCGTCTTGTATGATGATTGCCATGAAGTTCTTGAGCTCAACTACACTTTCTATCCTAGTCCGAGACCTTTAGCCACATAGGCTAGAAATCAAGACTTATAGTTTTGATCACAAACATTGACAAAAATGCTTGAGATAGCAACGCATGCGAGTTCGGCCGAGTTTTTTTTTTTTTTTTTTTTTAAGTCCAAGGTTTATTAAAACAAAAAAATGAAATTACAAGAAATACAAGAGTTCGGCCGAGCAATGCTCTAACAATCTCCCCCTTTGTCAATTTTAGTGGCAAAACTATTAATACATATGGAATACAAAAAATAAATAAATTAACTTTTGTAGCTCCTATTCCACATGTCCAATCTTCAACATTACTTGAAATCTTCGTCACTTCCAAGTACTCCAATGATCCCAAATGTTGTAAGTTTAGCATCATCGTTGTTGAAAATCTGTAGCTATAACAATAAGAAAACAAGAGTTCTCAATACAGTGTCATAGTATCATTACACAGCGTCAAAGTTCAATTGTATCACAACTTCAACAACAATACTATGGTGATATGTATCACTCCCCCTTAGTCAATACTCCATCTCACATGGAAACCACTCCCCCTTACATAATGATCCGAAAACCATATGTATTTGTAGTGTGAACTACATATTAATTCTCCCCCTTTTTGTCAATAAAATTGGCAAAGGTACAAGAACGGGATCCTAATGAAATTTCCGAAAGAGACATTTCATGACCAAAAGAAAGAAACACACATCATCTTATTTAAATCCGAAGCTAAATGCATTCATCAAGGAGTTTAAAGATACAAGGTAACTCCCCACAAAGATATGGCAATTAAGCGCAAGTTCAAAAAGAACTCTCCCCCATAATATGTCATTCTCGAAAGAACAACAAGAGCGACCTTAATTTCGAAAGAAAAGATGGATTTGTTTGGACATAACAAATCACATACAAGTATGAATTTGAATCCAAAATACTCAATTAAATTAACCACAAGAGAACCCATGATTAATTTAATCGAAATACACAATCAAACTAATCACAAAGAGTAATCAATTTAATTGGCCATACTCACATAAGAGAATCTATGGAGCAATGACTAAGTTAATTATGAAAATAACCAACCCAATCAAAAGTGCTCAAACATAAGAAAACTTATGGAGTCATAACTAAATAACCAAACAAGATGATTAATTTAGTTCAATATGCTCGTCATAAAGTACCTTATGGAACAACAACAAAGCTAACCATGAAAATAATCAAATTTGATTGTTTTAGTGCTCAACATAAGACACATTATGGAGCCTCACAGTAATACACAAAAAATATGGATCAGGAAGATCAATTATCATGGAATACACAAGGATTCATTCTATTTTCCATCACAATTTGCACCATGACATACAATAGACATAATCCTTGAAAAACAAAAGATTTTAACCTATCTTTCATCACTAATTGACAATATAGGCTTAACTTTTGTATTTGTCAAAAGTCCATTCATTCCTTTATCAATATAAGAATATCGACTTACGAAAGACTTTACTTTTCACAAGATATGGGACAATCATAGTTCACAGACGCAAACACACATATCCCATAAACAATACAATATATAAAACCATAAAGATTAATACTACAAAAATCATCTTCCAAACAAATTTAGAGTTTAAACCAAAATCTAAAAACAAGAAGATGAGAACGTTGGACATAGCTATGTGTAATCACAATAAGGGCTATTCCAAACTCTAGTTATTCTTCTAAACAAAACAGAAAAATAGAAGATTTACTAGACAAAAACCAAATCAGAAATAGACTCGTATGCCGATGCCGAACACAAACTGAAGTCATATGGACAGTTCTGGATCCTCATGAGTCTTGAGATTTTCAAGCTTGTGAACGACAACATCCTCTGCAACTTTGGGAAGAACATTCTTATTGGGAAGTTCTTTAACACGGGTCTTTATGAGAACAAGGTCAGAATTAACCCTTTTCAACTCAGTTCTTACCACATCAAGACACTTCATAGTATCAACAAGTTGTTGCTTTGCATCCTCAAAGTTCTCAAGGAAGTTAAGAACCATATCGGATGAAATCTCTTCAACCTCCTCAATATCCGAATAGGAATCAGGTGATTGAGAAAAGGATCCTTCAAATTGAACAAAGGTTCCCTTCTCTTTATCGAACTCGAAGTATATACCATTGTCAACGAAGTCTTCAGGCAAATCCCAAGAGCAAGAAGAAGACGCCATTGAAAATAAGAAACCTAAAGTAAGATATATCAACTCAATAGGAAGGGTATATAAATATATTCGAGAGATTTAGGGTTTACATGATTGGTTATGAGAAACCCAAAACCGTACGTTTACCCGTAAGAGGATGTATCACAAGCCCGTAACATACTTTTAGTTTTTCAAAAAAAAACAAGTTTGAAATCAAAAAAAAAATATCTAATAAAAAAAGAAGGAAAAAAAATACTCATGTAAAAGTGTATAACTAATTATCCATCTAAGAGCGATAAGAAATTAGCTAGATAATCAGAACCACTTTGCAAAGAGTATACCTATTCAATTCTCACATAACTAGGATTTTTGGTAGGTGAGATATCAACCTTGTGATTAATTTACACAAGTATGAGCGTTTAGCTCATTAAATGATTGTCGTCTTTGTTTATCCTTCTTTCTTAGATTGGTACTCAACTCAGAGAAGTAAGGCTTAGCTATATCATCATATCTGTCAGAAGATGTTCTCTGAGGACTAAATCTAGGACCTCTTGCAACAGGTTCAAGAGGATTAGGATAGAAGGGAATCCATTTTCTAGACTTAGATTTACCAGTAACAGCCTTATAAACACAAGGAACGTTTTTATCAGCAACGCTGGAAAGCCTTTGAGCCCTGTGATGATTTCTAGAAAAGAGATCATTTTATAAGGTTTCTGGTTTTCTGTGGGTATGTGATTCACTGCAGTAGTCGACGGACTATTTATTCCATTGACAGTGGAAAGAAGCAAATTATGAAGCTTAGAAATCTGTTTCCTTCTGGCAAAACAATGGATAACATAGTGATTCTTTTTCCCACAGAATGTACAGGTTCGTGGAGGAGAAGCAATAATTGGCACCTGTTTTAACTTCATAGCCATATGAGAAGATTGTAAGTTATGTAAACTTTTCTTAACACAATCTTCTTCTGGAGAGCATCTCGTCATGTACTGTGATTTGTGAGAATTACTTTGTACAGAGGAGTTTCTCCTTAAGACATAGTTTTCCTTTTCCAAGGATCTGCATTGTTCATGGGCTAGACTTATAGATACTTCTAGTTTCTCTTTCTCGACATGAAGTTTGTTAAGATCTGATGAATGAGTCTCGATCAACCGTTTCTCTCTAATTGAGTTTTTCTTAACAATATCTTCAAGAACACTAATCTTTTCACGCTGTAGAGTAGTTTCTTGGAGAAGTTTTTCAATATTCTTAGAGAAAGACTCAATGATGCTGTAGAGTTCATGTTCTCGATCAAGAGACTTTTCAAATTCATCAATCAGCTGATCATGATCCTGGAAATCAATAATCTCAGCAGAGTTTTTTGATATTCTGGTGAGCTCCATTTCAGTTTTTGTCATCGTTCCCAATGTCTCATCGGAAAGAGATATGTTGACACAAGGTGGAACAATCTTCTTACCACGGGATTTGGAAGAATCGGCTAAGGAGTAATCCTTTGAGGTATTCCCAAAATATTTGGCATAGTTAAAAGCTGTTGACGACATCTTGGTATGCGTAGAAGAGATATTGTCCTCAGACTCAGATTGCCACAAACACAGACTTGTAAGGTCTTAAACGTGTTTGCCTGCTCTGATACCAATTGAAAAAGCGTGGGTCTAACAACCACACCCAATATTTTGCTTAGCAATCTGTATGGACAAACTCCAATAAACTTTCTAGAGAATCAACTAAACAGTCAGACTCAATCTAGATAAAAAGTATATCAACGACTTTATATCTCAATCTCTCGATTTGATCTTTACTCAAGCAAATATAAATCTGCCAGTCTTTATCAAAGAGAGATAACTTGGATGGTACCAAAGACCAATATCCAAGTGTCAATCAATTTAAATCAACAACCAAAAGATCGGATATTCTAATTGATTGAACAACGCATAACCTGTGATATTTCAATTATATAAACAAATATAACGCGGAATAGAAATAACACATACACCAGAATTTTGTTAACGAGGAAACCGCAAATGCAGAAAAACCCCGGGACCTAGTCCAAATTGAACACACACTGTATTAAGCCGCTACAGACTCTAGCCTACTCCAAATTAACTTCGGTGTGGACCGTAGTTGAACCCCAATCAATCTCACACTGATCCAAGGTACAGTTATGCTCCTACGCCTCTGATCCCAGCAGGATGCTACGTACTTGATTCCCTTAGCTGATCTCACCCACAACTAAGAGTTGCTACGACCCAAAGTCGAAGACTTTAATAAACAAATCTGTATCACACTGAAAAGTCTATAGTAATAGATAAATCCGTCTCCCATGAATAAACTTATGAGTTTTGTTCTGTCTTTTGATAAATTAAGGTGAACAGGAACCAATCAATAACCCAGACTTATATTCCCAAAGAACATCCTAGTATTATTGATCACCTCACAATAATCTTAATCGACGCAGCGAAAAAAAATATTGCGGAATCACAAACGATGAGACGAAGTTTTTGTGATTTCTTTTCTATCTTGCCTATCGGAGATATAAATCTCAAGCCAAATATTTCAATTGTACTCGTACGATAGAAACTGCAAGATCGAATCACACAACTACAAGAAAAGTAGTATCGGTCTGGCTTCACAATCCCAATGAAGTCTTTAAGTCGTTAACCTGGTTTAGAAGAAGAAAACCAAATGTTAAAGGAGAATCGACTCTATCTTAGCAAACTAGTATCACACGTAAAGTATGGGGATTAGGTTTCCCAGTTGTTAGAGTTCTCCCTTATATAGTCTTTCAAATCAGGGTTTGCAATCAATGTTAGCTTAGTAACAAAGCATTCAATATTCACTGTTAGATGAAATCCTGATTAAATTCAAGCTAATATTTCTCAACCGTTGGATCGAAAACTTAGCTTGTTATACACAAACGAATTGTTCAATTTTGGGTTTATGAACGTACCCAAACATTAACATTTGTTGGTTCAACAATAGTCAACCAAATGGTTAGCCATATGAAGACTCTTATATCAACCATATTCTTCTTCACCATAACTAGTTCAAATGACTCAAATGAACTAGTTAGAGAGTTTTTCAATTTCTTAGATCTTATGTAACTACACAAGACACAATCGAAGCAAAACGGTTTGATTCACTCGAATCGGTTCATGAAATTTATATCCACAGTTTTCAAAAGTATTCCTTAGTTTATATAAACATTAGTTCAAGAACAACCGGTTTTAGATATAACCTACTCAAGTTCACGGACTGGGTTCGCGGACTTAAGCTTATGGAAGGAGTACACAAACTCCAGCAGAAATTCTCAGGTGAGAACTTCGCCAATTCGCGGACTGAGTTCGCGAACTTGGCTTGCGCCACTTCCATTTCTCTTGATCAACAAAGTTCGCAAACTTTGGTTCAAGGAATAAGGACTTATACATATATGTGTTTCCACAACAATGCTTATATCCTACCAATGGTTATGTAATCTAAACTCTCATTTCAATCATTGAAACATTCTCAGAGAACGTTATATAGCCGTTATTCACAGACCATTTTTCGTCAGAGCAATTTCCAAAGTGATTGAAACATATCATGAATTTCGTCACTAGGTAAAGATGAATTCGGTTAAAGCGAAAGCTTACCAACACATATTTCGAGAAATAGATAGGCGAGTTAAACTCGGCTCGAAATAGCAAATGTGTATAATGAAAGTCTATACACCTAAACGACTTTTGTCTCAAGAGTAGGAGATAGAGTAAATAGACTTTTGAGTGACAGATAAGTTCAAGTCTCCACATACCTTTTAGTCGATGAAGTTCCACCGGTTCCTCGAGTAGTCCTTCGTCTTGTATGATGATTTCCATGGAGTTCTTGAGCTTAACTACACTTTCTATCTTAGTCCGAGACCTTTAGCTACATAGGCTAGAAATCAAGACTTATAGTTTTGATCACTAAGATTGACAAACATGCTTGAGATAGTAACACATGCGAGTTCGACCGAGCAATGCTCTAACAGAAAGTGCTACAACTATGTTACTAAAGAAGATGCCTACAAACTATGAAGATACGGGTGGCTTCACAGTGCCAATTACTATTGTTAACCGACGATTTGAGCGTGCCCTACTTGATTTGGGAGCATCCATAAGTGTTATGTCAGCCGATGTTTATGAATCTTTGAATCTTGGACCTTTGAAAGAGACAAAGATTACTATTGAATTGGCCAACAAGTCCAATATATATCCGAAGGGAGTCGTGGAGAATGTGTTAGTTCAAGTGAATCAGTTAATCTTTCCGGTTGATTTTTACATTGTGGATATGCAAAATGGAGATAATTGTTCATCTACTTCGTTACTTCTTGGGAGACCGTTTATGAAAACTGCAAAGGCGAAGATTGATGTGGACAATGGTACACTCACTATGAAATTTGATAAAGAGATCATTCGCTTCAACATATTTGAGGCCATGCGTTATCCTAGTGATGTGCACTCCGCTTTCTCTATCGATATTATTGGTTCGTTAGCAAAACAAATGTTTTATTTGAGTAATGAAGATGAACTCGGGGTTGTGTTGCGAAATAACATTGATCTGGACGTTCATTGTTAGCCGAATGTGGACCTCGAATTAGTCAAAGATATAGTGGAGATGTGTGGTGCTTTAACAACATTACAAAAATCTAAAACGGGTAATATCTCTTGTATTTCTTTACCCGTAACTAATGAGGTTCCTTTATCGTCTGTTATGCAGGCACCTAAGCTAGAATTGAAGCCTCTTCCTGATCACTTAAAGTATGGTTACTTAGGAGGACCTCACTGCCATACAAGAAGAACGTCTACTTCGGGTTCTGAAGGTGCACAAAACGGCCATTGGTTGGACTATTGATGACATCAAAGGCATTAGTCCATCAATGTAAATGCATAGAATCCTTATGGAAGATGATAGCAAGCCGGTACGTGATGCTCAACGTAGGCTTAATCCCCCAATGATAGAGGTCGTAAACAAAGAGATCCTCAAATTACTAAGTGTGAGGGTAATTTACCCAATTTTTGACAGCAAATGGGTTAGTCCGGTACAAGTGGTGCCTAAGAAATCGGGTGTCACTGTTGTTAGACATCAAGATGATGAACTTGTTCCTACAAGAGTTCAAACAGGATGGAGAGTGTGCATAGATTACAGAAAGCTTAATGCCGCAACTAGAAAAGATCACTTTCCTTTGCCTTTCATTGATCAAATGCTAGAGAGGTAAGCGGGACATTCACATTATTGCTTTTTGGACGGTTATTCGGGGTACAACCAAATTGTTATTGCACCGGAGGATCAAGAGAAGACTACTTTTACTTGTCATTTTGGTGCATTTGCCTATAGACGGATGCCGTTTGGTCTTTGCAATACGCCCGCCACTTTTCAGAGATGTATGGTTAGTATATTTTCTGACTACGTGGAATGCATCATTGAGGTATTTATGGATGATTTTAGTGTTTCTGGCAATTCATTTGATATTTGTTTACAAAATATTGAACTTGTGCTAAAAAGATGCATAAACACTAATCTTGTTTTAAATTGGGAGAAATGTCACTTTATGGTGAACCATGGCATAGTACTAAGTCACATCGTGTCCTCTCGAGGGCTCGAAGTTGACAAAACAAAGATAAACCTAATAAGGAACTTACAATACCCCACTTCGGTGAGGGAGATTCGCTCGTTTCTTGGTCATGCAGGTTTTTACAGGCGGTTTATCAAAGATTTCTCCAAAATCTCAATGCCGATGTGCAAATTGTTGCAAAAATAGGTTGCTTTTGACTTCAACAAGGAGTGCAAAGAAGCCTTTAAAAAATTAAAAGAATTGTTTACGAATGCGCCGATTATCAAGTCACCGAATTGGAGTTTTCCATTTTAATTTATGTGTGATGCAAGTGATTATGCGGTTGGAGATGTTTTGGGTCAAAGAGTGGACAAGCTGTCCCATGTGATTTATTATGCATCTAGGAACCTAAACGATGCTCAAATTAACTATTCTACCACCGAGAAAGAGTTGTTGGCTATAGTGTTTGCACTAGAAAAATTTAGATCATATTTGGTGGGTGCAAAAAGTGGTTGTGTATTCCGATCATGCAGCACTTAGGTACTACTTAAGAAGAAAGAAACTAAGCCAAGACTTATACGGTGGATTTTGTTGTTGCAAGAATTTGATTATGAAATCAAGGATAAGAGAGGTGTTGAAAATACTGTTGTGGGTCATCTTAGTAGACTTGTTGTTTCCAAAGAAGAACTTCCTTTACAAGATCGTTTTCCAGACGAACAACTTTTCTCAATTGAAGATTCAACACCTAGGTATGCTGATATAGTGAACTACTTGGTTACAAGACAAGTACCTAGTACAATGTCTAATTTTCAAAAGTTGAAGCTTAAGAAGATAGCCAAGCAGTATGTGTGGGATGATCCCTACTTGTGGAAATATGGTTCGGATCAAATTATCCGCAGGTGCGTACCTAACTCTGAATTTCAATCCATCCTTACCTTTTGTCATACTTATGCATGTGGTGTTCATTTTGGTTCTAAACGTACCCTTCTCAAAGTCCTTGAGAGTGGATTTTATTGGGTGCATACAATTTTTGTCTTGTGATAGATGTCAACGAACGGGAAATCTAGGTGCTCGAAATCAAAGGCCACTCACACCAATTCTTTCTGTGGAAGTATTTTATGTGTGGGGAATTGATTTTATGGGTCCTTTTGTCAATTCGAATGGAAAATTTTAATACTTCTTGTTATGGATTATGTTTCAAAATGGGTGGAAGCTAAAGCCACCCCTACTAATGATTCTCAAGTTGTTTGTGAGTTTGTGAAGGAATATATTTTTTCTATACATGGTACACCAAGAGTGGTTATCAGTGATGGAGGCTCGCACTTCAAGAAATCCTTCCATGCTCTTCTCAAGAAGTACAACATAACTCACAAGGTCGGTACGCCATATCACCCGCAAACTAGTGGGCAAGCTGAAATTTCAAATCGTGAGATGAAGTCCATCATCCATATCGGTTGGTTTATGGAAAAGCTTGTCATCTTTCGGTTGAACTTGAGCACAAGGCTTATTGGGCGATAAAGATGTGCAACATGGATTATGACAATGCGGGGAAACATAGGAAATTACAACTTAATGAGATTGAGGAGAAACGTAATGATACTTACGTGAGTGCCCGGATTTACAAAGAAAAGACTAAACTTTTCCATGACAAGATAATTTCTAGAAAGAGTTTTGTTTTGGGCCAAAAATTCCTTCTATTTAATTCTCGTCTTAAGTTGTTTCCCGGTAAGCTAAGGTCACGTTGGAGTGGACCTTTTGTTGTTACTAATGTTTTTCCTTATAGTGCAGTTGAAGTTACTAGTCTCACGAAAGGGACAATTTTCAAAGTAAACGTCCATAGATTAAAGCCATATTACGAAAAAATTCCTACGGAGAATGTGGACGTGATTGAGCTTCATGATTTACTCCCTCTGGAGGAGTAGTTTGGAAATGTCGAGTCGGGCTGAGGACGTAAAACTAAGCGCTATATGGGAGGCAACCCATCGATTTTGTATTTCTATCTCTATCTTTTATTTTTCTTATCTTTTCATATCATATTTTGATTTCCCACCTTGATTTTACTTAGGATGAGTCAATTACATTGAGGACAATGTAAAGTTTAAGTGTGAGGGAGTGTTTGGATATTTTGCATATAGAGTCTTTAAATTTTTTGCATAAAAACCTCCAACTTGTAGAGATTTTAGAGTCACTAGCATACTTCTAGGTATGTTTACATAGAGAATTCTGACCGACATAACTGAACTTGGAAGTGTTAGGGAACTACGTTCGAATTTTTTGCTTGTTAGAGTGTTAAATAATGGATTTAATCATGCCGGTGATGCAAATGAGGAGCTGGGAGAAATGCATTATTAGAGTTGCTGATCAATCATTAGTGGACACTACCTATTTTCAAATCAACAGAGGCACCAAACCAATTTTTTTTTTTTTTTTTTTGTAGTTGACTAAAGAGCTTTCTTTTGAGTGTGTGTCACCGTACGTTAATTTCGGGTAGAATGGTGAGTTACCCAACCTCCCATCAATAGAAGCACTACTCTTTGATCTCTTGAGTGTTAATTTTGTCAATCATGAGGGTGACGTCTATAGATGAAAACCACCTTCTTGTAGTTTGATTTGTAGTTAGCACCATTCTCTCTCTCGCCAACGACAGGTCCATAGAAACACACTATCATCATCAACAAGCGGAGCGACATCAAAATCTACAAGGAAAGTTGAAAACATTTAAGGTTTACAAGCAACAATACAAGGAAGAGCGCAATTTCATATTCAAGTAAAGCAACATACAATGAGCATATTTTTATACACATAAGGGGCGGAATTCTATATTCAAGCTTGAAGACTTATTTACAAGAGCGAAGAAAATCAAAAGATGAGAATTATATTGAAGTTTATGATACGAAGACAATACAAGTTGTGAAGAATCAAGTGGTAAAGTACTTATCCCATGGCCATAACAATTTCAATGTTTATTTTATATTCAGTTTGTAGTTATTTCTCTTGTCATAAAAAAAACAAAAAATGAAAAAAATGAAAAGAAAAGAAAAAAATACAAGAGAAATTCTTTGTATTATTTTGGTTTGTATCTCTTTTTGTTTTCATTTAATAAAGCCATGGGGAAGAAGAAAAATCTATGAAGAAGTTTCAAGCAACAAGGAATTGAAGAGAAAGAGTTACAAATTGTCGAAGTTCTACGAAGTTCAAGAGTTTATTATCAACAGTTGAAGACCGAAGACGAAGACCAAGAAGATGAAGAAGACGAGCTGAAGATTACGTTTCTATTGGATGATGTGAGAGTGGTGCTTTCGTCACTGCCGATCGGATGTGAAGGTGGTAAGTACTCCCATCCTTTCTAGTGGTTTATTTCCTTTCTTAGAGATCAACAGAAAAAGTCTTTTATTTCCCACGATCTTGTGGGGTCTCCAGAAATAATTCGGAAGGTTTCCTTCCACCATTCAACGTGTGTAGGATTCTCTCTTCATTCCTACCTGCACACGTGTGAGACCCATAAAAAAGCCGTCTTATTGAGTGCAATTATCATAAAATCCTTTTAAGTGAGGCAGAAGTCGAGGGAAATGCTTATTGATCGCTCTCAAACACGCGTTCTCTCATTATGGTGTGGTTATTTCTCACTCAACATTTAAGAATGAGAATATGTTCTTTGGTATTTCTAACTTCATATTACTAGCATGCAGAAACTCTATGTCCTCATAGCTCTTTGGATGCTTGGGAAGCTGGAACGCTTTGAAGTTGGAGTAGGTTTTGTGGGCATACCTCTCATAAGCCCTCACGAGACTATAACTCGTCCACTAGGGACACATAGGGGTTTAAAGGCATGTTGCACATGCTAAGTGCAACCGTGACTTCGATGACAATGAGTTGTTGTACCTTATTTTATTTTTATAGTTTGCTCGAGGACTAGCAAAAGGCAAGTGTGGGGGAATTGATAGGTGGAATATTTGCACTAGTTAGGTACTCAAATGCTTTGCCTTCTTGATAGTTTTTATATCATTATGCTTTGATTTTGTTTGTTTTTGAGTTTCTTAGGTGTTTGAGGTCATCTTAACCAAAATGAAACTAAATTAGCTCAAATCCGAGATTTCTTCGCATCACCTTGAAGAGGACGAGATTACGAAGCCAACAGTGAAAATATGGAGCGATCCGACGTCGCATGAGGAAGTTACGAGCACTTGAAGCGAGTCGAAGTTGGCGAAGTGTGTGCAAGCACATAATTGTTATAGGCGCCCACATTTTCATTCAGGGCGGTCAAAACTTATTAGAAATGAACTTCCAGTATTCCAAGACTGACAGTTGAAAACATTTACTCTCGAGTCTCGATATTCAGCTATGTCCGGTTGTTCTTCATTGGTTCGTTGCAGCTAGTCAGGGAGGATGGAACTCAAACTGCAATGTGAAGCTGAACGGATTCAGGGGTATGCAGTGGCGATCGACGGAGTAGTTTGCTGCTGTCATTGAGCTGGTGTGGTGGTCTGTGGTTGCAGGCAGACAGAGCTCGAGCTGATGATTGTTTTCTGAGATGAATGGGAAGGTGATGCTATCATTATTGGTGATCGAGGACAGAGCTGTAGCCGTGGGTTTGAGCTGCTGCCAATATCGGCAGTAATGGTGAAGAACGACTCGGGGTTGGATTTTGATCGATGGAGCTGTGGTTATTTCTGTTGATCAGAACTGAAAGATAGAACGACAGTGATGACACAGTGGTGTTGAGCTGTTGGAGTTGACCGGAGAAGTTCGAACTGGTGATGAAACTCGATGGAAGAGAAGTGAAGTTGTTGTTGTTGAATGGAGTTGGTGGTGATTGGCAGACAATATGGAAAAGTTGGAGTTGGCAGTGATCTATATAAAGGAGGAGATGGTGAAACTCGGGGACGTTGGCTGCTGTTTGTGCCATGCATGATTTGCAGATAAGATGAAGTCGATCTGTGGTTATTGGTGGAGAGGAATATTTCTTTCTGTCGTTGTTGATGAAGGTTCTGCTCGAGTTGAAAGTGTAAGAGTTGGGGCTTAAAGAAGTTAGGAAAGGAAGTGAGTTTGAAAACTCAGATTCACTTACGGTAGATTTTCTCACCGTCGGAAAGGTCAGGCGAAGCTACGGGTGTAATACCCAATCGATTATAAACTCAGAGAAATATACGCAGGGGTTTTCCATCCGTAGGTGAAGTCAGAGAAGGATTCGGAGAGGTTTTACCACCGTAGGTAACGTCAGGGTGTTTAGAGAAGTTCGACTGTGAACTAAGAAGAGAAAAATATATATTCAGTCAGTTCCTTGGAACCGACGGGAAGATGTGGGCTGGACTTTGTAGGTAGGCCCATTGGCTGTTTCAGCACATTCTACTGTCGAGCAGTATAGGCGTGAGATTCCAAAAGGGAGGATATATCCAAGAAAAGGAGGGGATTATCTTTTATCATACTTTTGGAGGAGAAGAAAAGAGTTAGGGCTTGGCGATTTTGGATTTGATCATCACGATTGAACCTAGGGTTTGCTTTCTTTTTCTTCTTCTTATTATTTTCCAAATCCATGAGTAGCTAAACATTTCATATTGGTTAAGGATGTAGTCGGATATCATAAACATGCTACTAAATTAATATGTTGGTTTTGTTATCTCAATCAAATTATTATTGTCTTGTTCTACGATTTATTATCGCATATGATTGTATGATTGTTTGTTTAGGAGCGCTACTAAATGAGCATGAATGCATTTCTAAAGCTAGGCTAGGGTTTTGAGATACGTAATTGTTGATAAACCTTGTCATAAGTAGCATATTGTGATTACCAATTGTATTCAAAACCTTTGTGTGATTGCAAGTAGAAGCTTGACCTATGTTAAATAGTTTACTCGTAGTATTTCTATTGCATGGATTAGTATAATTCATAGAACTTAAAGCTCTTGGAGGATTAAACCTAATAGCACGTTGCATTAGGTTGTTCACTAAGTAGTATTCATATATTCATCGTTATGGTATATGATGACATAAGGAATTTACCGGAGTATGCTCTCGATGGGGAACTTTAGGACTCTTGATAATGAATGATTGAGTGACAACACTAGTTATTAGTCGAAGTGCATGTATTATGATTGATGATGAACCCTTAACCAGTATTCATAACTTAATGATTCTCTTTATTCATTCTTTGCTATTATTAGTAGTTTAATTATTTTAGACCTAAATCAAAAATCCCCCCCAGGTTACTTAAGTTTTCAATTACGAATAACAACCCATATCTCCTTGTGGAACGAATCTGTTCTTATAACTATACTATTATTTATAATTGTGAAGTGAAAGAACTTAAATTATTTTTGCTTGGCTGACAACCGACCAAATTTTGGCACCGTTGCCGGGGAGGCATAGCGGATGTTATTTTGTTTTTGATTTTTGATTTTTAGTTTCTAATTTTGTTTTTGAGAATTTGTTTCAGATACTTGATCTCTGGCATCCAAACGTTGGGATTACCAAAGGTGCGGAATTTCAACTCGCAGAGGAACAGTACTACAAGAACCTCGAAAATCACAACAAGAAGAGATAGTTGGCGGAATGAACAACCAAAACACTGGTAACCAGGGAAATGGCGGCGCTCCACCACCTCCACCTCCCAAGAAGACACTCAAAGATATAACATCCCATCGTTTGATCAACAGAGGTTGTGTGTCAACTTGGAAGATTCAATTGAGCTCAAATCTCAGTTGATTCATTGGTTACCGAAGTTCAAAGGGCTTCCAGGAGACGATCCGAATCATCATTTACAACTGTTTCAACATAGGTTGACAAGTTTGAAGCCAACTGGAACTGATCAAGGAAGAGCTTTACTGACAGCTTTTCCATTCTCTTTGACTGATTCTACAGAAGAATGGATTTATTTTCTTCCACCTGGAAGTATCACAACATGGAATGAGATGCAGAAAGTATTTTTAGAAAAGTACTTTCTCGCCTCTAAAGCAGCAACTATTCGTAAAGCAATTAGTAGAATTGAAAAAATTATTGGTGAGACTCTTTACGACTACTGGGAATAGTACAAGAAGTTGTTAGCGAGCTGCCCACATCATCAAATCTCTGAGCAGCTCATAGTGCAGTATTTTTACGATGGTTTGTTCCAATCCAAGAGAAATCTTATCGATGCATCTAGTGGTGGTGCTTTGACAAATAAAACCATTGACGAAGAGACATAATTGATCGAGAATATGGCTGCAAGCACGCTGCAATTCAACACAAGAGGTGTGTCAATGAGTTGAAGGGTTAATGAGGTTCATTTGTCACCGCACTTAGAACATAACATTGGTAATATGGAGAAGATGATGCAACAAATGGCTGCAATAATCATTCCCTCTTATGAAAAAGAAGTTGAACAAGTGAATGCAGTATTCCCGAATCAGCAGAGACAAAGGTATGATCCATTTTCCAACACTTACAATCCAGGAGGGAGAGATCATCCCAAGTTCAGTTATGAAAACAAACAAGCAGCATCTCCATGGCCGGTTTTTAATCGCCCTAGTGGTTTCCAACAACAACCACAACTAGCGCAGAACTCAGAATCATCAGAGATGCTTGCTATGATGAAGAATCTAACCACAATGATGCAAGAAAATCAGCAAACGACTGATAGTGCAATCAAGGAGTTGCAGACACAAATGAGCACCATGGCAGGTAGATTGAACCTCTCTGGTAGTATAATTTATAATTGATGGATGGGATTGCAGGATGATATTAATCGACCAAGGATCTATATGTGTTATAATCTACTTGCAAGTTGCTGAGAAGATGAAACTCACAAAGGAATGGGCACTAAGACCAAACAACTTGGCTATAGTTGGATTTAATGGATCTAAAACTTACCCAATAGGTGAGGTAACTTTGACTGTAAAATCTGGCTCGATCAAAACTAATCTGGTCTTCCTGGTCCTCAACATTCGATCACCTTACAACATGATCCTGGGAAGGGTTTGGTCACAGGAGATGCATGCAGTTCCTTCAACATATCACCAAAAGCTGAAATTTATGACAAGTTCTGGAGAATATGTAATTCGCGAGAACCAAGCAGTCTCAAAATAATTATCAGTATTATCTTTCGACTTAGTATGAAGAT
This sequence comes from Papaver armeniacum, assembly GCA_023531295.1. NCBI lineage: Eukaryota > Viridiplantae > Streptophyta > Magnoliopsida > Ranunculales > Papaveraceae > Papaver > Papaver armeniacum. The sequence goes on along the minus strand of JAJJWW010005957.1, from coordinate 249,032 downwards.
CCACATAGTGGAAAGAGATGATAGGAATCCAAAATGGCAGGTAGAAGACTAAGCTGGAAAGACAGCTAGCTGAACTGATCAGTTACTTGGCAGCCAATCCAAAGCGAGCTCCACCTGAGAAGCTTGAAACTGAAATATAATTACCTGGAATTCCATATCGTGAACACAAAGATGAGTTTGTGAAACTCCTCGAAGAAATAAATCTCAGCACACTTGAGGATTCAAAAATAGTTTCATTGATAAAGACTTACAACAAGCTGGGAAGCAAAGCATGACCGAGCTTCTAAAAGAGAAAATCAATATCTTTGCCTAGAAAATGTCAGACATGCCAGGTATAGATCCTAACGTTGCATGTCATTCTCAAAACATCAATCCATGCTTTAAGAAGTTAAACAGAAAAAGACAAAGATAACAGATAAGCTATACAATACAATAAATACTGATGCTGAAAGAATGCTAGATCTAAACATCATGGGGGAGTGTAAATGCCCTGTTTGGATCTATAATATCATAGAGTCATGAAAAAGAATGAGAAAGTTCGAGTATTCATCGATTTTACCAACCTAAATAAGGCTTTCCTAAAGGATGGCTTCCTGCTTCCTGACATAGATAGAATGATGGGGTCAATCCAGGGGTATGGTCGATTATCCTTTATGGATGGGTACTTTGGTGTTTGAGGGTGAAAACAGTTTCTGCATATTTCGGTAATTTCGGGTGTGTGGGTGAGAAACAAGTCTAAACCCTAAACAATGTACTGCACGAGAGTACTTTAGATTCGAGAGATCAATCTGTACAAGTCCGGCCTAAAACAAGAAATGTCCGTTCCAGAATTGCTTCGGTCACAAAGTGAAGGAGAATGGGTTGGTTTTGGGGAGGGAAGCAAGGAAAGTGATGAGACCAGAATATTTGATTTCTGGAAGAGTAGTTGTGTTACTACGAATTGTATCAGAAAAGTGGGAAGGCTAACAAATGGTAAGCTAGCAAGTATTTTCTGAGTGTTATATATTCCCGAATGAACTTGTTGTTATATGGAAATAGGTAAGACCTATTTGTACAAGTCGAAGTGAAACGTACCCTGGTCTCATTAAGGAATGGAAAAATGGGTAAGTAAATGGGAGGAGGTGGTAACCGTATGCATGGAATTTGATGTTCCATAAAATCGTTAACGCATGGAATTGATGTTCCATAAAACATTAACGTATGGAATTGATGTCCCATGAACGTTTCACTTTTAACTCCCTGTATTTACTAACCGCCTCACCCTTATGACACTTCCTTATGACGGGCGTAGTGTACGTCGCACGCTGTAAACCGCCAAACCAATACCCAAAGAGGATCCCCCAGTTTGTAATATGTGTTGATGTCTCGAATTTTTTTGTGGAAACATGTAGCATATGGTTGTTGCATAGAAAGTCGAGCTTGGGAGACTTGGTAGCTTGGTGACCTTCGACGGTCGAGATTTTGTATCTTAAGAGGAAAGGTAGCCGTTGATCGTTGCACGCTTTCGTTCGTTGGTGGCCGCATAGGGAAGGCCAGCATGGTGGCGCGGCTAGGTTAGCATACCAGTGGCATGGTGGCGTGGCTAGGTTGGCATGCCATTGGCGTGGCATGGAGGCGCGGCTAGGTTGGCATGCCATTCGCATGGCATGGCGTGGCCAATCTTAGGTTTTCGGGCCAAAGGTTATCATGCGTCGTCTGGTAACCTTGGAGGGTTAGGATTTGCTCCTGGGATTGAAGGGGGACCGTCGATTGTCGCACGCCTTCGTTTTGGTAGTCGCGTAGTGAAGGCCAGCATGGTGGCGCGGCTAGGTGCGTTTGGCATGTGGGGCCAAGGGTTTGGTAAGCCGTTGGCACATGGGGCGGCTAGCATGGCTAGGTGCGGTTTGGCTTGGCATGTGGGGCCAAGGGTTTGGCAAGCCGTTGGCACATGGTGCGGCTAGCATGGCTAGGGCCAAGGCAAGGTGTGGCTTGGCTTGGCATGTGGAGCCAAGGGTTTGGCAAGCCGTTGGCACATGGTGCGGCTAGCATGGCTAGGTGCGGTTTGGCTTGGCATGTGGGGCCAAGGGTTTTCCATGGGCGTATGGCGTAGCTAGCTTTGCTAGGTGCGGTTTGGCTTGGCATGTGGGGCCAAGGGTTTGCCATGGGCGCATGGCGTGGCTAGCTTGGCTAGGTTCGGTTTGGCTTGGCATGTGGGGCCAAGGATTTGGCAAGCCGTTGGCACATGGTGCGGCCTAGCATGGCTAGGGCCAAGGCAAGGTGTGGCTTGGCTTGGCATGTGGGGCCAAGGGTTTGCAAGCCGTTGGCACATGGTGCGGCTAGCATGGCTAGGTGCGGTTTGTCTTGGCATGTGGGGCCAAGGGTTTGCCATGGGTGTATGGCGTGGCTAGCTTGGCTAGGTGCGGTTTGGCTTGGCATGTGGGGCAAAGGGTTTGCCATGGGCGCATGGCGTGGCTAGCTTGGCTAGGTGCGGTTTGGCTTGGCATGTGGGGCCAAGGTTTTGCGTGACCAAGCTAGGACTTTGGGCCAAAGGTCGTTTGGTAACCTCGGACGGCTAGGATTTTGCTCCTGGGATTGAAGGGCGACCGTTGATTGTCGCACGCATTCGTTTTGGTAGCCGCATAGGGAAGGACAGCAAGGTGGCGCGATTAGGTTGGCATGGGGCCATGGCAAGGTGCGTTTGGCATGGTGCGGTAGGTATGGCTGGCATGGTTTGCCATTGGCACAGGGGTGCGGCTAGCATGGTTGGCATGCCTTGGCGCGGTAGGTGTGACTGGCATGGTTTGCCATTGGAACAAGGGTGCGGCTAGCATGGTTGGAATGCCTTGGCGCGGTAGGTGTGGCTGGCATGGTTTGCCATTGGCACAGGGATGCGGCTAGCATGGTTGGCATGCCTTGGCGCGGTAGGTGTGGCTGGCATGGTTGGCCGTTGGCACATGCGGTGTGAGAATTAGGGTTTTGGCCTGTCTAAACCCTAATTAGCATTAAAAAAAGGGACCCTGGTAATTTTCTTGCAGACAAATTAAAGGGTTCAATAAATGTGCTTGGTTTGGACATTATTACTCAAGTTCTGTGACGTTACTGTCTGACTAGGGTTTTACGATTTTACCCCTAAGCTAAAAACCACCATCAACATTTAGTCCCCTGATTAGCTCGGAACAGGTGCCTTGTTGCGAGGTAAGCATATGATGGTGACAGACAAGGACAGAATCAAGACGTAAATCATTGCAAAGATGGTCAGGAAAATCCGACTAACCTTTTTGAGAGGTGAAGAGAGTTTTTGCTTCCGTGTTGGCGGCCCCCGCATAAGTTGTACTTGGGGATGCAAACCGTGGAGGGTGAGACGAAAGTTGCTGGCTTGGTCTGGCCGTACATCACCGAGGCAAAGCAGGAGCGGTCTTGGAAGGCAAAGCATAGCGGACGACTTGACACGTGGGGCCAAGAGGTGGTGTGGTCTTAGGAAAATTTGTTGGTATTGGCAGGTTCATGGTACGGACACCTTGGAGAGGCAAAGCGCGCGTGGATGACTTGGCATGATAGGGCCGCAATAATGGAGCGGGCGACCTGGCATGGTGCGGCCATGACAAGGCTAGGCGTACACGGACGTCTAGGCGTGGTGGGGCCGCGGCAAATGGAGCGGAGCAGAAGAAGATGAGCGATCTTAAGAAAGTCCCTTGTGCTCGTGGTACTGCAGGTTAGGCTGGAACGGAGCCACTAGTATAGATTTGGTGTGAAGGGAAGCTGCTAGCACTGGTCGGTTTGGACTTGGAGCCGTTAGCACTGGATCGGCTTGGAATGGGAGACGCAGGTATCGTGCGGCTTGGAAAGGATCCGTTAGCACTGGATCGTCTTTGAATGGGAGCCTATAGCGTAAATTTGGCGCGGCGCTGATCCGTTGGCGTGGCATGGCGTGAGCGTTGGCTTCGGGAAAACAACAACTTTCTTCAGTTCCGTGGGAAGGTGAGGACTTTTTCGAGAGGTAAGGAGAGTTCATGATCCCCGTGTTTGGAAGCCTTGCATAGATTTTATTTGTGGTGTAGACCATGAAGCGGTGAGATGAAGATCATCGGCTTAGTCTGGCTATGCATCATCTTGGATGGGTTAGGGAACATCATGACGCTGGCTCGGCGAGTTGTTGGTGTTGGCGCATTAGCATGAAAGGTGCGGATCATTGCAAAAACTGAACGTGGAGCGCTGGCAAGACTGGCACTGGCAAGGAAAGCGCGGATGTCTTGGGAGTGGTAAAGCTTTCTCTTGTGTGACCGATTGCCTTTCTTCATGCGCGACTTTAACAGTGAATTCTTTCCTTATTCAAAAATCTGGAAGCGTTACACCCATAAGAGAGCGTTACTTCTCCTTTCCCCTTTTTAGGGTTTGTGCAATACATATATTGCTGGTGAAATTGTATCATCTTCCTCTTTCCAGTTGTTCGTTGGTGAAGGTAGGGTAAAGCTCGTTCCTCCTCCTGGTTTGGTATTGTGATGGAATCTCCTAGCAACGATCGTACCTCCTTTTTTCCGATAGATAAGTAGAATCCGCGATGCTTGTGCCTTGCAGCTTTGCGTAAATCCTGGTATGATTGTGCGTCTTCAGGGCTAGGCTTTTGGAACGCGAGGCGGAGCTGCTAGCATAGACTTGGCATGAAAGGGACCCATTAGCACTGATTTGGCTTGGAATGGGTGTGGGCTGCTTGATAAAGCGTTGCCCAAGCATGGCGTTGGAGAAGCAAAGGTGCGGACTATTTACACGGTGGTGGCTTGTCTTCACGGGACTGATTTCCTTTCCTCCTTACTTAGCCAGAATAGGAAATCCTTTCCTTATCCAAATTCCGAGAGTGTTATGCTTTCGGATGTAAACTTTGCTACCCGAGAGATTGCTGGGGAAAGTGCTTGAAGAAGATCTGACAGAGGTTTTGGCAACTCGTGCATCCGCTTTCTATGAGAAATTTCCCCTTTTTTGCTGTTTTTTCTTTGTTGTATAGACGTCTTGGTGCTTTTGCAGACTTATTGTTATCTTCTTGGTATTCATGGTGAAGTTAGGGTTTCGCCAATTAGCATCCCGCTTGCGCTTTCACATCTTTGAATAAAACTTCTTATTTGAAAGACTTCAATCTTCCATTAGAATATGTTGTTCGATCTTCCATTCCCTTCAGAGCTCCTGAGTAATTGAATAAGGCACTTCCTGTACGTTTTAGCTTTGCGTTCGTACTGGTGATTTTGTTACTTCTTCCATGTGAAACTAAAATATGGAGGAGTACGGGTTCCCTTCGTAGTGATTGCTGCTGCGGTGAAGCTCTGGCTGGTATCAAAAAATGAGCGGCAACAGTTCTTGGTAGCAGATGTAATCAGAAGAGACTACATTGTCGTGGGAACAAAGTAGGTTGGCTAGAATCGTATGGGCATCCATGGAAGTAAAAGGGTTGGTTGGATGCGTAAGCGAGCAAACTGTCCATGGTCACGAGTTTTGGCGGGATGGATCAAAAGGTGGCCATGACTACGAAGATTGGCTGGTGTTTATGGGTGAAAACTATTTCTGCCGGATTTGGTAATTTGGGGTGTGTGGATGAGGAATGAATCTAAACCCTAAACAAATGCACTGCGCGGTGAGTGCTTGTAGATTCGGAAATCAATCTGTGCAAGTCCGGCCTAAACCAAGAAATGGTCGTTCCAGACTTGTTTCGGTCACAAAGTGAAGGAGATGGGGTTGATCTTAGGGAGGGAAGCGAAGAAGGTGTTGAGATTGTGAAGGTGTTGGCTTGCTTATGACTTGTAACAGAAAGGTGAGCGGGCTTACGATTGATGCAAGCAGGCTCTGGGTGTTTGAATACATTTTGTATTAACACTTGATTTCTGTCTCTCTGGACTTGTGTTGTTTTTCTCCTGTGTTGAAAATAGGGAAGAGAACCTATTTATACAAGTCATTTGAGCCTTATTCACGTCTCTCGTGGGAAGTGGAGGAAGTGGAGTGATGGAGTAGTGGAGGTGTGTGTTGGTGTTACACGACCAGTCTTGCCCACTTTTCCTGTCATCTCTAACCGTCCATGACTTCCTGACACGTTCTTGTGATGGCGCGTTGCACGCTGCACGCTGTAAACCGCCAGACCAATACCCCAGTATGTATCCCCCAGTTTGTGACATGATTGATGTCTGGAATGTGTGGATCGTGGGACCCACGAAAGGTAGCATGTGATGATAAATTAAATAATTGCGTTATTCAGGAAACTGATACTTGTGAAGTATCATGTGTATTTTTATGCAGGTACTGCATCATGGTGTGGTAAAGCGACGGGTGGTGATCACCATGACGCCTCATTGACCAACTAACTCCTGACCAGGGTTGTATAAGCAAGCCGGTAAAGCTGGACGGACGAGATGATCTTTGAGACACTCATCTGCGACCGTTGATGGAATCAGGGTTTTGAAGAGGTGCGCAGGCATCACTATTCAGCTTGGTCGAAACCAAGCATGGGAATGCTTTTGGAAAGGACCGACCGGGCATGCGTGTAAACAGCATTCCGGTGTACACGTCCGTACCTCTCTGTCCCATAAAGGCACGATTTAGGCCACTCGATTTGACCGGCAAAGAGGGGTGGTTGAGATCGGTTTGCGGCAAAAATCCATTGCCGCAAAGGAATTGGAAACCGCGTGACATGCCTAGTTTGGACGCGCGTTCCAAGACGACCAATCTTGGTCGATCTTGGTCGATCGATGTCTGCGTGTAGGTGGTAAGCGGTGTTCACGCCTATACGACTATCCCATGAAAACGTGATCTAAGCCGGTCAAATCGTCCGGTGAAGTTGAGTGGTCGAGATCGGTTGCAATTTGGGAAGTGTAACCACGCAAGTTTGGACGCGCGTTTTGGGATGGCCGGGCATGATATGCCTTGGCCGTCAGGTGAGGGGATATACGGGCCCACGGTGGTCATGCTTTGGTATGACCGGGACCGCTTAATCTAATCTGGGACCCTCCATTTGTGCTTAGGAGAAGATGGACGCTCGTGATGCTCGAAACCCTAATTTTGGCTTTCACGGCCGTGTAACCATGCTCCATTTGGGCGCACGAATTGGGACGACCAACCATGGTTGGTCCCGACCGATTGGTCAAGTATGTAGGCGGGCCCACGGTGATTGTGTTGACATGCTCTGGGCCCTTTGAATCTACATCTACACCCTCCATATATACCTACGAAGATGGATGGTTGAGACTGTTTTGCGACACATGTAATGTGCCGCAAACCCTAATTTAGGGTTTTCCGCCCATATCGCTCTGGTTTGGACGTTTTGGCAAGCTATGCCAATATTTTGGGGAGGCCGACCATGCGGGGTCCGCGTTGGTTCGGCAGTGAATATTCCATACCTGCTTGGGGGTTATGGAATTGATCTCGAGCCATCCAATCACGCTGGTGAGGTTGGATGAACGAGATCATATCCAGACTGATACGGACAGTCCGGATGCTCAATCGGGCTAGTATAACACACCGAGAGTTCTCAATCGGGCTAGTATAACACACCGAGAGTTGCAACCTGTACGTGTATTTCGTACATGCTTTCATTATAATGCTTGGAGGTTCGTGTTGCTCTGCTGAGAGCAACACTCAGTCGTCATGCCGCACTGATAATGAGTACATGAAATACAAGGCTGCTCACGCATTAATTAATAATGCTATAAATTCACAGGGTATATGGGATTGTTGCTACATGCTCCAACCTGGATGAATTTCATGTATTCACAGAATGGGATTGTTGCCACATGCTCCATTCTAGGTGAATTAGTAAAGTGAAGGAGTATCAACACTTATTAATGGCTTTATCTTTTACAAGATGTCAGCGCATGATTTTCTGGTTTTTTACAATTTTAACCTTAAATGAAAATCCACCATCAACATTAAGTCCCCTGCCTAGTACGTAATGGTTACACCATTGTGGGGTAGGCATGAGATGGTGACAGTTAAAGACAAAGCTTATGAGACAAAGTTAGATGTTACCAGGAGAGACGGGTCATCCTTTCCTTGGAGCATGTCACGTTCAAGAGGCGTCCAGGCGAGTGTTCCCCTAGCATGATGTCGGTCTTGCCTGTTTCGATGGATCACATTACGCTGTTTCCTTCATGGGGATCTTTGCACCTGCTTGATCGAATGTGGGCTTGACGCGCCTGTTTTGGTTAATCGTGGGTCCGCTGCGTCTGCTTGATCGAACGTGGGACTTGATGTAAGCATGCTTGATTCGAACATGGGCAGATGTGCATGCTTCGATCAAACGCGGGACCACCGTGTACATGTTTCAAACGTCGGCCATGTCATGTGCCTACTTCGACCGTACGGTTTATGTACTTTCCCGAGTGTCACCTTGCTACTTTGACCAAACACCGACCCAGCTAGCTTGACTAAACACCAGACTTGATGCTTTGACCAAACACCGGCCTTGCTGTTTGCTTTGCTCGAACGTGGGACCCGATGTGAGCAAGATTGTTTTTTTTTTTAAATGAATCTTGTGTGCTCAAATGTAAATGTGGGTCATGTTGAAAGCGTTGAAGCAGCTTCTGGAGCAGGCCCGGGAGAGCGTTGAAGTTTTGGAGCTGAAACGCCTTCTTCTGGAGAGAGAGCTTTGATTGGGGACGGTTGTGTCGCTTCGACCAATGCGGGGCTGGGATCAAGTGGGACCGCCGCGTGCTGACCGAACGTCGACCAGAGTGTTTCGACTGAAAAACCGCCTGCTGCGTGCGCTGTTTTATTCGAATACCAACCTTGTGACTTTGATCAATAACAGACTTGAAACTTGAGCAATACCAGACTTGTGACTTGATCAATACCGGACTTGTGACTTGATCAACACCGGACTTGAAACTTCAGCAATACCGGACTTTTGACTTGATCAACACCGGACTTGAGACTTGAGAAATACCGGACTTGAAACTTGAGCAATACCAGACTTGTGACTTGATCAATACCGGACTTGTGACTTGATCAACACCGGTGTTTGGACCCAATACCCGGACTTATGTACTCCAACGTGAATGTGTGTTACTGTGTGTGACTACACATCTCACGCGTTTTTATACAAGTATTGACTCATGTATTTTATTGTAGAATGAAGAAAAGAACTCATGTTGAGATGTTTTCTGGGGATAATGCTGGTGCCAAGTCAGGAGGTGTTGACAGCTTCAAAGATATGCCGAACATTGATGATGAGTTGTTCACCGCGCCCTTTCAACTATATGAAAATATCTGTTCCACAAGATAACCCTTCTCCTATCGACTTCAAGGTTTTTCATGCTCCATTGGGCCCTCATGAAGGACTAATGAGACGTATGTTGAGCAATGAGTACATCAAAGATAACTTGACCAGAGCGCAGATTATTGATGCAACTTGAGTGTTGAAACGACTCGAGAGGATGTTAAAGTAGTTTCTGTGCGAACGTTGAGGTGGATCCTGGAGAGAGTGTTGAAGAAGGATTACAGAGCGAACGTGGGTCCGGAGAGAGAGCGTTGAGGCGGCTCTTGAATAGACCATTGAAGCGACTTACGCTAGAGGGAGCGTTGAAGTGTTTCCCTCTTCAGTTCGATTTACCCTTGCGAATTCCATACTTCTTGACTGACCATATCTCTCATGTTGAAGAATTCCTTGACTGACGGTGAAGGAACTTCATGCTGAGCCTCAGTCCCCAAGCGTGGTTTACATGGTTTGTTCGTAGTGGTTGTTGTCGAGCTAGATATGGAATATCTTGGACATTGTTTCATCATTGTGGGAGTCATGCATGTGGTACTGGAGTTGGAGTTGACGGACGCGCAGGATGTTGTATCTCGGTGGTTTTCCTCTTGCTGCTTCATGGAACTGCTTACAGAAGGCTGAAGGTTGTATCATTTGTTGGTGAGATATATGCCCCTACAAACATTATGAGGCTCTTCATTATCGGCAGGCCTGGTTTTCTCTATCAGGGCATATGTTGTTGTAGATGAGCGTTCAACAGCTCCAGAGGATGACGAAAAGCGCGGATTCTCCAACATAGCATGATAGACATGTACCACCTGTCGATAAAGTGACTCGCCGGATCTTGTTCGACCAGTCGATAGAGTGACTCGCCCGGATCTTGCTCGATATGACGCGTGGACATCGTTATCTTCTTGAGGATGCTCCCTTGAGGTATCGGCTCCAGTGGAAGATTGCCGTCATAGAGCGTTGATACGTTGCACCGGCATTCTTTAAACCAAATGGCAGTATGGTATGATAAAAATTTCCGAGAGGAGTTCGAAAAGCTATCTTACTTGCATCATGCTCGTACATCCTTATCTGGTTGTAGCCGCTACATCCATCCATGGAGGAGAACATGCCTGTCCATTGGTTGCATCTACTAACATGTCGATGTTAGGTAGAGGAGGATCGTTTTGGAGCAAGACTGTTCAAGTATCTGAAGTCTATGCAGCACCTGATCTATCCATTTTCCTCGTGTCTGAACTACAACTGTTTAACCGACTTGGATCCAGGTATGACATGTAGATGATGGGTGACCAATTTTCATCTAAATCCGGCATTTCTTTATATCTCCAAGCGAATATGTCCTGGTACTCTTTGAGAAGTTCCACGAGCTTCGTGCGTTTATCCGTACACAAGGTTGAGCTGATGGAGATAGGCCTAGGAGATTCCTCAACGGTTTCAATCTCATCAGTTGTGGAGTTGGTGCCATCTTGCAGCTGTTGTGGAGCATCTAGCACTTGTTCTTGTGGTTCGTTGCTGTTTTAGCATTCCATTGGGTGGAGAGACTGGGTAACAATCTCCCCTGCTAATTGATAATGGCAGTGTCGGTATACCGTTTTCCCTTTCTGGTCACGACTCGCCATAAAAGTTCGTTCCCTCTTCGTGTGAACGTGGGTCGTGGCTTCACAGGATGGAGAAGAATACTTTGTCAGCAAAGATGCATCGTGGGTTTTAGCCCTCAATGATGCAAGCCGGTCTTCTTCCTGAATTGACGCCCACGTGGGGAATGGGACGCAACGAACTTGTCTGATTCTTTCCGCGGAGCTTCTCCCGTATGTGCCGGTTTGGTTTCCCTCGAAGTCCGTCATTGTGGTCGGCTTCCGTACGACCTTGCCTAGGAGAACCTTGGATGTCTTGAGAGTCTTGAGAGTAATCACATTCGCAGACGCTCCTGTGTAGATAAGGGCCGTCTTGAACTCTGAATCCTTGATGCATGCGGTGACATGTAGGGCACGGTCGTGACCTTCCTCTGGTTGATTGCAGCAAAACGTCTCCGCACGCTGATTCTTCGAGAGGTGTGAAAGTTCGCATAAACTTTTCACTAGAGACACCGCTTCCCGATCCACCGGCCTCTGGTTCATAGTGAAACTATTGACTTGAGGAGGATCGTTGTGAGGATCAGTCCCCAGTGTAGGAGTCTCCATGACAGGACCGCTCATATCTGATGTCGCTTCTTTGATCAGGTCCATGGAGGTCCGCGCCGCTGAAGTACCTTCTCCGGTGCGTTGAATACGTTCCTTTTTTGCTCCTGTGGCTGTTGCGGCTCTTGTGGCAATCAATCAATTAATGTCTTAAGAAAAGTGAGTACCTCTTTCTGAGATGCGGCCATATCCGTTTGAGTCTTAGCAATACCTTCCTGCTTCTCCGTCAAGTCTGCAATGGTAATGGGGGATGGTCCTCCTCTCGTCCCTCCGGATCCTCGTCCTGATGAAGGAGTGGAAGTTGTTGCTCTGGTGACTACCAGAGGTGTTAATCTTGATGAGATGCCGGATTTGCTTGTTCTTCAGCTCAGTGATGGGAGGTGTTACACTTACTGGAACATCTCCTGCTACGCCTGGCACCGGTGGTAGAATTGACGGCTCCATAAGATGTATTAACCACGGTAGCCCCACCGAGCAGTACATCGACACCGGGAGTGTTATCCACACTAGCTCCATCAGAATTGATTGGTGATCCAGACCTGAGTTCTACCATCTTGAAATGGACTGATGATTGAATTGGTCCTAAGATCTACCCCTTTTGAAATTGATAAAATTGAATCGGATTTTGACTTTTAAACCCTAAATAAATGCACTGCGCGGTGAGTGCTTGTAGATTCGGAAATCAATCTGTGTAAGTCCGGCCTAAACCAAGAAATGGCCGTTCCAGACTTGTTTCGGTCACAAAGTGAAGGAGATGGGGTTGATCTTAGGGAGGGAAGCGAAGAAGGTGTTGAGATTGTGAAGATGTTGGCTTGCTTATGACTTGTAACAGAAAGGTGAGCGGGCTTACAATTGATGCAAGCAGGCTCTGGGTGTTTGAATACGTTTTGTATTAACACTTGATTTCTGTCTCATCTGGACTTGTGTTGTTTTTCTCCTGTGTTGAAAATAGGGAGGAGAACCTATTTATACAAGTCATTTGAGCCTTATTCACGTCTCTCGTGGGAAGTGGAGGAAGTGGAGTGATGGAGTAGTGGAGGTGTGTGTTGGTGTTACACGACCAGTCTTGCCCACTTCTCCTGTCATCTCTAACCGTCCATGACTTCCTGACACGTTCTTGTGATGGCGCGTTGCACGCTGTAAACTGCCAGACCAATACCCAGTATGTATCCCCCAGTTTGTGACATGATTGATGTCTGGAATGTGTGGATCGTGGGACCCACAAAAGGTAGCATGTGATGCTAAATTGAATAACTGCGTTATTCAGGAAACTGATACTTGTGAAGTATCGTGTGTATTTTTATGCAGGTACTGCATCATGGTGTGGTAAAGCGACGGGTGGTGATCACCATGACGCCTCATTGACCAATTAACTCCTGACCAGGGTTGTATAACCAAGCCGGTGAAGCGGACGGACGAGATGATCTTTGAGACACTCATCTGCGACCGTTGATGGAATCAGGGTTTTGAAGAGGTGCGCATGCATCACTCTTCAGCTTGGTCGAAACCAAGCATGGGAAGGGTTTTGGAAAGGACCGACCGGGCATGCGTGTAAATAGCATGCCGGTATACACGTCCGTACCTCTATGTCCCATAAAGGCGCGATCTAGGCCACTCGATTTGGCCAAAAAGAGGGGTGGTTGAGATCGGTTTGCGGCAGAAATCCATTGCCGCAAAGGAATTGGAAACCGCGTGACATGCCTAGTTTGGACGCGCGTTCCAAGACGACCAATCTTGGTCGGTCCTGGTCGATCAATCTGGCATGTAGGTGGTAAGCTGGTGTTCACGCCTATACCTGACTATCCCATGAAAACATGATCTAAGCCACTCAAATCGTCCGGTGAAGTTGAGTGGTCGAGATCAGTTTGCAATTTGGGAAGTGTAACCACGCAAGTTTGGACGCGCGTTTTGGGATGGCCAGGCATGATATGCCTTGGCCGATCAGGTGAGCGGATAGACGGGCCCACGGTGGTCATGCTGGTATGACCGAACCTGCTTAATCTAATCTGGGACCCTCCATTCGTGCCGGAGAAGATGGACGCTCGTGATTCTCGAAACCCTAATTTTGGCTTTTACGTCCGTGTAACCATGCTCCATTTGGGCGCACGAATTGGGATGACCAACCATGGTTGGTCCTGACCGATTGGTCAAGTATGTAGGCGGGCCCACGGTGATTGTGTTGACATGCTCTGGGCCCTTTGAATCTACATCTACACCCTCCATCTATACCTGCGAAGAGGATGGTTGAGACTGTTTTGCGACACATGTAATGTGCCGCAAACCCTAATTTAGGGTTTTCCGCCCATACCGCTCTGGTTTGGACGTTTTGGCAAGCTATGCCAATATTTTGGGGAGGCCGACCATGCGGGGTCCGCGTTGTTCGGCAGTGAATATTCCATACCTGCTTGGGGGTTATGGAATTGATCTGGGCCATCCAATCACGCTGGTGGTTGGATGAACGAGATCATATCCAGGCTGATACGGACAGTCCGGATGCTTAATCGGGCTAGTATAACACACCGAGAGTTCTCAATCGGGCTAGTATAACACACCGAGAGTTGCAACCTATACGGGTATTTCGTACATGCTTTCATTATAATGCTTGGACGTTCGTGTTGCTCTGCTGAGAGTAACACTCAATCGTCATGCCGCACTGATAATGAGTACAGGAAATACAAGGATGCTCACGCATTAATTAATAATGCTATAAATTCACAGGGTATATGGGATTGTTGCTACATGCTCCAACCTGGATGAATTTCATGTATTCACAGAATGGGATTGTTGCCACATGCTCCATTCTAGATGAATTAGTAAAGTGAAGGAGTATCCAACACTTATTAATGGCTTTATATTTTACAAGATGTCAGCGCATGATTTTCTGGTTTTTTACAATTTTAACCTTAAATGAAAATCCACCATCAACAGCTGGTTGCGATCATGATCCTTGACGTGGGGAGCGTGGTGGAACGACCCTTTGCAAGAAGGAGTGGTGTTGAAGCGGCTTCGGCTCTTGGAGAGGACGTTGAAACTTAAGGATCCAAATGCTGCAGCTTATGGAGATAACGCCGAAGCGGAGCGGCTGCTAGAGCGAACGTTGAAGCGGAGCGGCTGCTGGAGCGAACGTTGAAGCGGAGCCGCTGCTGGAAAACGTTGAAGTGGAGCCACTTCTGGAGAGAACGTCAAAAAGGCGCCTTGAAACTCTCAGAGCCTTGATGGTTACAATACATTGGTTAGGAGTCCCCAGTTCCATCTATCGATCGTGCTTTCCAGGAGAGGTTGAGGTTTGGGAACGGCTTCCCTGGCTGGAAAAAGCTGTTTTCCTGATGCAGTGCGGTTGAGGGATGCAAATATGTCTTGACGCTATGCCTTGGAGAAATATAGAATCTCACATAACTTTGCCTCGATTTTGGAGAAGTCGTTCCCGATCTTTACGTGTGATGAAATTGGATTGCTGATTCCCTTCTATTGGGCGTTCAAGAGCAACGCGAGCCTCTTCATCTATAAACGCACGTCCCGCTGAAGTGCCTTTTGTCTTTTCATCAAATCAACAGTGGTAAAAGGAGGTCGGCTTCTTCCGGCTTCTTCCGGCTCTTCCGGTATCTTGCCCTGATGGTGGAGTAGCGTCTCTGGTGATGGTTGGAGCTATCATGCTTGAAGAAACATTGGGGTGGCGGAAGCGGCTCTAGTTCTGGTGATCGTAAGTGTATCGCGCAGAGATGTCACAGTTTTGATCACGGAGTGCTAGAGCCATGGCACTGTTTCGAAGGGTGAGGATGGCGCTGCTTTGGCTGGTTGTGGAGCGGAGAAGATGGTGCTGGAAGGGCGCAAGATGTTAGCGCTGGAAGGATGCAAGCCATTAGCGCAGGGTGTGGTATTGTGGCTGGCATGCGCGTGTGGCATGTGTGCCTGGCATACGCGTCTGGTAAGCGCGTCTGGCATGCGCGTTTGGTAAGCGCATCTAGTAAGCGCGTCTGGCATGCGCGTCTGGTAAACGGGTGGAGGATGCTTTGTCTTCGATTGACGACATGTGCAACTTGACTGGTCATACCGTTTCTGAGGATGTAATCTCGAGCTGGAGGTTCCATCGTGTCATGTGTGTAAACTTTGAATTCAACGTTCTTTGGTTCGTTGAAGGTTTCTCTGAGGTCGAGAAGTTTCTAGTCGAAACATTCGAAGGTCCTTCCGCAGACATGTTGAAGAAGCAGGAAGCGGAATTCAAAAAATTGTGCAGGCAGCTGAAGTTGAAAAGGGCGGCTCTCAATAGCACAAGGGAGGCCTTTGCTAAGAGGAGCAAGCCGCTGTTGGAAAACTTTACTTGAATACATTTCTGTCTTTTGAACTTCTTATTTTTAGGGTTTTTTTTTTTTTTAAAGGCAAATGGAAACGCCTAGTTTATGGTTTTGATTTTCTGGATTTTTGGGGTTGACAGATAAATGTTACCTTGATGGTTTTGGATTATTCTTTTGGAATGAATTGTTTAGGAATGATTTGTATTTGGAAATGATGTTGTCTTGGTTATGATTGAAAGTGTTGCAAGCATCCCAGGAAAACCATGGAACCGTGCGTTTGGTAGATGACATGGGGTGAAACATAACATGGCTATTGGTTTTATCATTCCCGTGAAAACTTGAAAGAGCGAACCATGTATCTTGTCTAGGTAGGACTTACTTGGTTTTTTAGGTCTCCTGATGAAAAGGAAACCTTCCGGGTGCACAACCGAGTTTTATGGGAAGCACCGCCGTGATTGTGGAAAGTCCCACCAAGTTCGACGGTTTGCACGATACCGAGTCACTGATTCTCGGGCGGATCATTTGCTTCAATTTTCTGGGAAGTGCCCAGTCATCCCTTATCGTGTCATGACTGATAATCGAGTCATCTGTTAACTGAGTCGTCGATCCTTGAGCAGATCGCCTGCTTCTACCATCTTGATGTCTGGGTCGAATGAGATCGATGGTCGAAGATTGACATTGTAACCGAAAGATCAATCTCCCACTGTGGTCGCCAATTGTTTGAGGGTGAAAACAGTTTCTGCCGATTTCGGTAATTTCGGGTGTGTGGGTGAGAAACGAGTCTAAACCCTAAACAATGTACTGCACGGGAGTACTTTAGATTCGAGAGATCAATCTGTACAAGTCCGGCCTAAACCAAGAAATGGCCGTTCCAGACTTGCTTCGGTCACAAAGTGAAGGAGAATGGGTTGGTTTTAGGGAGGGAAGCAAGGAAAGTGATGAGACCAGAATATTTGATTTCTGGAAGAGTAGTTGTGTTACTAAGACTTGTATCAGAAAAGTGGGAAGGCTAACAAATGGTAAGCTAGCAAGTATTTTCTGAGTGTTATATATTCCCGAATGAACTTGTTGTTCTGTGGAAATAGGTAAGACCTATTTGTACAAGTTGAAGTGAAACGTACCCTGGTCTTATTAAGGAATGGAAAAATGGGTAAGTAAATGGGAGGAAGTGGTAACCGTATGCATGGAATTTGATGTTCCATAAAATCGTTAACGCATGGAATTGATGTTCCATAAAACATTAACGTATGGAATTGGTGTCCCATGAACGTTTCACTTTTAACTCCCTGTATTTACTAACCGCCTCACCCTTATGACACTTCCTTATGACGGGTGTAGTGTACGCCGCACGCTGTAAACCGCCAAACCAATACCCAAAGAGGATCCCCAGTTTGTGATATGTGTTGATGTCTCGAATGTTTTTGTGGAAAACATGTAGCATATGGTTGTTTCCTGGCAAGTCGAGCTTGGGAGACTTGGTAGCTTGGTGACCTTCGACGGTCGAGATTTTGTATCTTAAGAGGAAAGGTAGCCGTTGATCGTTGCACGCTTTCGTTCGTTGGTGGCCGCATAGGAAAGGCCAGCATGGTGGCGCGGCTAGGTTAGCATGCCAATGGAATGGTGGCGTGGCTAGGTTGGCATGGAGGTGCGGCTAGGTTGGCGTGGCATGGCGTGGCCAAGCTTAGGTTTTCGGGCCAAAGGTTACCATGCGTCGTCTGGTAACCTTGGAGGGCTAGGATTTGCTCCTGGGATTGAAGGGGGATCGTCGATTGTCGCACGCCTTCGTTTTGGTAGTCGTGTAGGGAAGGCCAGCATGGTGGCGCGGCTAGGTGTGTTTGGCATGTGGGGCCAAGGGTTTGGTAAGCCGTTGGCACATGGGGCGGCTAGCATGGCTAGGTGCGGTTTGGCTTGGCATGTAGGGCCAAAGGTTTGGCAAGCCGTTGGCACATGGTGCGGCTAGCATGGCTAGGGCCAAGGCAAGGTGTGGCTTGGCTTGGCATGTGGGGCCAAGGGTTTGGCAAGCCGTTGGCACATGGTGCGACAAGCATGGCTAGGTGCGGTTTGGCTTGGCATGTGGGGCCAAGGGTTTGGAAAGCCGTTGGCACATGGTGCGGCCTTGCATGGCTAGGGCCAAGGCAAGGTGTGGCTTGGCTTGGCATGTGGGGCCAAGGGTTTGGCAAGCCGTTGGCACATGGTGCGTCTAGCATGGCTAGGTGCGGTTTGGCTTGGCATGTGGGGCCAAGGGTTTGCCATGGGCGTATGGCGTGGCTAGCTTGGCTAGGTGTGGTTTGGCTTGGCATGTGGGGCCAAGGGTTTGCCATGGGCGCATGGCGTGGCTAGCTTGGCTAGGTGCGGTTTGGCTTGGCATGTGGGGCCAAGGTTTTACGTGACCAAGCTAGGACTTTAGGCCAAAGGTCGTTTGGTAACCTCGGACGGCTAGGATTTTGCTCCTGGGATTGAAGGGCGACCGTTGATTGTCGCACGCCTTCGTTTTGGTAGCCGCGTAGGGAAGGCCAACAAGGTGGCGCGACTAGGTTGGCATGGGGCCATGGCAAGGTCCGTTTGGCATGGCACGGTAGGTGTGGCTGGCATGGTTTGCCATTGGCATAGGGGTGCGGCTAGCATGGTTGGCATGCCTTGGCGCGGTAAGTGTGGCTGGCATGGTTTGCCATTGGAACAAGGGTGCGGCTAGCATGGTTGTAATGCCTTGGCGCGGTAGGTGTGGCTGGCATGGTTTGCCATTGGCACAGGGGTGCGGCTAGCATGGTTGGCATGCCTTGGCGCGGTAGGTGTGGCTGGCATGGTTGGCCATTGGCACATGCGGTGTGAGAATTAGGGTTTTGGCATGTCGAAACCATAATTAGCATTAAAAAAAGGTCCCCTGGTAATTTTCTTGCAAACAAATTAAAGGGTTCAATAAATGTGCTTGGTTTGGACATTATTACTCAAGTTCTGTGACGCCATTGTCTGACTAGGGTTTTACGATTTTACCCCTAAGCTAAAAACCACCATCAACATCTTGATATAATCAGATACCAATGAATCCAGCTGACTAAGAGCATACAACTTTTATCAACTGACAAGGGTTTGTACTGCTTTAAGACAATGTCGGTTGGTCTAAAGTATGTTGACTCGACCTATCAAAGGCTAGTCGAAAAATATCCAAAGAAATGATTAATAAAATGGAATGTTACGTGGATAACATGGTAGTCAAGAGCTTGAAAAAATCTGACCACAACCACGATCTGCTGAAACTTCCCATCCAAACATGCTTTCGGAATCCAAAGCGGCAAGTTTCTCGGTTTCATGGTGACCAGAAAGACATGCCATCTCCAACATGCAAGAAGGATGTCCAGCCACTGGAAAGCTTGCAGCTTTAAATCGATTCATTTCCAGACTATCTGATAAATGCACGTCGTTCTTCAATCTACTTCAGAAGAAGCAGGATTTTGAACAGAACCTAGAATGTCAAATGGATTTCAATAAAATAAAAGGTTACAATCTCATCTGTGCCTATACTATCTCCACCAGTACCAGGTGAAGAGTTATATTTATATATCATAAATATTTCAACTGTTGTGAGTCCGGTACTAGTTAGAATTGAGGATAACAAGGAGAATCCTATTTCATCAGCAAAACTCTGACACCACCATAAACCAGTACTCCTAACTTGAAAAATTCATCTTTGTTATCTACTTCT
Organism: Papaver armeniacum; assembly: GCA_023531295.1. NCBI lineage: Eukaryota > Viridiplantae > Streptophyta > Magnoliopsida > Ranunculales > Papaveraceae > Papaver > Papaver armeniacum. The sequence goes on along the minus strand of JAJJWW010005957.1, from coordinate 229,652 downwards.
CCTTTTTCAAATTTAGATCATACTTCTCGAGCTGGAAAGTGAATGTAATCACAAAATACCCAGTCAAGAATGTGATGTCTAAAGAAAATAAGACAAAAAAACTATCCAATGGGGAATCCATATAAATTAATTCAGATTGGGATATATGCCATGGAAGACAGTAAAATGCCAAGCAGTTCCAGACTTCTTAGTTGATTTCCCAGTTGAGGATCCTATCTTTGATGTGAAATTTTATGACGAACAAATGGAAGTATAAGCGGGAAGCACCACCTAGTTGTGATGATTTGTTAGAACATAGCTCGTTGAACTCACCAAGCGTTGGTATGTCAAGTTTGGTTTTCATATTTTAGTGACTCAAAACTCATATAAAGTCGCTTGATTGTATACTAGAGTCAACTTCGTTTAGGTTAGACTAGAAAGTCTAGGAATGTTGAGACATACAAGTATTACTCCGAAGACCTGAAGAAAGTGAAGAAGAAGCGAACTACAATGAAAACATCATCCTTCCTCTTGAGGTTAGTAATATTGACTTGAATTTCTTTCATTCCTAACGTATCTTTCAAGTCGTACTATATTGAAAACATAACTGCAAAGCTGTATATACTGTACATATTATATAATACTCTAGTGATGTGACATGGTCATATTTGTATGATCGTAGTATTAGTGTACGATCAGAATATCGCAACACCAATATCCTTGCGAAATCCATGAACGACACACTACAAAGATATCGCAGATTGGTAATAAAAATGACGCAGCGGATGACGACAGCCTGAACACGAGAAAGATGTGAAGACCTAGCGAGATTTAGGAGTGTTGCGAGATTTAGCATTTGTACACTTGCGATAATGTCGCAAGCCAGATCCGAAAATAAAGGACAGCTTAGCTGTCATCCACTATGTAATACCCTATATAAAGAGCCGAACAGGCTTAAGAGAAGGAGAGATCTTTTTAGAGTGGAGAGAAAGTTTTGAGGAGAGAGAAAGTCTAGAGTAGCAATTATATTCTTGATTTCATTTCCTTCTTGTAAAATTTCTAACTCAATTAATAAAGAGATTGATTGTTGATCTTAAAGATGTGTTGAATATTATGAATTCTTGTGAGGGATATATTGTAGGATTTCCTGCAACTACATAATGGCGCTAGAAACATGGATTGAAGATTGATATTGTGATTTGAAGGAATTTGGAGTAATAGGTAAAGAATTTTACATAATTTTTAACAACTCATAAAGATTGAAAAATGTCTAGAAGAAGAAATATATCAAAACAACCAACAACTGTTAGAAGGAGTAGGAGGCTTGCTGGAATAGAGAGAGAGAGAGAGAGAGAGATGAAACTGAGAAATCTCTAAGAGTGCACACAAGAAACAATGGGGAAAATCAAGTTCAACCGCCAATTCAACGTACACCAATACAAAATAGAACTGTGGATTATGACAGAGTGAGTGTACATACTTGGCGATCAAATTCTCCAGATGAAATGGGAGAAGAGCAGCAATTAGAAAGAAATGGACGAGAGGAGAGAGATCAAGAAGTAATTGGAGGAATAATTAATGGAAATGAAGAGATTGTAGCGTTAGAAGCATTGAGGCAAACAATACATGAAGAAAGGCGATTAGAAGCGGAAGAACGTGCAAATCTGACAAGGCAAAATCATGAGTTGAGGATGGAAAACATGAGATTACAAAGTAGAAGGTCAAGAAGCACTACAAGGTCAAGTTCAAGATCAGTTAGAGAAGAAATAAGACAAAATTTGCCTATAGAAAATGCTAATGAAGAAACTCGTGAGGGAGTACAAAATCCAGGCGAAGAACATCGCGAAGGAAGAGAAATAATGGAAGATAGTTATATCCAATGTGCTGAAGCTCTTCAAAATGGGCAAAACGATAGGAATCAGGGAAATAGACAACGTCAGGGGCGAAATAATCAAGATGGCGAAGAAAATCAGGAAGAAGGAAGGAGAATATTACATGGGAGAGAATGTCAATGAAGAAGAAATTGAAAGACAAATAATTGAAGAATAAATTGAAAGACACTACGCTGAACAAACACGTCTAGCTTGCGAGAGGGAAAGATTGAGAGCAGGAGTGGAAGAACGGGATCTGCAAGAGGCAATTCGCCAGAACAATCATGATAATCGAGAAAGAAGGCGTGAACAAAATCGCAATAATGGTAATATCAATGAAGAATATGATAGAGTACAAAGGAGAACTGAAAAGCGGCAAAGAAGAGAAAATGAGAAATATAATGGTGTGCGAATTCATGAAAGAAATGAAAGAGAAGATCGCAGAGAAAGACGAGAAGAAAATGATGAACAAGAAACTCAAAACAGATATGAACGTAGAAGAAGAGAGGCGGAGTTAAAAAGACCAGTGGATCCAAATTCTGGTGTAAATGAACAAATTTTGAGAGAGCTAGCGGAAATGAGAGGAATTTTAAATAATAAAAAAGAAGGAGGTAAGAGACAACTGGATGAAGCCATAGAAGAAGCTGCGAAAACCCCATTCACACAAGAAGTACAATTAGGAGGAATACCCCCAAAGTACAATTTACCTGCGTTAACCAGCATTTTTGATAGAACAACTTGTGCAGTATAACACATCAAAGCTTATGTGAGATGTATGCTACAATGGGAGAACCATGATGCTATATTGTACAAATATTTTGCATCAAGTTTAACAGGAGAGGCCTTAAAATAGTTTGAAGGTTTGCCAAAGAATACTATAACATCTTTCAACCATTTGCAGGCTATATTTTTAGGGGCATATATAAGTAACATTTCCTCGCGACCTGGCATTGAAGATGTATTTGGGTTAAAGCAAAGGGTTGGCGAAAGCTTGAAGCATCTAACCGTGAGGTGGAAGACAATGTGTAGTGATATGGATGGTTGTGTGGACGAAAGATATCTCATTCTGTCATTCATTAACGCTATGTTCGCAACCAATTTGTTATACATTCAAATTTTTAGAATCAAGAATACGATCACAATGACTGAGTTGCGAGAACTTCAGGAGGAGTATATTACTCTTGAGGAAAAGCAAAATGAGATGGAATCATACCCCATTGCGAACACAAGTTCAAAAGCAGCGAATGCAAGCTTGTTACCTAAGTTGATAAATACAGTGGCGAGCACCTCGCAAGGGAAACAAGAGAGGATAATGGGTGATAATCAGCAAAAGCTAGTAGCTATGGGGAGTCATGATCAAGAAGAATTCGAGAGAGAGAGAGAGAGAAATTTCTATAGTCGTGATGGAAATAACAAAATCCAAAGACTTGATCAGCCGCAAGAAACTTATGGAGGTCAGAGGCAAAATTATCACAGAGGACAGCGAAGTCACAAGATAATGTGGGAAGAAATCAAAATGCCACCTTTGAATGCTAGTGTGGAGAAGATATGGGAAGCTATAATCCTGATGGAAAACATACCCGCACCATGGAACATGGGGAGTGAACCACCTCCAAGCTACAGAAGTAATGAATTTTGCTCTTATCATCATTTCCATGGACATACAACAAATGACTACAGAAATATAAAGAGAATCATTCTCAGGATGATAGATCAGGGAAAATTAAATCACTTTCTAGTAGGACAAACTCAAACTCAAGCATTACCGCCTCCTCCAGAAATTCGCAAGGCAAACACAGCAAAAGAAAGAGAAACATTTGTGATTGAAGTTGGAGCAAAGGCAAAGAATCTGTTTTATAACTCTATTGTACACTCATACAAGACAATTGAAGATTTTCACGATAACACTCTCAGCAGGGTTTTCGCAAGAGATGCCGATAATAGAGAAATAATGAACATTTCGAAGACATCGCCACTGAAAGAATGGCAAAAGCAGACTATCTCTTTTACTGCAGAAGAAGTACCTGAGGGTGGAGAAATGCACGACAACCCATTAGTGGTAAGATTGGAGATTAAAACCTAGCGAGGATGAAGATGATGAAGCTGAGAATTCATGGGCAATCAACAGAATTTTGATCGATACTGGAAGTTCCGTGAATATCCTTTTTTATCATACTTACAAAACTATGGGAGGGAAAGATGAAGATCTAATACCTTCTACTTACAAAATCTATGGTTTTAACGATACTGCAAATAAGCCTAAAGGAGAAGTTCATATGCGAATTCCATTGAAAGGATTGTCCTCTGAAATTTTATTCTGTGCAGTCGATGTGGAATCACCATCTAACGCATTGATTGGACGACCTTGGTTACATGAGATTCTAGGTGTGGCATCGACTTTCCATCAATGTATCAAGTTCCCTCATCCCAGTGGTATTGGCATCATAAAAGGAGATTGGATTGAAGGAAAGAAGTGTTATGAAATTGATATAGAATCTTGCGAAGAAAGAGCTGCGAAGAAGAAGAATTGGAAACACAACATCAAAGAAAAACAAAAAAGTGAAAGATTGATGGTAGATGTAATAGAACAGAGAGAAGAAGAAACACTGCGAAACCAATGCATGCTGAAGATAAGAAGTGGCGAAGGCCTCACAACAGACAAGAAAATGACAGAAAAATTCAAAAATGGAGAGGCAGAGAGGAGCAGATTTAAGAGACTTAAAGAGTGAATGTATTTGTTGATTTTATGACTGAGAAGAAGAAAAGATGTATGGTTAAAAAAAAAAAAATTGCAAAAGAGTTGCAAAGATGAGATTGCGAAATTGCAAAAGAGCCGATATGCAGAAGAAGAAAATATATTAGATGAATTACAAAGATAAGATTGCGAAATTACAAAAGAGCTAATATGCAAAAACAAAAAAAAAACAAAAAAACAAAAAAAATCAGAAAGGGGCGAACCTACTATGGTGTACTCCCTAGTTCGCGAGATCAAAATTTCGCAAGAGGCAAATGTAAGACCTAAAGTACGTCATAAAAGGGGGGTACATGTTGACATGGCTCAGGGAAAAGGTTACACCGCCCCTGGAACCTGAGTCATGGAGATTTGGGGTCAATAAAGCCCATCCAGGAGAGGTACCTCGGATTTTCAACCTAAGCTTATGACTCAGGTTGGACGACTAAGGGTCTCTTCTAAGGAGTCAACATCTGATCAAGGCGCCGAGGTACATGGTTGAGCCAAGAGTGCCTGGGGCATTTGAAGTGTCTCGGCCATTCTTGGCAAGTCTTGACGTATGCTGCACTCGGCCCGAAGAAAACTCCACTTAGGGTGCAGTCTCGTAACCATAAGCTTTATAGGCAAAAGGGATAAGAGGCTGCGAAAACAACTGGTTGTTGTTAAGACCGGATGGGAGGAGCCAACCTTGTATGGTAGAGGTACGCCTCCTTGAAGGGGCAACCAGGGGGAAGATAAGGGCGGCACCCTCCATTAGGGAGCTGATAAGTGTCTTAAGACGCAAATGTCATGAGGCTTTATTTTCGCAAGAATATTTAGGCTTGTCATATTTGTGCAACAATCCTGAAGAGGCAATAATACAAAAGAAAAAGATAAGACGAGATCAATGGGTCAGTACATGAAAGTGTAAGGACGTCCTGCGATTTCGTCGCAAGACGGCAATGTCATGGGGCTTTATGTTCGCAAGAATTTTTAGGCATGTCATATTGTCGCAAGAAAAATATCCTGCAGAGGCAACAATACTAGAGAAATGGTAAGACAAGATCAATGGGTCATTACATGAAAGTATAAAGACGTCCTGCGATTTTGTCGCAATGACAAGAGGTGGCATAGTAAGACCTTTAACTAGGAAGGCAAAATAAGACCACATAAGAGAAAAAGAAAAGATGAAATCTTGGAAGAAACCAAGAAATACTTACTTGCGAAAATTCAGCAGCAACAACTGCGATATCGAGGCATGAATACATATCACTATTTGAAAGTAACTTGCTTAATCTTTCATTTGAAAGTAACTTGCTTAATCTTTCATTTGAATGCAAATAACAGAGGCAAGTATGGGAATGTATAGAATAAAAACATGTTATTTGTCTTCATATGATAGATTTACACACTCATAAAATGAAAGGTTGATAATATATTGATTAATTATATTGCAAAAAAAGAATTGCTCTTTTAACATGTGCAGAAAGGAACAACAAAGGTAGAGCTTGTATTTGAAGATCCAAGAAATTCGCAGCAAAAGATTACAAAAATAGAAGATTAAAAGAATGAATGTACAGATATTACAAAAAGAGAATGAAGAAAATAGAACTATTTCTCGGTTGATTCTTCTTCTTCATCATCTTCATCAGATCCTTCTACTTCTTCATCTCCATCAGATTCCTCTTCTTCACTAGCATCGTTTGTCGAGATATCCAGAGAAGGCACATTCTTGGGGATTTCTTCAAGAAGGCAAGGATATGCAGAATGAGGGATACTATTGTCGTTGCAGACCATTTTAATAGTCTGATTGCGAAAAAGAGTAGCATCATTCTTAAAATTCGCAATAGTAATCTGTAGTTGCCTCTTCAATCTAGAATATTTATCATCCCGAGAAGAAAGGTTCTTTGCGAGTTGCTCCTTCTCAGACTCAAGTTCTTCAATTCTTTTACGAAATCTCTTTGACTCCTGCGAACATGTGACAATGAATCAAAGAATTTAACGACAATTTCATGAAAGACAAACAATTAAATAAAGAAGAACAATTAACAACCTTCTCTATCATAAATCATATCCCTAACCAAGGCCATATGCTTAGCTTGAAGACTAACATTAACACCTAAATTATTTCTGGCGTCATCTAGAACTTTCGCAGCCCAAGCAAATTCATCGTCATTATTTATGAGAAGAGAGAGCGAATTTGATTCTCTCTTTCGCTAAGTATAGCATTTTTGCGGTTAGATTCATCTCGTTCAATTTTAACTTCAAGAAGAGTCTTTTGGAATTTCTCTAATGCTTGAGCACCTTGTCTAGCGATGCGATCTTTATCATCTATGAGATCACTGATTTTGGTTCTTAATGTATTGATTTTTTCTTTAGAATTAAGATAGAGACGCTTAAATTGGTTGGATAAGCCTAAACTAGATCTATGATCAATTTCTAAGAGGCGAAATTTAGATTGAAGTTCATTTAGAGGAAGAGATTTAATCTTGTCATTTGAAAAACTGTTCAAAGAATTGTTGAGGTGATCAAGAAGAGCATTGTTATCCAAGGTTCGGGGAATGAGTGAAGAAGAATGGCTTCATCAGAAAGGTTATAGACGTCTGCGAAATGGTAAATCAGATGAGGGAAGATAATGAGAGAACAAAACAAAGGAAAAGAGAAAAGTATCATACCATAAAGTTGTTGGTTGGCACTTTGAAGACTAGATATCTTATTCTTCTGAGTGGATGAATCAGCTTCTAATTGCTTAGTCTTCTCACGAAGAGTAGCAGCTTCGGCTTCCAGTTCTTCATTTCTCTTGCGAAGTTGAAGATTCTTCTTTTCAAGAATACCGCGCCTTTTCTCAAGATCTGAGGCAACAGCGAAGGAAGCTCTCCCATTCTGTAAAGGAAAGTGAAGAAATTATCAAGATACTCCCTCCGTTCCGATTTACTTGACGTTTTAGAGTTTTTTACGGATATTAAGAAATACCAGAGAGAGTAAAATCTTTCCTATAATACCCATATTAATTCCTACTTAAAGACTTAAATGACCTAGTTTTGTGTTTCTAGATTGTAGAGAAAGTTGTGAATCCAGTAACAATTACTTGGGATGAAGAGATGATGAGTAAAGAAGTAAACAAGATTGAGTATATATATCCTCCATGGGGTATATTTCAAAATTAGAGTAATTGTTTTTGTGTTGATTCCCATGAGAATTAACTCTCTGGTGTGATTCCAAAGTAGGGGTAGATTAGTGAAAATTGGGGAAAAAAACTAAAACTATCATCTAATTTGGAACACAAGAAAAACCCTAAAACATCAAGTAAATTGGAACGGAGGGAGTATAACTTAAAATCAAAATTATGAAGAAATAGGGGAACAAAGACATACCAAGACACCAAGCGAATTTAGAAAGCTGGGAGTCACTGATCTGGAGACCCCATGAAGAGAATCATCGCCCTCTAGTAAAGGAGCATCGTAGATACTCGCGAGAGCTTTGCACGTACTAGAGAGACGATCATCTCCAATCCCTTGCATGGAGTCAGAGAAGATGCTGGAAAGTTTTGCCATAGAAGATTCAGTTGGAAAATCCTCCTTTGCGAGAGAAGTATCAACATCATCGTTATCTTCATCATCAGATCTTTCGCAGAACTGAAGATTTGAAGGAGAGGGAGAGTGAATCTTTCGTTTCTTTGAAGGTGGGGCAGTGGACTTCTCCCTGCGAAGAGGACCTTTACCCTTGCCTTTAGTCTTCGCAACCTTAGAACTTTCTTCTTCTTCAACAACTTCAACACCAACTTCGCACACGAATGAAGATAAGAAACAGAGGCAACAATATTGTTAAAAATAATAAAGAAAAGTATTTCTTACTTCATCCGTGATCGAACGGAGCGCCGCTAGGGTACTTGCCTTAGCAATCCTTTTGTAGCTTCTTCTCAACTTGGTAATCTGAAAATTTCGCAAGATTAATAGGTATAAAAAGGATTGAAGATTATAAACTTAGCGAAATTTAAGAAGTATACCTCTTTTGCTTTCTCAGGCCAGTTAAATACCCAAGGTTGATAATTGGCGAGATTCGCAGGGAGCACATTTGAACCTGAGATATAAGGTCCTTTCAAAACTAGCGGAAAGACGCACCACCTATCGTCTTTATAGTGACGAGGAATATTGTTCTTGCCCGAATGCCAGTCGATGTCTTGCATAAGTATTTTATCGCGGCAACATTTTCTTTCCTCTTCAAGCGAGCACCCCAAATGAGTTCTATCATTCTTCATGTTTATTACTTCATAGTTTTCGAAGAAGCTCTCTACTTGTATATTTTTCAAATAATATCTCTAAGTCCTCAAATTCGGGATCCCCGACTTCTTTGGGATAAAGAGACCCTTACCAAAGCACCACGGTTGGCGAACTCAAGCATTAAGCGGATACAATCCTAGCTCAATTGGTAGATGGCTCGCGAGAATTTCGCATGAGCAATAATTTCATAAAATAAGGGAAGATCAGGGTCATAAAGAGGAATGGGAAGGCCAGCGAGAATCTGACCTAGCGAAATTATGATTTCCTTATCATCACAATGATGATCAGAAAACCATTTGGCAGAAAGAATAGATTTAGATTCTTGATTGGGAATGGTGGTTAATATGAAACCTTTCTCTTCGAAATCTTTCTGAACCTTTTCCAGAGAAGTTTCATATTTACGACCAACTGGAGGCATTTTCAGAGTATGGGAATGAAGAGAAAATTGAAGATCAAAAGAAGTAAAAAGAAGAAAATTTACAGTAGCAGAAGCGGAAGTTACGGAGAGATGTTGAAGAAAAATTGTAGAGAAAGCAAGAAGGAAAGTAAAAAAAGAAGAAGAGAGGAGTAAGAAAAATATATATACAGAGAAGGTTTCTCGAAAAGGCAAACACATTTAATGCGAAGAGTAGACATGAACGGTTGAGAAATAGCGGTTGAAAAAGACGTGTCAAGAAATGGATGGAAGAAGAGATACGTGTAATAAATTCTACATAAAAGTACAGAATCATGTCAATACAGAAAAATATGAAAAAATGAACAGCTGCGGCATTTTGAAAGTACTAGTTCTCATGACATTCTCTCCTTCTCAGAAAAGACATGAGAAGAGGCAAGATGTAGGATCAGAATATCGCAACACCAATATCCTTGCGAAATCCATGAACGACACACTACAAAGATATCGCAGATTGGTAATAAAAATGACGCAATGGATGACGACATCCTGAACACGAGAAAGATGTGAAGACCTAGAGAGATTTAGGAGTGTTGTGAGATTTATCATTGGTACACTTGCGATAATGTCGCAAGCCAGATCCGAAAATAAAGGACAGCTTAGCTGTCATCCACTATGTAATACCCTATATAAAGAGCCGAACAGGCTTAAGAGAAGGAGAGATCTTTTTAGAGTGGAGAGAAAGTTTTGAGGAGAGAGAAAGTCTAGAGTAGCAATTATATTCTTGATTTCATTTCCTTCTTGTAAAATTTCTAACTCAATTAATAAAGAGATTGATTGTTGATCTTAAAGATGTGTTGAATATTATGAATTCTTGTGAGGGATGTATTGTAGGATTTCCTGCAACTACAATTAGGAAATTAGACTACGAAGTATAATGCTTATCTTTTGAACTTCGTAGATATGACATCGACATAATCTTGTATATATTGTTATGATTATGTGAATGGGTTATGGTGAAGATTTCATCATAGGAAATAATGTTTTACATTTGTTTAAAGGAAGTACATTCATGAACTTGTTTTATGAATCGAAAGGGAAATCGCTAGGCTTATTGGTACGGCTATCCATTGCAAATCTTTGGATTACCAATATGTGTGAGATGGTAGAACCGATCTTAACTTTGTTATATATCTTGGTATAACTAATTACAATGCCTGACTTATGATTTGGTATGACTAGTTTTTATTAATTGGTGTAACCAATCCTAAGTAATCACCATGAGATGGCATGATCGATATTTGTAATTGGTGTGACCGATCATAGTAATTGGTGTGACCGATCACATAGTGTTGTGTAATCGATCCTTGTAATTGGTTTAGCCGGTCCTGGTAATTGGTATAACCGATCCTGGTAATTGGTGTAACCGATCCTGGTAACTGGTGTACCGATCACAAGAAATACCATGGGTATATGGTAACTGGTCATGGTAATTGATGTAACCGATCCTGGTAATTGATGTAACCGGTCCTGGTAACTTGTGTGACCGATCACAAGTGTTTCCATATTAAGGTATAACCAATCCTAGTGATTGGTAGAACCGATTGAACCCATGTATGTGATTTGATATTTGATCAATCACATAGTGATCTTTGAATACTGGTGAAGCAATTATAAACTTGTTTGGAAGTGTGGTATAACAGATTCCAAGAATGTAAATCCATGTAAATATGAATAAGGATTTACAGTGAAAATATGTCAACATACTTTGAACACGTTCAGTAACTCTTATCATTTATTGTTCAAAGATATTCCTTCGTACTCAAGGATATCCTATGACGACATAAATTGAGAATCTTTTAATTAAGGTTTTTGGATTTATATGCTTTAATTACCAACAACTGAATGCATATCTTTAGAGAATAAAAATTAGTAATGTGCATTTACTAATTGGAGATTTTCTATTGAGAGATTTTGGAAACTTTGGACAATCATTTATTGGATTAGGAAAATCGAATTTTGCTATTCATTGCATATCTTGAGAATATTTTCGGTTTTGGAAATTCCTTGGTGTCCAAACATCCTTGGTCTATAAATACCTAAGTTTGCATTTCTAGCAAACTTTATCTTTTTGTTGTTTCTGGTGGAGCCGTCTATCCTGGAGAGAAAAGTACCTAATTAGGCGAAATCTCTTACGACCGCTCTCGTTTAAAGACTTATGTGGGATCAAGAAGCTCTGCGAGTACCGTTGGTGGGAAACTAGATAATTGCGGTGTTATTAGTTTTCGATTGATTTGATGACTAACGGGTGTTGAAACTTTGATTGCACCTAGTATGAGACGAAGTGTTTGTGATTTCTTTTCTATCTTGCCTATCGGAGATCTAAATCTCAAGCCAAATATTTCAATTGTACTCGCATTTATAGAAACTGCAAGATCAGATCACACAACTACAAGAAAAGTAGTATCGGTCTGGCTTCACAATCCCAATGAAGTCTTTAAGTCGTTAACCTGGTTTTAGAAGAAGAAAACCAAAGGTTAAAGGAGAATCGACTCTAGCTTAGCAAACTAGTATCACACGTAAAGTGTGGGGATTAGGTTTCCCAGTTGCTAGAGTTCTCCCTTATATAGTCTTTCAAATCAGGGTTTGCAATCAATGTTATCTTAGTAACAAAGCATTCAATATTCACAGTTAGATGAAATCCTGATTAAATTCAAGCTAACATTGTTCAATTTTGGGTTTATGAATCATACCCAAACATTAACATTTGTTGGTTCAACAATAGTCAACCAAATGGTTAGCCATATGAACACTCTCATATCAACCATATTCTTCTTCACCATAACTAGTTCAAATGACTCAAATGAACTAGTTAGAGAGTTGTTCAATTGCTTAGATCTTATGTAACTACACAAGACACAATCGAAGCAAAAACGGTTTGATTCACTCGAATCGTTTCATGAAATTTATATCCACAGTTTGCAAAAGCATTCCTTAGTTTATATAAACATTAGTTCAAGAACAACCGGTTTTAGATATAACCTACTCAAGTTCGTGGACTTAAGCTTATGGAAGGAGTACACAAACTCCAGCAGAAATTCTCCGGTGAGAACTTCCGCCAGTTCGCGGACTGAGTTCTCGGACTGAGTTCGCGAACTTGGCTTGCGCCACTTCCATTTCTCTTGATCAACAAAGTTCGCAAACTTTGGTTCAAGGAATAAGGACTTATACATATATGTGTTTCCACAACAATGCTTATATCCTATCAATGGTTATGTAATCTAAACTCTCATTTCAATCATTGAAACATTCTCAGAGAACGTTATATAGCCGTTATTCACAGATCATTTTTCGTCAGAGAAATTTCCAAAGTGATTGAAACATATCATGACTTTCGTCACTAGGTAAAGATGAATTCGGTTAAAGCGAAAGTTTACCAACACATATTTCGAGAAATAGATAGGCGAGTTAAACTCGGCTCGAAATAGCAAATGTGTATAAAGAAAGTCTATACGCCTAAACGACTTTTGTCTCAAGAGTAGGAGATAGAGTAAATAGACTTTTGAGTGACAAATAAGTTCAAGTCTACCTTTTAGTCGATGAAGTTCCACCGGTTCCTCGAGTAGTCCTTCGTCTTGTATGATGATTTCCATGGAGTTCTTGAGCTCAACTACACTTTCTATCCTAGTCCGAGACCTTTAGCTACATAGGCTAGAAATCAAGACTTATAGTTTTGATCACTAAGATTGACAAACATGCTTCAGATAGTAACGCGTGAGAGTTCGACCGAGCAATGCTCTAACAGAAAGTGCTACAACTATGTTACTAAAGAAGATGCCTGCAAACTGTGAAGATACGGGTGGCTTCACAGTGCCAATTACTATTGTTAACCGACGATTTGAGCGTGCCCTACTTGATTTGGGAGCATCCATAAGTGTTATGTCAGCCGATGTTTATGAATCTTTGAATCTTGGACCTTTGAAAGAGACAAAGATTACTATTAAATTGGACAACAAGTCCAATATATATCCGAAGGGAGTCGTGGAGGACGTGTTAGTTCAAGTGAATCAGTTAATCTTTCCGGTTGATTTTTACATTGTGGATATGCAAAATGGAGATAATTGTTCATCTACTTCGTTACTTCTTGGGAGACCGTTTATGAAAACTGCAAAGATGAAGATTGACGTGGACAATGGTACACTCACTATGAAATTTGATAAAGAGATCATTCGCTTCAACATATTTGAGGCCATGCGTTATCCTAGTGATGTGCACTCCGCTTTCTCTATCGATATTATTGGTTCGTTAGCACAACAAATGTTTGATTTGAGTAATGAAGATGAAATCGGGGTTGTGTTGCGAAATAACATTGATCTAGACGTTCATTGTCAGCCGAATGTGGACCTCGAATTAGTCAAAGAGATAGTGGAGATGTGTGGTGCTTTAACAACATTACAAAAAGCTAAAACGGGTAATATCTCTTGTATTTCTTTACCCGTAACTAATGAGGTTCCTTTATTGTCTATTGTGCAGGCACCTAAGCTAGAATTGAAGCCTCTTCCTGATCACTTAAAGTATGCTTACTTAGGAGGACCTCACTGCCATACAAGAAGAACGTCTACTTCGGGTTCTGAAGGTGCACAAAACGGCCATTGGTTGGACTATTGCTGACATCAAAGGCATTATTCTATCAATGTGCATGCATAGAATCCTTATGGAAGATGATAGCAAGCCGGTACGTGATGCTTAGCGTAGGCTTAATCCCCCAATGATAGAGGTCGTAAACAAATAGATCCTCAAATTACTAAGTGTGGGGGTAATTTACCCAATTTCGACAAAGAAATGGGTTAGTCCTTACAAGTGGTGCCTAAGAAATCGGGTGTCACTGTTGTTAGACATCAAGATGATGAACTTGTTCCTACAAGAGTTCAAATAGGATGGAGAGTGTGCATAGATTACGAAAAGCTTAATGCCGCAACTAGAAAAGATCACTTTCCTTTGCCTTTCATTGATCAAATGCTAGAGAGGTTAGCGGGACATTCACATTATTGCTTTTGGACGGTTATTCGGGGTACAATCAAATTGTTATTGCACCGGAGGATCAAGAGAAGACTACTTTTACTTGTCCTTTTGGTACATTTGCCTATAGACGGATGCCGCTTGGTCTTTGCAATGCGCCCGCCACTTTTCGAGAGATGTATGGTTAGTATATTTTATGACTACGTAGAACGCATCATTGAGGTATTTATGGATGATTTTAGTGTTTCTGGCAATTCATTTGATATTTGTTTACAAAATCTTGAACTTGTGCTAAAAAGATGCATAAACACTAATCTTGTTTTAAATTGGGAGAAATGTCACTTTATGGTGAACCATGGCATAGTACTAAGTCACATCGTGTCCTCTCGAGGGCTCGAAGTTGACAAAGCAAAGATAGACCTAATAAGAAACTTACAATACCCCACTTCATGAGGGAGATTCGCTCGTTTCTTGGTCATGCAGGTTTTTACAGGCGGTTTATCAAAGATTTCTCCAAAATCTCAATGTCGATGTGCAAATTGTTGCAAAAATAGGTTGCTTTTGACTTCAACAAGGAGTGCAAAGAAGCCTTTAATAAATTGAAAGAATTGTTGACGACTGCGCCGATTATCAAGTCACCGAATTGGAGTTTTCCAATTGAATTTATGTGTGATGCAAGTGATTATGCGGTTGGAGCTGTTTTGGGTCAAAGAGTGGACAAGCTGTCTCATGCGATTTATTATGCATTTAGGAACCTAAACGATGCTCAAATTAACTATTCTACCACCGAGAAAGAGTTGTTGGCTATAGTGTTTTGCACTAGAAAAATTTAGATCATATTTGGTGGGTGCAAAAAGTGGTTGTGTATTCCGATCATGCAGCACTTAGGTACCTACTTAAGAAGAAAGAAGCTAAGCCAAGACTTATACGGTGGATTTTGTTGTTGCAAGAATTTGATTATGAAATCAAGGATAAGAGAGGTGTTGAAAATACTGTTGTGGGTCATCTTAGTAGACTTGTTGTTTCCAAAGAAGAACTTCATTTACAAGATCGTTTTCCAGACGAACAACTTTTCTCAATTGAAGATTCAACACCTAGGTATGTTGATATAGTGAACTACTTGGTTACAAGACAAGTACCTAGTACAATGTCTAATTTTCAAAAGTTGAAGCTTAAGAAGATAGCCAAGCAGTATGTGTGGGATGATCCCTACTTGTGGAAATATGGTTCGGATCAAATTATCCGCAGGTGCGTACCTAACTCTAAATTTCAATCCATCCTTACTTTTTGTCATACTTATGCATGTGGTGTTCATTTTGGTTCTAAACGTACCTCTCTCAAAGTCCTTGAGGGTGGATTTTATTGGGTGCATACAATTTTTGTCTTGTGATAGATGTCAACGAGCGGGCAATCTAGGTGCTCGAAATCAAAGGCCACTCACACCAATTCTTTCTGTGGAAGTATTTTATGTGTGGGGAATTTATTTTATGGGTCCTTTTGTCAATTCGAATGGAAAATTTTAATACTTCTTGTTGTGGATTATGTTTCAAAATGGGTGGAAGCTAAAGCCACCCCTACTAATGATTCTCAAGTTGTTTGTGAGTTTGTGAAGGAATATATTTTTTCTATACATGGTACACCAAGAGTGGTTATCAGTGATGGAGGCTCGCACTTCAAGAAATCCTTCCATGCTCTTCTCAAGAAGTACAACATAACTCACAAGGTCGGTACGCCATATCACCCGCAAACTAGTGGGCAAGCTGAAATTTCAAATCGTGAGATCAAGTCCATCTTGGAGAAAACCGTTAACACAACACGGAAATATTGGAGTAGACCCAATGATGCACTTTGGGTGTATAGAACGGCATACAAAATACCGATTGGTTTGTATCCATATCGGTTGATTTATGGAAAAGCTTGTCATCTTTCGGTTGAACTTGAGCACAACGCTTATTGGGCGACAAAGATGTGCAACATGGATTATGACAATGCGGGGAAACATAGGAAATTACAACTTAATGAGCTTGAGGAGAAACGTAATGATACTTACGTGAGTGCCCGGATTTACAAAGAAAAGACTAAACTTTTCCATGACAAGATGATTTCTAGAAAGAGTTTTGTTTTGGGCCAAAAATTCCTTCTATTTAATTCTCGTCTTAAGTTGTTTCCCGGTAAGCTAAGGTCACGTTGGAGTGAACCTTTTGTTGTTACTAATGTTTTTCCTTATAGTGCAGTTGAAGTTACTAGTCTCACGAAAGGGACAATTTTCAAAGTAAACGTCCATAGATTAAAGCCATATTACGAAAACTTTCCTACGGAGAATGTGGACGTGATTGAGATTCGTGATTTACTCCTCTCGGAGGAGTAGTTTGGAAATGTCGAGTCGGGCTGAGGAGGTAAAACTAAGCACTATATGGGAGGCAACCCATCGGTTTTGTATTTCTATCTCTATCTTTTATTTTTCTTATATTTTCATATCATATTTTGATTTCCCACCTTGATTTTACTTAGGATGAGTCAATTACATTGAGGACAATGTAAAGTTTAAGTGTGGGGGAGTGTTTGGATATTTTGCATATAGAGTCTTTAAAAATTTTGCATAAAAACCTCCAACTTGTAGAGATTTTAGAGTCACTAGCATACTTCTAGGTATGTTTACTGATGAGTGCCAAATAGTGCATATTTATACACCTTTTTATTGGCATTTTACTCATCTTTTGTGCTTAGAAATCAGATATTATCCCAGATTCTGTGTTTTCTTTGTTTTCAAGAATAAATATTTGTATTAATTAATTTTGTATTTTTAGGTACTAAATAAAGCTCGGAGAATCTGAGGAGCCAAAAGAGCGAAGAATTGGAGTCAAACATCTATGGAGCAGATAGCCAAAGCCCACGCGCGAATCAGTTGCAACCCAACAAGGAAGACATGGGCTAGAGCTACCCATGACCCCGATCCGAGCCCGCTCACTCTGAGCCGTCGAGATCTCGCCTGGCTACATCCTACGGTCGCTCCATCGTTCACATCATGTCTTGATACTCCCGCTCCACAGCAAATCGCCTCAGTTCCCCCTCGACCGTTCAGATCTTCTCCAGCTAGATCCTACGCTCGCTGATTCCTTCCCATCGACACTTCGCTGTGCCCGCCTTACACCCTATCGACCTAACCCTATACCCATCGAGAAACTCTATCATTTCTCTTCTCCATCTTCTCTTTCTTCTCTGCAAAACCCATCTCCCGACCAAACTCCACAGACACCACCTCCATCTCCTGCCACAGCCGATTCCGCCACCTCCATCACCAACTCCATCGGGAGCAGAAATTAGGGTTTGCTACCTACTCCCACTCCTTAGGTCTAGATATCTCTTTTGTAGTTTCTACCAACCCTAGAAACTAAATCGAGAGATAACTAGAACTAGGGTATTCAACCAACAACCACACATGGAGCTCGGGCCAAGTGACAGAAGAGGAGAAGCAATTCAGAGTATGGGTTCGATTTATTTTTCATTTAATTTCTATTTTTAAAAGAAATTAGGGTTTGGTATTTGGGGATTTTCTTGCATGTATAAATAGCAGTGATGGGTGTTGATAGAAAGCATGCCACAGGCTAGCCAGTGCTTCAATTTAGATTTAATTTGTGTATTTTTGTTATTTTCATGTTCTAATTAATTTGTTAGGGTTTCATTGAAACCCTAATTCCCGATTATGATTTCAATTTTGTTGAATTATCCTTGCATGCTTAAACTATAATTATACTTTCAATTTTAGCACCCAATGCCTTTCTTTCACAATGCATGCCAAGTATGCATTGTAGTCGTGGTATAAAGATGTTGTGTGTCTTTGCGACTTAATCTTTAGAACCAAAAACTAATTCCCTTGATTAGTTGTGCTTGATTAGACAACTAATTCTCCGGGTTAGTACCTTAGCTGAACATTGAAGTATTACAAGGTGAAACTTCTTAGTTAAGTGGTGGAATTGACACCCTATCCTTAACTTCCATAGAAACAAGGAGCTCAACTTGGTTGAACACATACTAAGAATTAGAGGTGAATTTGATAACCCTAGCATCCCTTTACTCTCACTGTTTATATTTTATTTTTAGTTTAGAGTCACTTCAGTTCAAAATCAGCCGTATCGGCAACAAAAACACCAACTTATAGTTCTGTCACATTACCTTGCCTGAATTCAGTGGAAGTAAGCCTTGATCAACCTTAGAGCACCACAAGTCCTTGTGGGATCGACCCGTACTTGCCGCGTCTCCGATAGACGCCGTGCACTTGCGGATTATAACATGTAGGCTAAATAGAAACACCTTTCGAGGCCTACCAAGTTTTTGGCGCCGTTGCCGGGGACTTGGCGCGTGCCCTGTGTTCATTGGCTCGCTTCACTGTTTTTCTTTACTACCCCTGTATATATGCATTTGCATCATAGTATCACTCAGTTAATTTTTGTAAACCGCCTCTCAGAACTTAAGACATTGTAGTATAACTTAACTTGTAGAGTAACTTAGCATTGTAAGTGTCTTTGTTAGCATTGTAGTATTGCATCTGTAACTTGTAGTATTGCATCTGTAATTTAGCATTGTAAGTTTATTTGTAGCATTGCAATTCTTCCCTGTACATTTCCACTTTGCATTCTAGCTTTTAATCTTTACTACTGTAACTTAGCTGCCATACTCACTAGCCCTGTAACATCTGCATCTCTTAGTGCACATTTGCATTTGTAACTTAGCTGCTTCTCATACTGCAAATACTGCTCCATTGCTTTAAACTGTGTAATTTTTGAGAACTGAGAATTCTCTTTTGAGCTAGCAGGTGCAAGTGGCAAAGCTGAGCCAACCCAACGGAAAGCCCAGTTCTTGAGGTAAGCCTAAACTTCCCCTGTATGCCACGTATGCCCTGCAACCCATGTGTTCAAATCCAGCCCTGAAGCTGCAAGTTTAAGCCAAATTTTTATCAACCCTGAGCATGCTCTTTTGCATCTGTGCATTTGTTTTATGTGTTGCTTTGCCTTGCTAGCCCCTGAGCTTAGCTGCAAGCCCCTGCAAGCCCCTGTAGCTGCAGGCTGTGAGCTGAATCTGTGAGCCCTGTGAGCCTTGTGAAACATCTCCACCTTGCTAGCCCCACAGGCGACAAGTGTGGAGCTTCCTCGCTTTGCATGATAGGTGGAGACCTTGCGGCATATTGCTCCACCTCTGGACTTTGTGACCATTCTATAACACTTGAGTAAATGTTGTAAGTTTGAAGCCTGTGGGTTAGTGTAATCTGCGCTTACCCTGTGAAAACCTTGTGCATCTTTGAGTTGCTTTGGCTCTGTAGCCCTTAACCTTCAATCCGCCCGAGCTCCACCCACGAAGGCCGTTGAGCCTCGAGCATACCTTTGAGCTACCACCAGTGGAAGCTAACCCGTTGAATACCCCGTGTCTTTGTCATTTTTTGATGTGAGTTTGCAAAAACTTGTCTTTGCATTGTGCATTGCACCGACTTGCACAACTGTGCACCTATTCTTGACCAAGTTGTGCAATCATTGAGCCGCACACAACCAAGGCCGCATGAGCCGAAACCCACACAACAGGGTGTAAACACAGCCAACTTGTCCACATTTGCAAACAAACGGGGCTTCCAAGCCCACCTACAAATCACAGACCTGGCTGTTTATAACTGAAACCCAGTTCAACTGGGATAACTGAACCCACACTTCTGGGCTTGCACAGAACTGAGCCCAACACCACTAAGAATTGGGCTCTGCACGAAACTGAGCCCACTGTCCACTAGGCTTTGCAATTTAAACCTCCAGCCCACATAAGGCCGTGCAAATGGGGCTGCTTACACATGAAGCCCAACCACTAGGCTAACTGAACCTGGGCTCTTCTCACAGCTTAAGCCCACAAAAAGAAAACCAACTCTGAAGCCCACAAAAGCTGAACATTTGGGCTGTGCATTTTGAACCCAACCTGGGCTCTGCACCCAAGCCAGCCCATAATAAACCAAGCCATACTGCTGGGTTGTTTAACACAGCTGGGCTGAAGCAAACCTTTGACATTTAAGCCCACTTCAGCTGATCTGCTGGGTTGTTTTAATATAACCTGGGCTGCTGATTTAGGCTGTGCATCTGGGCTGCTCACAATCAAACCACTAAGCTGTGCCTTTTTACTGGGCTGCACATATCTGGGCCTTGCACAACAACTAGGTTTTGCACATAACCTGGGCTTAAACCAAACTGAGCCCACAGTCTCTCTGGGCTGTGTACAAACTTGTTCTGTGCATGAGCTATGCCCACAAAAACCAAATCAATCCCAACAAAACCAAATCAGCCCAACAAACCAAAGCCCAATAAACCAAATTCCCACATAAACCAAAGCCCATTTTTTTGTTATATTTGTAAGAATGTTAATGTTTCTGTACATTATCTTCATTGTATATAATCCAGTAGGACTTGTTAATTTTTTCTTTCTTGAATCGGTTGAGTCTTCTTGTGTATTTTTTGTGCTAATCCGATATGATCACCACTGAGAATGTTGGATTTTGCCTTGATTAATGAAGCTCAACCTTGCTCCTGCCGACATCCGGTAATTTCTTCTCTTTTCTCTTATCAGCATAGTTCTCTCGGTATGTGACTGTTTAAAATTTTTCTATATGTCGACACATTGAGGACAATGTTTGATTTAGGTTTGGGGGTGCATTTGCATATAGAGTTTTTAGTCTTTTTAATCTTTTATTTTCAAAAAAAAAAAAAAAAAAAAAAAAAAAAAACTCTTTTTGTAAAAACCTCCAACTTTTAGAGATTTTAGAGTCACTAGCATGCTTCTAGCTATGTTTACATAGAGAATCTGACCGAAATAACAAAAGTTATAAGTACCGGAGAACATAATCGGGTTCCTTAGTTGATCAGAGCGTTAAAGTTGGATTTAACCATACCGGAGGGCGAATTAGGTGCTGTTAGATATTCGGTAGTAGAATTGTGATCACCCATAGTGGAGACTACCCAATTTACATCAAGTGAGGCACCAACCTTCAATTTTTTGCAACTTTCTAGAAAAGCTGTTAGAGTGTGTGTCACCGTACGTAAATTCCGGGTAGGAATGGTGAGCTACCCAACTTCGCACCAATTTCAGCACTACTTTTGATCTCTTGAGTGCTAGTTTTTGTCAATCATGAGGGTAACGTCTAAAGATGAAAACTCCTTCTAAATACCGATTTGCAGTTAGCATCTCTCTCTCTCTCAATCAGCAAGACCCATAGAAACACATCATCGTCAGCAAGCGGAGCGTCATCAGAATATTGAAAGAAAAATTGATATAGTCCAAGGTTTATGTGCAACAAAGAAAAGAAAATAGGATGAGAATTAATAAAATTTATAAAATCAAGACAATACAAGTTGTGGAAAAATTGAGTGATAAAGTCCTTTGTCCATGGAGTTAGTTGTTTCATTATTTGTATTTTTATTTTCACTTATTGTAATGTAAAAAAAAAAAAAAAAAAAAAAATAAAAAAAAAAAAAAATATTGTAGTTTATTTTTGCTACCACCATGGTAAAGAAGAATTTAAAAAGAAAAATCCAAACAACAAGGAAATTGAGTAGAAAAGTTAAAAATTGTCAAGTTTTGTGAAGTTTAGAAGTTCGTCATCAACATTTGAAGACCGAAGACCGAAGATTGAAGACGTTTCTATGGTTTCTTATGAGAGAGTGATATTAATTGCCGATCGGGTTAGAAGTGAGTGAGTACTCCCACCCCTTGATAATGGTTGATTTCCTTTCTTAGAGATCATCAGAAAAAGATTCTTTTTGTCCACACTTCTGTGGAGTCTCCAGAAATTATTTCGGAAGGTTACCCTTCTTACCTACAACGTGTGCAGGATTTCTCTCTTTACTCCTGCCTGCACACATGAGAGACTAAAAAAGCGATCTTTTTGAGTGCAATTATCATAAAACCCTAATGGTGAGGCGTGGAGTTGAGACTTATGATCACAATCGAATCCGAATTCTTTCATATGGTATGGTTACTTCTCGCTCGGACTTAAGGATGAGAATGCGTTCTTTGGTAGTTCTAACTTCATGTTACTAGCACGCAGAAACTCTATGTCCTCATAGCTTCTTGGATGCTTGAGACTCTTTTACACTCTGAAGTTGGAGAAGGTTTTGTGGGTACACCTCTGGTAAACCCTCACGAGACTACAACTCGTCCACTAGGGACACCTAGGGGTTTAAAGGCTTAGTGCATACGCTAAATGCATTCGAGAGACCTACGACAATGGTATAGTTAGGATTTCTTAATTTCTGTTTCACTTGAGGACAAGTAAAATTCAGGTTTGGGGGTATTTGATGAGTGCCAAATAGTGCATATTTATACACCTTTTTATTGGCATTTTACTCATCTTTTGTGCTTAGAAATCGAGATATTATCCCAGTTCTCGTGTTTTCTTTGTTTTCAAGAATAAATATTTGTATTAATTAATTTTGTATTTTTAGGTACTAAATAAAGCTCGGAGAATCTGAGGAGCCAAAAGAGCGAAGAATTGGAGTCAAACATCTATGGAGCAGATAGCCAAAGCCCACGCGCGAATCAGTTGCAACCCAACAAGGAAGACATGGGCTAGAGCTACCCATGACCCGGATCCGAGCCCGCTCACTCTGAGCCGTCGAGATCTCGCCTGGCTACATCCTACGGTCGCTCCATCGTTCACATCATGTCTTGATACTCCCGCTCCACAGCAAATCGCCTCAGTTCCCCTCGACCGATTCGGATCTTCTCCGGCTAGATCCTACGCTCGCTGATGCCTTCCCATCGACACTTCGCTGTGCCCGCCTTACACCCTAT
Organism: Papaver armeniacum; assembly: GCA_023531295.1. NCBI lineage: Eukaryota > Viridiplantae > Streptophyta > Magnoliopsida > Ranunculales > Papaveraceae > Papaver > Papaver armeniacum. The sequence continues at coordinate 206,582 of JAJJWW010005957.1, read as the reverse complement.
CGACCTAACCCTATACCCATCGAGCAACTCTATCATTTCTCTTCTCCATCTTCTCTTTCTTCTCTGCAAAACCCATCTCCCGACCAAACTCCACAGACACCACCTCCATCTCCTGCCACAGCCGATTCCGCCACCTCCATCACCAACTCCATCAGAGCAGCTACCTACTCCCACTCCTTAGGTCTAGATATCTCTTTTGTAGTTTCTACCAACCCTAGAAACTAAATCAGAGATAACTAGAACTAGGGTATTCAACCAACAACCACACATGGAGCTCTGAAGCCGAAGTGACAGAAGAGGAGAAGCAATTCAGAGTATGGGTTCGATTTATTTTTCATTTAATTTCTATTTTTAAAAGAAATTAGGGTTTGGTATTTGGGGATTTTCTTGCATGTATAAATAGCAGTGATGGGTGTTGATAGAAAGCATGCATGGGCTAGCCAGTGCTTCAATTTAGATTTAATTTGTGTATTTTTGTTATTTTCATGTTCTAATTAATTTGTTAGGGTTTCATTGAAACCCTAATTCCCAGTTATGATTTCAATTTTGTTGAATTATCCTTGCATGCTTAAACTATAATTATACTTTCAATTTTAGCACCCAATGCCTTTCTTTCACAATGCATGCCAAGTATGCATTGTAGTCAGGGTATAAAGATGTTGTGTGTGCTGCAGCTTAATCTTTAGAACCAAAAACTAATTCCCTTGATTAGTTGTGCTTGATTAGACAACTAATTCTCCGGGTTAGTACCTTAGCTGAACATTGAAGTATTACAAGGTGAAACTTCTTAGTTAAGTGGTGGAATTGACACCCTATCCTTAACTTCCATAGAAACAAGGAGCTCAACTTGGTTGAACACATACTAAGAATTAGAGGTGAATTTGATAACCCTAGCATCCCTTTACTCTCACTGTTTATATTTCATTTTTAGTTTAGAGTCACTTCAGTTCAAAATCAGCCGTATCGGCAACAAAAACACCAACTTATAGTTCTGTCACATTACCTTGCCTGAATTCAGTGGAAGTAAGCCTTGATCAACCTTAGAGCACCACAAGTCCTTGTGGGATCGACCCGTACTTGCCGCGTCTCCGATAGACGCCGTGCACTTGCGGATTATAACATGTAGGCTAAATAGAAACACCTTTCGAGGCCTACCATTTACATAGAGAATTCTGACCGACATAACTGAACTTGGAAGTGTTAGGGAACTACGTTCGAAGTTTTTGCTTGTTAGAGTGTTAAATAATGGATTTAATCATGCCGGTGATGCAAATGAGGAGCTGGGAGAAATGCATTATTAGAGTTGCTGATCAATCATTAGTGGAGACTACCTATTTTCAAATCAACAGAGGCACCAGACCAAATTTTCCTTGTAGCTGACTAAAGAGCTTTCTTTTGAGTGTGTGTCACCGTACGTTAATTCCGGGTAGAATGGTGAGCTACCCAACCTCCCACCAATAGAAGCACTACTCTTTGATATCTTGAGTGCTAATTTTGTCAATCATGAGGGTGACGTCTATAGATGAAAACCACCTTCTTGTAGTTTGATTTGCAGTTAGCACCATTCTCTCTCTCTCGCCAACAACAGGTCCATAGAAACACCATCATCATCAACAAGCGGAGCGACATCAAAATCTACAAGGAACGTTGAAGACGTTTAAGGTTTACAAGCAACAATTCAAGGAAGAGCGAAATTTCATATCCAAGTTAAGCAACATACAATGAGCATATTTTTATATACATGTTGAAGACTTACACATAAGGGGCGGAATTCTATATCCAAGTATGAAGACTTATTTAAAAGAGTGAAGAAAATCAAAAGATGAGAGTAATTGAAGTTTATGATACGAAGACGATACAAGTTGTAAAGATTCAAGTGGTAAAGTACTTCTTTCATGGCCATGTTATTTTATTTTCGTTTTCATTATTGTAGTTGTGATTTCTTAAAAAAAAAAAAAAAAAAAATACATTTAGGTTGTTATTTATTCAATAAGTCTATGGGGAAGAAAAATATACAAAGAAGTTTCAAGCAACAAGGAAATTTAGGAAAAGAGTTACAAATTGTCAAAGTTCTATGAAGTTCAAGAGTTTATCATCAACAATTGAAGACCGAAGCCCAAGAAGATGAAGAAGACGAGCTGAAGATTACGTTTCTATTGGATGTTGTGAGAATGGTGCTTTTGGCACTGCCTATCGGATGTGAAGGTGGTAAGTACTCTCTCCCTTACTATAATGGTTGATTTCCTTTCTTAGAGATCATCAGAAAAAGTCTTTTATTTCCCACGATCTTATGGGGTCTCCAGAAATAATTCGGAAGGTTTCCTTCCCACCATTCAATGTGTGTAGGATTTATCTCTTCATTCCTACCCGCACACATGTGAGACCCATAATAAAGCCGTCTTATTGAGTGAAATTATCATAAAATCTTTTTAAGTGAGGCAGAAGTCGAGGTGAAATGCTTATTGATCGCTCTCAAACACGCGTTCTCTTATTATGGTGTGGTTATTTCTCACTCAACATTTAAGAATGAGAATATGTTCTTTGGTATTTCTAACTTCTTATTACTAGCATGCAGAAACTCTATGTCCTCATATCTCTTTGGATGCTTGGGACGCTAGAACGTTTTGAAGTTGGAGTAGGTTTTGTGGGTATACCTCTCTTAAGCCCTCACGAGACTATAACTCATCCACTAGGGACACCTAGGGGTTTAAAGGCATGTTGCATTAGCTAAGTGCATCCGTTTTCTCAACGATAGGTGGTTGTTGTATTTAGGTAGTTTGCTCGAGGATTAGCAAAAGCTAAGTGTGGGGGAATTTGATAAGTGCATAATTCACATGATTTTAGTGTTAATTCCATGCTTGTTTTAGTTAGATTTCTTGCATATTATCCTTGTATTACTCTTGTTTTCCATTTTATTTGTTTCTATTAGGTGAATCATCCCAAGAAGAGTGAAAAGAGATGCAAAGGAGATATAAAGTGAAGTTCTCAAAGATCCAAATGTCTAAAGCCGAAAGAAGTGGAAGAAGTGCGACAAAAAGGAGCAAAGAAGGTCAAAAACATAAGGACTAGAAGACCAAGTTCAAATCATCCAAATTCAGAATTTATTATCACCATCTTGAAGATAATTCAATTACAAAGTGAACGGCGAAAGAATGAGGTCATTCCGAGTTCGGACGAAGAAGTTACGGCCGAAACGATATGCTGAAAAATACAAGGAAGAGGACAGTGACGATCCAAATTTATACCATGACGACTCTCGAAGATTTTCGGGCAGAGAAAGGTCAATTTCAGCACTTAGAGTCGTTGGGGTTTAGTGAAATTACCATGATGACCCTTGAGCGTTTCCAGACAGAGAGTACGACCTATTTTGGGTGTTTAGAGTCGTTGGGGTCGTGGTTATGGACCTTGACGACTGTAGCAGACGAGAAAGACATGTTTTAACGCGTTTTGTACTTATAAAAGGAGGATACTTGGTTCCAATGGGATTCTAAGCCCTAGATTTCGTGATTACTATATAAGAAGACCTCTTAAACATTAAGAAGACATCTTACACATTATTTTGAAAGTCTTGGAGGAGAGGAACATCATAACGGAGGAAAAACTAGAGTGTGGTTCTCATTAATTGTAATGATCTCTTCTTCAGTTTATCAATTGCGTAACATGGATGCTCCTACATCCATGAGTAGCTAAACCCATACTTGATTGAGGATGAATTCTAAGTTCTAGACTTGATTTGGTTTAATATATGCATCTAATTTGATTTCTTCATTATCATTTGCTTCTAATTCGATTAACGTTTATGATTGATAAATTGATTGCTCTAGGTGGCCAACTATAGTAGTTTATTGATTGATCTATTGCTAGTAAAGGATTAGGATATTTGTGTAATTGTTGAATAATCCTTAAACAAGTGAAAACGTGATACCTTGTAGAGGGATTCTGTGGAGCAATCGACCAAGTTACATCTTAAGTGCGCTACTACTTGGTGGCTTGGACGAATAGAATCTGATATCCGTGCGCTTCGGTATCCAGTTACCAAAGGACTTTAGGGGGTAGCACTGCGCTAGTTGTTATCCCACGGTTGATGATAATCTATGATTAATGATGAATGGATGAATATATTAAATCATTGACGGTTTAGTAAAGAAGAAGGATTCCTCGATCATCTCTCTCTTTATTGCTTACAACTTAATCTTTTAATTGTTTTATTTATTTACTTTGAAATATAAAACCAACCCCCCCCCCCCCCTGTGACCTTTTTGACAACTAAAACTCATTGCTCTTCGTGTAGGAATGATCATTGCTTTCATTATATTACCAGTTAATTGTGTGGAAATAAGTGATTTAATTTGATTGCACCTACGACACGCATCATCATCGCTCGGCAGTTCATCATCTAACACCCAGAAATTCACCAATAATTTCAACTCACACCATCTCAACTTGAAATTCATTTCAACATGGATAGTGCTCGCTACACCAAAGTTGCTAGTGCGCGCTTCATTCGAGAAAAAGATGTTTCTCTAGTTAGATGTCGGATATCAGTTGCAAGCGATATAGATTTCAATGTAGCTACTTTTAATTTATGGGACATTGTGTTTCAAAGGTTTATGGTGTTAGGTCATGTAAATCTAAGAAGAACAAATATGAGACTTCAACGAAGATTTTGCTTTATCAATAACAACAGGAGAAAGTATGCGCAAATTTTGTGGATGATCAAGGGGGTCATCCCGTTTATCCAACGACGAACTAAAATTAGAGCTGATACGAAATTTGTTGAACACAACAGAAGACAGTTTAAGCATGATGAATGCTATCAACTCTACAAAATTCATGTGCCGGGGTTTAACTTTAATTAAGTGTTATGTAATGCGACAACGTTTGTTAAGTTAAATGTTCTTATTGAAATGTAAAACTAGCTTCAGTTTTGAACATTAGTTTAAATATAGTTTTCATTAATAAAAACAAAAAGATAACCAACTGGCATTAGCCGCCAGTTGTCCAGGGGTTGGACTCCCAATGTAACGACCCGTCCCTCTACCGATACTGTCCCCACTTGGCCACTGCGGATACCCGGTACATCTGATAACTCAAGATATTAAAAGGGATATTGAATGCAAAAACAAATAAAAAAAAATTGTGTTCCATATCTATTAAGGTTACAAACACGATAATAAGATCTTTTAGGATCACAATAAACCCAATAATAAAATATGAGTACTCCAGTTTTGAGGAAGTGCACAAATTTGCATTCTCAATACACGGTATCTGTCGCGACACTGCAGTTTTATTAATTATAAAAATCATAATCTACAGACACAACTGAAATTATAAAAATGCCATTTAAGTTATATTTGTGTACATGTCAATGTGATGAGAAGCGAATCATATTAGCTAAGGAATTTGGCAGTTGATTATTATTGATGTATATGGGTTGATTTTTTGTGTATAAAATATATTTGCTTGATACAAATTTATGAATTGTTTACGAATTTGAGTGATTGGAAAGGAAAAAAATTCAACAAATCCAATATCAAATCATTTCAGTGCCATTACGGCACGGTATTTCTAGTCTAACACTACATTTGGAGTAGAACTTTCTATCACTACATTATGCATAGAACGACTTCTCAAACTTCTTTGACTACTTTCACTTTTACGAATTCCACGAATTCGCTGATTTGAACCTCCAAGACTCGTACCTCTACCATAAAGACTCATACTTCTACCACCAGGACTTGAGCGTACACTAGGACTCGTACCCCTACCACCATGGCTCAGACATGTACAACCATGACTCATACCACTGTGGACGGAATATCCAGGAGTACTCATGTCAAACATCATGCTTTTCCCTTACTATTTGCATCTCACTCAAGTGGAATCTCTGAAATCCATATGGTGGATCATGATAATCGCTCAACTGGGTCTGATATTGCTCCGGTCTCGCATCTACCCCCTAGTATGGATAAGTCCGCTTGAGTGCACTAGGAACAATCAGAACAATAACAATATCTCCAGGCATATATAGAGTCTTTATGTCACAATAAAATGCTGGTATAGTGGACGATGAACCCGCTTGACTAGGATATAAAAATGCGTTTCTCGTCTCGGTGGAGGTTGGGAAGGAAGTGGCATCCTACTTAAAACTCGGGTAATCCATCCGACCCAAATTTTGTGATTGAATATCAATGTTGGGCTTCAAAATAGTGCTAAACCAATAAAGGTACTCATTTCTAGAACTCGGCTCTTAGATCAAATTTTCAGCTTCTTCCCAATGATGACCATCCCTTATCAATTTTTTTAGTCATCTCGAGAAACCTTTTCACTTGGATAGGGGTTGATGGCTATCATCATTCTTTTCTGCAACCGAGGAATTAGTTTTTTGGCATAATACCAAACACCCTTTTCATAAATAGGACTGTCACACAATCCTCTTAAGGCTTAGCTCTAGCATTCTCTGGGATTCCACTACTTCGAACTCAGGGATTGTTTCATATGGCATGGAAACATGTTTAAGGCTTGTTCTACACAACTGTCTGAATAATGACAACATGTTGACCCTCTTCTATATGGAAACATGGTTAAGGCTTGTTCTTTTTGCATTATCGCATCGTACTTCTATATGACTGGAAAAAAATCTGTATGATTGTGAAGAGAAGGTTCACAAATACGGAAATATGTATGCCACCAATACTGAAAACAATAACATGTTGGTTAGTACATTTACCATGTCAAAATAATAAATAAATAAATAGTGTGAAAAACATTGGTTCTTACCTTCAACGCTCACCAAAAACTATTAAAGCTTTCTATGACACATGTCGAGAAATTACCGAGGGCTATGTAAAACTCTGATAAAATTGGAGGCCCCCGGTCATATCTTGGTGCTTGCTCTAAATCTTCTAATGATTCGAGAAAACCAATTAATATCACCGAGTTAGCAGTTTGAAATATAAATTGGCCTATTGTTCATAACACAAACACACATTCGAGTTCCTCATAATGTTCAAGGTATTCATGTTGTGTATTAACTAACTTGTTTTGATTCATTTTCCTAGCATAACGCTATAAGAAACTTTTCAACCTAGCCATGTTTTTATTTTTCTATATGCCCGATTTTCTTCTAAATCATTTGAGTATAAATGAAGTTTTTCTTTCCATTTATCTTATGAATCCCATTTTAGTCTGTTAAATGGAAGTAAGTTTCCCTCACATGGAATTCCCACAAGATGTACAAATCTAATGGTGTAACTCATATTTTACAACATATTCATAATTAGAGTTTGTTGAATTTTATAAAACTAAAAACAAAATCTAAAAAGTTTAATTAGAAGAAAAAACAAACTTACCACATTCAAAATCTTTGAAAAAGAACGTATCGGTAATGTTCCACCATCGTTCGAATATAACTTGATTGTTTGAGTCTCATGATTTCTAGGTTGTATATCATATAAACGCCACCAAGGATATCTTCAGACTTTGTCTTGAAAAAAAGTGGGAAGTAACCTGAAAACCATACGAAACTCAGACCACCCACCTCTTAGAGCGACTAAATTAACTCGCTCTGGATGACCAGATATGTGCACAGGGAGTACACCATCATCAACTAGTTGTCTAACATGTTAAAACTCATATTCTTTATCCTACACATAATTTAATCCACTGGCTGGGGTGCAAGTAGATCCTTTGACTTTTCCGTTTCTTTTTCTTTTCTCACTCATATTTGGAAGGAAGTAACTAAAGAATTTTGTTTAAGAGAAAAAAGAGAAGGTGTTGAAGAGAAATTTAAGGGAAAGTGTGGTACTTATAGGTGCTATAGAGTCGACCGTTGACGAAATTGAGTCGAACGTTGGCGATATTCAGAAAATAGCCAACGATGGAGTCTCTATCGCCGACGAAATATACAATATCGCTCAATAGGGATTCGATCCTTTAATTCTTTTACCATAATAGCGTAGCTGGTTTGCCATGCCACCTGGTATGGCAAATGTATTTTTTTTTTCCATGGTGCATAAGAATAGGCCTTAAAAGTGTATCCAAATACAACCTTATCGATCTGAACCGGATGATAGCTGAGTCAACTCAGTAAAAAAAAATTTCTCTTCTTGTTCCATCATTAACTACTTTCCTTATTCTGCATGTTTCAAAATTAAATTCCATTGTCGTTTTTTCTTGTCTTGATCTTTCTTATCTCTCTTTAATTTACCTTCTGATTTCTGTATCTTTCATATTTTAATGTGATTTTGTTTTTTCTCCATGAACAACAGGTAGCGCGTACACTGGTCTTCTGTCATCAAAGGTCCCTGTTCAAGATGTTGGTCCAATCTCCAAAGGTTTTAATGGCAACTACTGCTAAGATGTTATTATACAGTGAGGATTTCGAAAGATGCTGCATAGAAAATCAAAAATCAACTCATAGCAAACTTCGTCAGTGGACACTAATCGAAAATTGTCCAAATCAATCTAAACATGTAAGAATCTCCCTGAGCAATATTACACATTACAGAGGAAAATCATGCAATTCTAGCATAAAAAGGAAATGGGTTAGTAATTCTTTCATCATCCTTTTATTTCTTTGCATCTTAATATCCTTATTCAAAATATCGGATAATACATCTTATGGTGAAGTCCCTGAATTAATTGGGAAACTCAATTCAGCAAATTTGAATGGTGATGAGAATGTTCGAAGATTCATAAGATATCCATATATCAAATTAAGCAAAGGAATTAAGCAGTGTGAGAAAAGTCTTATATGGAAAATAATGAATGAACTCCCATTATCGGTTGGAAAGGTTGAATATGAAGCCACTCTTCAATGGGGTCATGGTCACTTCATAAACAAACAAAGGGGTTTCAATATTTTCACTTTCACATTCGTGCGGAGAGAGTACAATGATGTTATGGTAGGAGCTCCAAGGAATATAGATGGATATCTGATTGTTCTGAAAGAGTGAAATCCAACTATGGATGCAAGGAATATTGATTTTAATATCCAACAATATTGAATAGATATCAAGAAGCTGCCAATTGAATTTCAAAATGCTGAAGTAGCTAACCAAATTGCAAGCATAGTTGGAAGAGTTCTCAAACTTGAACCAGAAGATGGATGTCCAGTGGATACAAACATTGTAAGTGCTCTCATTGAGTTTAATGTTACTAATCCTATGATAAGAGGAATTCTTGCAGAAAATGTTGCCAAGTACACTCAATGGATACCAATTTATTTTCAGAATCAACCAAGGATAATGTGATGACAATGCAAATCATGTTCAAATTATAGCAGGATACATTCCAAGTTTGGAGAGGATTTTGGAGAAATCATTGATCCAAGGGAAAATAATCCAGACTTTGCAGCAGGAGAAACAATTCATATCTCTCCAAAAGTGAGCAACATAAGAAAGAACAGTCAAAAGAAAGCTTTCACTATTCCATAATATGATAACTTGGTCTCTACTATATATTCTCAAGGATCTTCAAATACACCAGAAAGTTCTAATGCTAGAGGTAACAAAAGATATAGAGAATATGGAAGCTCATCCAAGGAAAATTATGGAGAACAAGTTCAAGATCAGGAATCTCAGATGTAGCATGAAAGCAACCACAACATGGAAGATTATGAAGCATACTATAACCAGATTACAGCAATGAAAATGGAGATCGGGACAACTGTATCAATCAACAACAGGGTAACCAAGGATGGCAGAATGATCAGGTTTTAATCTTTTCTTTAAATTCTCTTCAGTTTGATTTAACTTTCAACATTGGTTTTCATTCATCTGCATATAGCTCACATACTCTAAATAAAAAGTGTTTTCTTCATAATAGAAGTAGTAAAAATAAAGTTAACAAAATGAAGATTCTAGCTTGGAATGTCCAAGGAATAGGAAATAAGAAAACTAGACAACACTTGAATGAATGCATCTATAATTATAATCCAGATATCCTATTTTTTTCTGAAACAAGAAACAAACCAGAAAAATTTAAAACTTTTCTAGCTCATTTGGGATATCCTCATATAAAATACCAAAAGACTATAGAAAATGATGCAGGTCTAGCTCTCTTATGGAAAGATGGATTAGGAGTTGAAATTATTCATACTTCTAGTTACTTGATGCATTTAACAGTGTGTTCTCATTTCCAAGATAGAATCTGGATGTTATCTTGCATATATATGGTTCTCATCACAGAAAATCAAGAGAAGCTCAATGGCAGTATTTACAGAAGCTGGCAGAGATCATAAAAAAAAAACCTGGGTTATCTTAGGGGATCTCAACATCACTCTTCATACGTCAGAAAAACAAAGTTTCAGTACCAACCCTTCACCATCATACAAGATTGTTCATGGTACCATAGATTTTCATGGTCTAAGAGATATTCATTTATGTATTCAAAAAAATGTAAGAACTAGAATAGACAACGCTTTGGCTAATAATTATTGGTTCATCTCTTACCTAGACTCGGTTATAAACAATCTTATTCCTCATGGATCTGATCATGCTCCAATTCTTCTTCAAACTCAAGCTACTTCAAAGCAAAATCCAAAGATAAGAAGATTTTATCAAGCCTGACTAACAAATTCCACCTGCAAAGAAGTGATTGAGGATACATGGAACTCCACGGTGAATAAAAACTTGAATGTGTCAGATAAACTGCAAGCTACCACCAAAGCTTTGGGAACATGCAATCATAAAGTTTTTGTCCATGTAAATATAGAAATTAGCAAGATTCAAAAGCAGTAAAAACGCGGGGGTATAACAACCACACCCAACTATTTCGTTTGGCAATCTGTATGGACTAAACTCCAATATAATTATGAGAGCACCATGTTATTGAGTCTCAATTAGGATATATATTAAATATCTTTATCTCTTTCTCAACACAATCAATAAATCAAACATATAGAAATCCGTGAACCTGATTGTTATGAGAATAACTCGGATGGTACCAAAGACCAATGTCCGAGTGCCAATCAAGTCATATCCAACAAACAAGGTCGGATTTAACAACTGTGATTGAACTACGCACAACCTGTGATATTTCAATTATATAAAGAAAATATAATGCGAAAAAGAAATAACACTTACAACAGAAATTTTGTTAACGAGGAAATTGCAAATGCAGAAAAGCCCCAGGACCTAATCCAGACTTGAACATCACACTGTATCAAGCCGCTACATACTCTAGCCTATACTACAAGTTAACTTTGGAATGGAATGTAGTTGAGCCCTAACCAAGTCTCACACCGATTAAGGTACAGTCGCATTTCTTACGCCTCTTGAATCCCAGTATGACTATGCGCACTTGATTCCCTTAGTTGATCTCACCCACAGCTAAGAGTGTTACGACCCAAAGTCGAAGACTTATAAACAAATTTGTCTCCCACAGATAAGTCTATTATGGTTGTTGTTTCCGTCTTAAGATAAAGATCAAGGTGTACAAGAAACTCAACTAATAATCCGGTCTTATACTCCCGAAGAACAGCCTAGAAATATTAGTCACCTCACAATAACCTAACTGATTAACATAAGAAGTTATTGCGGAAACACACGAGTCTGAGACGAAGAACTATTGCGATTACTTTTTATATCTTACATATCGGAGATAAATCTAGAGAAAACCTTAGAGAAGATTAAACTCAATACGATAGAATAAGTAAGATCAGAATACGCAACTATAGAGAAAATAGTTGGATCTGGCTTCACGAATCCCAAATGAAGTCTTTAAGTCGTTAACCCTAATAATGGTTTTCAGAAGAACTGTAAACCTGGGTTAAAGGAGAATCGACTCTAGTTTGCAACTAAGATACACGAGAGTATCGGGATAAGGTTTCCTAGATTAGAGTTCTCCCTTATACAGTCTTTCAAATCAGGGTTGCTTACAATCAAAGCTAAGATAACTTAATAACAAAGCAATTAATAGTCACAGTTAGATGAACTCCTGATTTAAGATTCAAGCTAAGCCTACTTAGAAAATAAGCAATCAATCTCCACCGTTATATGATGAACCATTCCTAAACGTGTATAACAAGTTGTCTCAATAACAGTTAACCGAATTTAGCCACATGAACACTTTTAGCTTAGCCATATTCATCTAACACTTCAAGATCAAATATGATAATGAATCAATCATGATAGATAATCAAATGAATATAAATGTGCTTTAAGAGAGTTGTTCAAATGTTCACTATCTCATAGAAATATCCATGAAAAATTTGAAGCATATTCGGTTTGGGTTGTAATTGTACAAAGTACTTATACAAGAACCAATTCATGAACATAATGCCACGGTTTGCAAAACAAGTTCGCATACCTTAATTCATTAAAGTTCCAGGGACTTTAGTTCGCAAACGGAGTTCACAAACGTACCTTAGTTCATGTGTATGAGTTGTCATACTTACCAATTTTAGAACCTAACCACTGTGTTCGCAAACTGAGTACGGGAACCACAGTTCCGTACTTGCCTAGTCTTGTCGTTCGTAAACACTGTTCGTAAACCACGCCTTAGGACTTATCACACTTAAACTCGTTCGCAAACAAGAGTTCTCGGACCTCGAACTAGTACTTCACGTTTACACACTAGGTACGCATATTGTGTTGTATCCAGACATTGGTAGTAGTTCTAAAACTCCCATTCAATCATTGAAACATCCTTAGAAGACAACAATGGTAATCTTACACATACCACTAGCTTCAAGTAATTTTCAAGTGATTAATTGATCAATACGAAACTCCCAAGCTAACATCAAATTATTGTTTCACACAAATCATATAAGATGTTCAAGGTAATTTCACATGATCATCTTGACACAATATTTAGTTGCCAATAAATAAATTGTTTACAACTAAACTCGTCAAGTAGATGATGAATCATTCTAATCTTTAAACTTGTATTTCGAGAAATATATAAACGAGATAAACTCGACTCTAAATTTCAATGTGTATAACACAAAGTCTATATAGCTATACGACTTAGTCTCATTAGTAGATAGAATATAATAGACTTCTGAGTGATAGATAAGTTTTAGTATCCACATACCTTTTGTTGATGAAGTTCCTCCAAGCTCTTCAGTAGATCTTATTTTTCAATTGGTGAATGCCGTGAAGTCTAAAGCTCAACTACACACTTCTATTATAATCAGAGACATAGTTATAAGTAGACTAGAAATCAAGTATATAGTTTTGATCAACTAAACTTGACAAATAAGCTTGAGATAGCAACGCTTGTGAGTTCGACCGAGCAGTGCTCTAACAAGCAGCTCTAAAAAGAAAGAAACTCCAGCACTCAAAATACAGACAAGATCAAAGCACTTGAAGCAGATTTGAATGAATGGAATGATAAGAAATCAGTTATACAATATCATCATGCCAGAGAAAACATAATAAAGAAGTATGATAGAAACAACAAGTTCTTCCACCCCAAAGCTAACTTTAGAAGAAGAAGAAATCATATTGATATTATTCTAAATGAGGAAGGAAAATAGGTTCAACAAAAGAAGAACTTCAGTCTTTAATCACAGAGCACTTCAGCAACATATATACTTCTGCTGCTCATGATATTGATCCACAAATATTTCAAATGATAAATCCTTGTATAACTGAAGAATAAAATCAAACATTAACTCAAACACCAAATGAAGAAGAAATAAAGCAAGCTATTTTCAGCATAAGAGCTTGGGCAGCACCAGGGCCAGATAGATATCAAGCAGGCTTTTATCAAAATACATGAAGCATTGTGGGGAAGGAGGTAACAAAAATGATTCAAGATTTCTTTACATATGGTTATTTTCCAAGTCAAATAAATGAAACATTTCAAGTTCTTATACCAAAAAAATAAATAGTGACTGGACCTACTGATTTGAGGCCAATAAGTTTGTGTAACATTTGTAGTAGGGTAAAAACTGATTCTGCTGAAAATGGTAAATTGGGTGTGTTGATGAGAAATGAATCTAAATCCTAAACAAATATATTGCACAAGAATACTTTAGATTCGAGAGATCAATCTGTACAAAATGAAGAAATGGCCGTTCCAGTCTTGCTTCGGTCACAAAATGATGGAGAATGGTTGATCTTAGGGAGGGAAGCAGAGAAAATGTTGAGATCAGAATGATGAACTCTGTAAATTTTAGTAGTTTATGACTTGTATCAGAATGTAGAACCTACTTGCAAAGTATAAGCTGTAAGTTCTAGGTGTTTTCTGAATATTTGCATTGATAATGAAAACTGTTCTTGGTTGAAAATAGATTGAAAATCTATTTATACAAGTCATTGTTGAATACACTGATCTCGTAGGAAGTGGAGGTAGTTGAGTGATGGATAAGTGGGGATCGTGTAAAAATGGTGAGAACCATGTCCCTACTATGAAGGAAAGACTGGTCGATTTTACACCCATTACTTCTCTACTGCCATCAATTGTTCGCCTTTCCTGTTAATTTCCCATAATGGGCGTATTGCACGCCGCACGCCGTAAACCGCCATACCAATACCCTGATGAGCATCCCCCAGTTTGTGACATGTTTGATGTCTCGAGTATTTTTGTGGAAAATATGGAGAAAGTTACATGAAGAATGGAACAAGTTCTACATGGTAGTTGCTGAGTGAGTCTTGCTTGCAAGACCTAATTATTTCTACCAATCACGCACAAGCTAGAGGGAAGGTGGTCTTAAGTGGCAAGTCAAGTCGTATGAATGAGACTTGCTGTGAGTCGGCGCTCAGAAGATATCATATGGTGCTTTTAGTTTAAATAATTAAATTATTCATAAAATTGATATTTATGAAATATCGTTTGTAATCGATGCATGTAAAGCATCACTGCTAAGCAAGCAACTTAAACATAATTGATGCATGTAAAATATCGTTGTTCATAGCCTGCTCAAACCAGTCGTGGATTTCACGGTCTTAAAAAGGAACGTGAGTGGCCATCTTTGAGCAGTTGTCAGGAGCTGTTAGTGTAGGTTAGGGATGAGGTGATCGGTCCTCATAGGAGAAGGATGACTGGTAGCCATTGTGACATCTCATTGGTCGACCCAAATTATATCTAAGCCAGTTAAATTAGCTAGCCAAGTTGGATGGTTAAGATGATTTGCGGCAGTTGTTGATTGTTGTTGAATTTATTTAAGACTTTTATAAGGAGCGTGATTAGCTGATAGGTGTAGAATACACCTTGATTTTGATATCTATTGGTTATGCTTTCTTTGCTATTTTTCTTGTAAAATTATGTATTTTACGTGTGTTTTGAGTTTTATAGCTACTTTGGAGTATGCGGAAGAAAAGAAGAAGAAATCATCCTAATTGGGCAAAGAGGACCAAATAGTCATTTCACAGGCGAATAATATTGGGAGTCGAGTAAAAGTTAAGGGGGCAACCCTATTTGAAGGAGTACTAAATACAGATTAGCTGAGGATAAGGGGATGGAAACGTTGGCTAGCCCTTATCAAAAGTGACCACCTATTATAGGCACCCAGTCTGGGGTAGCTGATGTCCTAATCTGTTGGGCGTTTTAAGTCCTACCCTCATTTAACCTAACCCTATATTCGAGAGATATGTATATCAACCATTCATTTATGAAATTGAGAAACAAAAAAGTTGCGCACCGAGAGATGGGCTGAAGTCGTTAATGGAAGCTCGAGATGATTTTCCGTCAAATCGAGAAACTAAGAGATGAATCTGAGGGTTTTGCTATTGAATTGAGTTGAGAAAGCAGATCGAGATGAAATGATTGTGAGCTGAGAAACAACACAACAATAACTATTGGAATTAGGGTTTTGATACTGCATCTGCTGTTAAGAAGATGATGGTGGTTCGGTTGAGGTTGAAACGAAAAAGGATATTGATAGGTGTCGTAAAACACCTAATATAATATCTAGTATTTATGCTTTCTTTGCGAATTTTCGTGTGAATTATGTATCTTATTTTTACTTTTGAGTATTTAGGTACTTTGGAGTCATTTGGAACAAAAGAAGAAGAAAAGGTGTCAATTCTCACGTGCACTGCTATTGAGAGCCGAGCCTAGCCAGCGATAGGAGACGACCACCGCTGCTTAGTCTAGAGAAGCATGGGCAAAGAACCTTGGTGGCCCTTAATCCAATTACTGGGTGCCTACACTCTGGGGTTCTCAAAGCTGGGGCGGTTATATCCAACTCTATTTCCTACAGAAGACCTAAATTTCAGAGAAATATCATTTCTCTCATCATTAGCCTCTATTTCCCTTTCTCTACCTGTAAAGTGCGGCGACATCTGAGTGAGAAATCGAAAGATTCAGTAGATGAAATTGGTGGTAGTGAAGTTGCTGCTGCCATGGTTGAACTGGGGTTGAATTAGGTTTGGATTTTGGTTCAAGAAGTTGAAGAAGATGGTCCTGTTTAGGGTTTGATTCAACATAGATAGGATTTAGAAGCTGTTGTTGGTGGTATGTGAAGAGTGATTGCAATCGAAATTGAGATTGAAATGGAAGAGATGGTTGTGGTGGTTAAATTGAGAAGTCAGGGAAGTTGATATTTAGGGTTTCATAGAGATGAATATTGGAAGTTGATTCAGAGTGCTAATTGAGAGAAACGGTGATTTGATGGGGATGAGGTCGAATTCAGGGATCGATAAGGAGGAATTGTTAATGGGTTTTGCATATGAGGAAGACGAAATGAAGGATTCGATTTGTTGTTGTTGGTAGAAGAGATGATGAACACAGAAATTTGGGTATCTGAATTCGAGTTCAATGTGAAGGACAAGTAGAAGAAATTGAATCTCTGAGTTGATTTGCAGTGGAAGCAGGCAGTGTTACTAAGGGATATGAAGCAACAGAAATTGTCTGAGTTGGAGCTGTTGGTGCTATTTCTGAGCTGCAGCGAGTAAATCTCAAATTGAGTAGTTGCAGGTGGAGATGAAACTGAGCCTGCCATGGAATTGAAGCAATGGGAAGCTGGTCTGAAGCGGTAAGCTAAAACGGGTTAGGTCTGAGGGCCTGGTGATGCAAGGATGGGTATCTGGTGGTGTTAGTCTGCAGGGAGCTGCAGTAGTGGATATGGAACTGGTGATAACAATGAATGGCAAGTGATGATGGTTACATTTGCAGGTGAAGTGCAGTGGGTGATGGCATTATGCAATGGTTGAAGCCTAGATGTTTGTTAGGCTTATTTTGAAGGAATGTATGAACTGCAATAATGGAGCTGTTGTCTGTAAGGAATTGCTGTGAAACTCAGAGGAGGAAGTGATTTTGAGCTGAACTGTGCTGTGTTGCAGTGCTGAGTTGTAGCTGTCATAGATGTGATTCAGTGTATAGGGTTGGAGTTTGAATGAGAATAGCAGGTGCAGGTTAGATGGCTTGTTTTAGGTGATTGCCATGGGACTGAGATTTGGGTGATTGAATGGGTCGTATCTTGGCTTGAATTTGAATGTAACTGCTACAGATGGAGCTATGTTGCAGGTGGTACAAACTGGTGATTGTTAGGATAGGTTTGAGTTCAATCTGGAGTTATTAGTGATGATTTTCATGGGTAATTGAAGCTTACTGTGATGAAGAATGAAGAATGGATGTCTGGAAAACAGATACTGGCAAGTGAAGTCATTGCAGCTGAATTTGCAGCTTAACTGAGGCTGTAATTCATTTAGTGATATGGCAGTTGAAGCTGCAAAGATGGAGGTTTGTTGATGTTTGTGTATGGAGGAAGCAATGTGTTTGAGATGTACAAGGGATGAGCTGGTGGTTTTACGCAGCTGAGCATACGGATGCTGGTGGTTGCTGTAATTTAAGATGGTGGTGACCATGGCAAGTTGATAGGGCTTGTGCTTGTGGAGGCCGATTTGGCCTCGGCAGGTTATTGAGATGCGAGATGGCAAGGTTTTGTTGAAGTTATGGCAGCTAAAAGCGCAGCTGCGTGCGATGTTGTATGCTTGCCAGGGAAATGGTGGTGGATTTGGTCATGTTGAGCTGCAGTGGTGGATGGGTGCAACTCTGGTTGTGTATGGCAGTGGCAACTGATGCACTGAGCAGGGAAGAATTGAGCTAAGCAAGGCACTTAGAAGAGAACTGGCAGGGTGCAAAGATTAATTTGGGCGAATGAAAGTCGAGTATGAGCTCATGAACTCGGGAGGTGGTGCACCGATTCATGCAGGTGTCTATGGGGAATGAGGAGATAGATGAGATGGCTTGAGGCGATGAATTATTGAAGCTGCAGTCCAGGATGTTGCTGCTCAGCTGATGTTGTGCAGCTGTAATTGTAGCTGAGCAACTACAATGGATGTCGAAGCTGTTGTTTGAGCAACAAAGAAGGAGACTGGTGAGGCTGTGAGATTGCATTGGTAGTGGAGGTGTATGTAGATGAATGGCTAGGTTGGTAAAGATGCAGGATGAACAGCCATTTTGGATGGATTATACTGGTGAAGCACAATCATTGCACTACACACACAACTCTGGCATTTGAATGGTCTGAGCATGTGCAGTTCAGCTCAGTTAGACCAGTTAGGTTCTGACTCACACCTTAACTCAGACCTGACTCATATGACCGAGTTGACCCGAGTTGACTCGTTGACTGGTGACCGGGTGGACTTTGCCGGTCACCTTATATACTTTCCGGTGCCGGATTCCGGCCAAATTCCGACCACAATACCAGTTTTTCGGCGACCGTTTTTGGGCAGAGTTTTTACATGGGTTTTTATCTCACATGGGCTTGGTGGACTTCTATCTTTTGGACCTTTGAAGATTAGACCTAATTTTGGAAACAAGAGAGCTATTTAAAGGAAAGACTTCTACAACTTTGGATCACACATATTTTTCTTGGAACTTTGGAGAGCCGGTTTTGTTTACGCTTCTAGGGTTTGCTTTTGTTCATCTTCTTCTTTTCAATTAATATTTTTATGATGAACTCCATAGCTATGAGTAGCTAAACAAATATTATTGGTTATGGGATAAAGTTGATTTCTCAATATGTTATATGATTCAATGAATTAGTTTTGTCTCAATATTTTATTGTTTGTGATTCACAATTAATAGTGTTATATGATTTGATAGTTTGTTTGGTTGAGTCCGGAATCAATCCGATTTACATTCATCTCTAGAGCTATATTAGGGTTCTCAATACGAAAAAGTTGTTTATCCCTGATTCTAAGTAGCATAATTGTGGGTAGTGCTTGTAGTGATATATCCTACTAGTCACAAGTGAATCATAACTTTTGTTAAAACGATTAGTGCTTTTACACATTTGTTTGCATTGATTAGTCTTATTCCATAGAACTTATTGCTTTTAGGGAGTTAAATCTAATTGTGCTTTTACAAATTTTAGGTTGCTTTCAGGAAGAATTCACATATGCATATTTTAATGTGGTTGTGATGAAAACAGGGAATTAGCGGGATATACTTGCGATCAAGGTATCCTAGGACTATTAGTAGATGAGAGATTAAAATACCAATTCTAATCATTGATGAAAATACATGTTTGTGATGATACTATCCCGTGACCAATATCTTCTCCTTATTGATTATTCCAATTATTTGCTTTACTCTATTTTATTTTTACTTTAGTATTTCGCTTAAACGACAAACATCCCCCCTTGGTTACATTAGAAACTGAAAATTGCATAACAACAATTGCCTCTCTGTGGATACGAACTCTTCCTTACTTTGTACTTCATTCATATTTAGTGAGTAAGAAAGTGAAATTATTTTTGACGGATTGACAACCGATCAGATATCTGAAAATGGTGGTGAGCTGTTTGATTTTGGGGATTGTGTTAATCGAAAATATGGATAGGATGAGTCTATTGTTAAGTGAGATTTCAAAAAATGGGTTTTGTGGCTCGAGAATTACTGTGAGATTTTGGTCTCAATGGAGATTGAATTATAGCTGATGATGAAATTGAGTATGAATAGAATTCAGATGGGTTTTGTGCTGCTGCCAAGATTCAGATAAGAAGAAATTGAAGCTGCTGAGTGTTGAAATCAAATGGGCGTTGATGATCATAGTAGAATTAGATAAAATGGAATCCATTAAAGTTGTTATGAAGGTCTCAATATTTAGAACCTGATTACACTTTCAGAGAGGAATAAAAATGTTGATTAAAAAACTAACAACAAAGAAGACAATGTCTTTATATTACAGTCCTAACACGCCGCCAATGAGAACTAAGAGAGTTAACCAATAGAAGACAGACAGGTGTGAATTATTAACAGGATGTTGCCAGGTTGTATGCTGATGTAAGTGCTGATGTGGGCAGAGTGATTAGGCAGTGTTATTACCTCCCCTCAAGCTGATGTGGGCAGACAAAGGAAGAACCTTCAGCTTGCTACGCAGAAGAGCAAAGCGTGGACCATCTAATCCTTTAGTGAAGTTATCAGCAACCTGAGCAACCGTAGAAACATATGAGACCTGCAAATCCTTGGACTGAACAAGTTCTCAGATAAAGTTGTAATCAATAGCCAAGTGTTTCATTCTGGAGTGAAAAACAGGATTAGTGGAGTAGGAGATAGCACTTTGATTATCACACAACAAAGATGGTGAGGCTGGCAACAGAAAATGCAGTTCTTGAAGAAGTTTGCAAATCCATAAAATTTCGGCTGCAGAATTTGCCAGACTTCTAAATTCATCTTCAGTGGAAGATCTAGCAACTGATGATTGATTTTTGCTTGACCAAGAAATTGGATTGGAGCCAAAGAAAATGCAGTATCCACTAGTACTCCTCCTAGTATCTGGATCTCCATCCCAATCAGCATCCCTGAATCCATGAACTGCAGAGAGGCCTTTACTAAACAAAACACCATAATCCAATGTACCTTTAATGTACCTAAGTATTCTCTTGGCCGCAATGAAGTGATAATAAGTAGGATTTTGCATGTGTTGGCAAACCTGATTAACTGCAAAACTGATTTCTGGTCTTGTCCAGGTTAAATATTGTAAAGCACCAACCAAAGATCCGTAGAGAGTAGGATCTGGAGGCAATGAACTAGATGAAGCAATAAGTTTTCCATGAGCAAGAAGAGGAGAATTACAAGGTTTGGCTCCACCCATATCAAATTTATCCAATAAGTCCAAAGCATATTTAGTTTGTGACATAAACAAGTTGTTTGCATTCCTCTTAATCTCCAAACCCAAAAATTAGTGAACTTCTCCTAAGTCTTTGATTGGAAAATGTTGTTGAAGTTGAAGAATAAGCTCAGTGCAATAAACTTGAGAACTCCCAGTGATAAGAATATCATCCACATAGATCAAGACTAAGGTAAGTCTAGAGTTGCATTTTTGAATAAAGAGAAATGAATCAGCAGTAGAATCAGTAAAACCAAGAGATAATAACACATTAAGAAGCTTCTCATACCAAGCTCTTGGAGCTTGCTTAAGACCATAAAGAGCTTTATGAAGTTTACACACATAAGTGGGATGAAGTGGATCAACAAAGCCTGGAGGCTGAGTCATGTAAACATCCTCAGTAAGATCCCCATGAAGGAATGCATTACTCACATCAAGTTGAGTAACTGACCAATTGAAATTCACAGCTAAAGAGAGAATCACTCTAATAGTGGCAGGTTTAGGAACTGGACTGAACGTTTCTGTGTAGTCTAGGCCCTCTTGTTGATGATAGCCCTTAGCAACTAACCTGGCTTTGAATCTATCAATGGTGCCATCTGGTTTATGTTTGACCCTAAAAACCCACTTACAACCTACTACATTCTGAGATGGATGAGGAGGAACAATAGAATATGTACCTGCATCTTGTAGTGCTTGATGTTCCTCATGTAAAGCAACTTTCCATTTGGGATGCTTAATAGCTTGACTATAACAAGTTGGAAGAGCTGGAGATTGCTTTGCCTGTAAAGTTGCAGAAACAGAATGCATTGTAGAATATACTTTAGGTTTAAGAATACCTGATTTCCCTCTTGTAATCATGTTGTGGTCATTTGTAACAGAAGAAGGTACTTCAGATAATAAATGTGCATCTGAATCAACAAAAGAACTAGACTGTACTGGAGAGACTGATATCTGAACTGAACTACAAGTATCTGTAGTAGGTGGTGCTATAGAACTACAGTTAGTGGAAACATTCAAAGTGCCAAAGTTGAGTCAGAGAAGTAGATATTGGTTGAGCTGGTGATGACTGAGAAACAACTGTAGGAGATGGACAAGCATCAGACAAAGAAGCTGATATAAGAGTGACTTTAAGAGGAAACATAGTTTCATTAAATGTCACATGCCTGGATGTATAGATTTTCCCAGTAGCAAGTTCTAAACATCTGTAACCTTTCTGATTTTGACTATAACCAATAAAGATGCATGAAGTACTTCTTGGAGACAACTTGTGAGGTGAATAAGGTCTTTTCCAGGGAAAACAAAGACATCCAAAAGATCTAAGAAAAGTATAATCTGGAGATTTGTGAAACAAAACTTCAAATGGAGATTTGTTGTCTAAAGATCTTGTAGGAAGTCTGTTAATTGTATAATTTGCAGTTGTAAAGGCTTCAACCCAAAAGGACTAAGAAATACCTTATTGTATAAGAAAAGTCCTACCAATGTCGAGAAGATGTCTATGCTTGGATTCAGCTACACCATTTTGCTCAGGCGTGTGAGGACAAGTGACTTCATGAATAATACCATTTGTAGATAAAAATGAAGCTAATTCAGTGTTAACAAATTCACCACCACCGTCAGTTCTTGCATTTCAAAGAATTTTCAATTTGAGCTTTGAATTTAAAAAAAATTGTCTTGAACTCAGATTTGTCATTCAAAGGATATATCCAACAAAATTTGGAGTAATCGTCTATTATATTGACATAATATCTGTATCCAGAAATGGATTGAACAGGACAAGGACCCCATAAGTCAAGATGTAGTATTTCTAAAGGTTTAGAACTACAATGACTTGAAATTGTAAATGGAAGTTTATGATGTCTCCCTAATTGACAATCATTACAAAATAAAGGGGATTTTATTACATGTGACAGATTAAGAGAATTGTAAACATGCTTCATGGTTTGAAAGGATGTATGTGCTAGTCTCTTATGCCATACTTCAGCTGGAATGGTTGTTGTGATAGTTGAGAAAGCCTTTTTGTTTGGTTGATGAATAAAGTGCAGAGAATATAAAATATTACTGTGTGGGCCTTGTAAAAGTGTCTTCCCAGTTGATAAATCCTTCACACAAAATCCAGAAGCATCAAAGGTTATGGAACAATTGTTGTCTGAAGTAAACTTGTGAACTGAAAGTAAGTTCTGTGATGTTTGAGGTACTAGAAGTATATTATTCAAGTTGAAATGGTGGTTGGGAGTGGACTTTATTGAAAAACCAGAATGAGTAATGGACATACCTTCTCCATTAGCTGCTTGAATTTGCTCAGAACCTTCATAAGTGTTTATAGCTTGTAACTCAGTTTCATCAGAAGTAACATGAATATTAGCACCAGTATCAGCATACCATGGATTCTCTCCCATTATGTTGGTACAGGCCAGCATTGCACTTAAATGATGTGGTGTATGATCATTGTGATAGGAAAAATTGAGCCTATTTCTGCATTCTAGTGCACCGTGACCAATTTTGCGACATATTTGACATTCAATAGCAGATTGAGGAGGATAGTAATTAGAGGAATTCAAACCTTGAGGTGGTCTAACAGCTGATGTAGATGGAGAAGCTGAAGTACTTGATCCTTTACCAGGTGGAAATGTAGGATTATATCCTCTACCAAATGAGTGAGCAGATCTACCAGCAAGAGGTCTTCCATAATTTGAGTTATAACCACTTTGAAAACCACCAGGACGACCACCATAACCTCTTCCAGAAGATCGAAAAGTATTTAATTGAGCAAAGAAAGGCTTTATTTGCAGATTCAGAAAGTAAAGCTTGATGACGTTCTGTGATAACTATTTCTTCAATGAGTAAATGATTATGTAATTCGATACATGAAATTGGTGGATTTCGGTGCCTCATACAAGTTGCA
This sequence comes from Papaver armeniacum, assembly GCA_023531295.1. Classification (NCBI taxonomy): domain Eukaryota; kingdom Viridiplantae; phylum Streptophyta; class Magnoliopsida; order Ranunculales; family Papaveraceae; genus Papaver; species Papaver armeniacum. The sequence continues at coordinate 182,670 of JAJJWW010005957.1, read as the reverse complement.
AATGGAATATAGTCAGAATTGAGAGCCGACAAAGTGACAACAACAAGTTCTTGATCAGAAACAACTTCTCCAGCAGCTGCAAGTTGATCTGAGAGAGTCTTGATTTCATTTATCAAAGTAGGGATTGATTTGTCACCATGCTTGATTGAGAGAAGCTTTGTTCGTAGCTGAATCGAATGAGTTGATGATGCTCTTGAGAATCGTTCTTCAATGCTGCTCCAAAGTTCATGAGAAGTTTCAAATCTAGAAAAATATGCAATAACAGATTCTGAAAGTGTGGAATGGATCCACAGGATGATAGAGGTGTCATCATCAATCCAATCAAGATACAGAGGATTTTCGATTCCATTAAGTTGATTACGTTGATTGGTATATTGAGGAGGACAGGGATGAGATCCATCAAGGTATTTTTGTATTTTGAATTTTCTGATAACAGGTAACATGAGATTCTTCCATGTGATGAAATTGTTGTCAGTAAGCTTGAGATTAATAAAACGAGTAAGTTGATGAATGGGAATACTAGAAATTTAAAACGATGTAGGATTCTCCATTGATGATGAAGCGTGGAATTCTTGAATCATGAAATAGAAAGGAAATAAGATGAAGAAGCGGAAGCAAAGATCGGAAAACCCGAGAGATGTGAAGATCTCTCAGTATGATACCATAGTATAATTAGATAAAATGGAATCCATTAAAGTTGTTATGAAAGTCTCAATATTTAGAACCTGATTACACTTTCAGAGAGGAATAAAAATGTTCAATGTCTTTATATTACAGTCCTAACACACCGCCAATGAGAACTAAGAGAGTTAACCAATAGAAGACGGACAGGTGTGAATTATTAACAGGCTGTTGCCAGGTTGTATGCTGATGTAAGTGCTAATGTGGGCAGAGTGATTAGGCAGTGTATTAGATCATTGGTTTGGCCTGAACTTGTGGTCGATGATTATGTTATAAACTGGTGTTGCTGGTGGAATGAGATGCTGAACCGAGTTGTGTTGGTTTTTTTTTTGCTAAGTCCAATAGTTTATTAAGCAAAAAAAACGTAATTACAAGTAATTACAAAAGGGGAATCTAAAGTCCCCCACCCCCATAAACCAAAGGGGTTTTAAAAAATAACAAACTAAAATAACCCAAAAGACTATTAACTAAAAATCAAAACAAAGAAAAGAAGACTCTATTTGCGTTTAGCACTCCCTCTTATTCTTCCTTTCTTCTTGGTCTTGGAAAAAATAGCATCCATAACGCCTGTAACTTCAATACCTGAGACTTTAATACCATCCAAAAATTCTTCTTCTTCCTCCTCGTCGGAAGTAGGAGTAGAATTACCCTTAACTAGCTTAATTGGAGTTAGAGCTTGCTGATTATTAGCATTTACATTCTTATTCTTATTAAGCCCGGAGACTTACCATTTTTAGCTTTAAAAGCCGACTATTATTAACCAAAAAACGGAGAAGCCTCCAAATCGCTTAAAAGTGCCTTGGCTTGCACGTAAACTTCTCTTTGTTCCTTCAAAATTCTATCACGCTCCTCTTGTTGCACGTTCATAGTTGACATTCTATCTATTAGCTCCTTTTTTTCCTTGAAATAATCTTGTCTAAAGCGGGATTAGCAATAAAATTAGCACGCACATCATCATTCTGAATATTGCTTGCTTCTTCAAGTTCCTCTTTAGTCAAAATATTTTTCCTATCAAAAACAATATCCTCCAACACGAGTTGTGTTTCCTTGTCGGAATTTAGTTGAAGTCCCAACCGAATATGTAGCCTCGAAACCTTGCTATTCTTGTTTTTATTATCATCCACAAGCGAACCCCATTCTTTTAAGTTCTTAACTTCAGCTGCCATAGTTGTCTCATCCAAAACAGTATTACTTTGCTTATCTTCATCTTCTAAAGTTTCAGTAACACTTTGCATAACTTCCTCAACATAAGTTCTTGTGTTGGTGCTGCAGTAAAGCTCAAGAATTGAGTAGCAGATGAATGGGTGAAGCTCTGTTGCAGTGAATGAATGGAATGTTGTTTGAATGCTTAGATGTATGTTAGGAATGTCGCAGGAAATGGAGCTGAAAATGGCCTAAGTTGGTCGGAGATGACCAAATACGAGACTCACCCCGATGGGTCAACTGACCCTTGAAACTAACTCGGTGAGTCAGCCGAATAAGCCAACGCAGCCTGACTAAGACAGCTGACTCAAAGCTAACTGAGACTCACCCCTTTGACCCTTGACTAACGGTTTGACCCTTCTGACTGTTAACCTTGACGGTACCGTGACAGAATATTCCGTCAACGGAGAAGAATCTCAGGTGACCGGCAGTGACTATTCCGGTCGATTGCCGGCGCGTTCAGGATTTCTCCGGCAACCCAAAAATAACAGAATTTTGTGTGAACTTTTATCATGGGTGTGAAGACTTGGATTTGGAATTGGATGTGGAATTTGACTTGATATTGAATTTGGAAGAGAAGTGGAGGAATTTTACAAAGACAAGAGTGGACGATCAAACCCATAAATATGGTCCAGAATCGAGACACAATGGGACGTACTAAAGAGTAAAAGCTGGACCAAAACCAAATCCCAGACTATATTTGGTTTGGGACCAAGACCAAAACCAAATATAGTCGAGCGAACGTATAATGTACGTTTGTTAAGCGGCGAAGTTATAAAGTAGGCTTCATGTGAAGCGTTTGTATATTCCTCGTTCCATGGAGAGGCGCAGTTATAAAGTACGCTTCGATGGAGCGTGGGTGAAATGTACGCCCGTTTAGGCGTAAGTAAAATGTACGCCTCATAATAGGCGTAGGTGTTAGGTTCGCCCAAACAGACGAACAATATACATTCGCCCCATTCAAAGCGGTGGTAATATGTTGGCCCCATTGCAGGCGGTGGTAATATGTTGGCCCCGAGAAGATTAGGGTTTAACGCCAACACGTGTTGCTCGGGCGGAGATATTAAGGCTCGGCTGCTTCTATAAGGCCCACACGTGTTGCAAAAGCTCGTCTGTTTTAAGACCCGCACGTGTGGATAGCGTGTGTGAATTCGAGCGGTGTTATAATGCTGGCCTGATTTCAGGCGTGTGGATAGCGTGTGTGAATTCGAGCGGTGTTATAATGTTGGCCTGATTTCAAGCGTGTGGAAAGCGTGTGTGAACTTCGAGCGGTGTTATAATGCTGGCCTGATTTCAGGCGTGTATAGGAGCCAACGCCCCAGCTGGCGTGTACTATATCTCCGTCCCTTGTTAGGGCGTGGGCTATATGTACGTCCCACACTGGGCGCTTATTACTTCAACGCCCCACAACGAGCGTAAGGTATATGTACGCCTTAGTTGGACGAAGTTTATAACTTCGCTCCGCAGCAGACGAAGGGTATACTTCCGCTCGACTAAATATACTCCAGCACGGTAGTGTCACACCAAGGACCAAACTCAAATTTGGTCGTTCTTTTTAGTCTTTGCTCTTTGGTTTTGATCGCACCATTGCAGTTGCTCTTAGAGATTGAATGGGAAAAGGATCCTAATCCTAAGAAGATGCAAGCATATTGAAGCCTATAAATAGAGAAGTTCTCTACTTTTTTCTAGACACATATACACTTCTACACACACACTACACTTTGGTTTTTGTTTGCTTTCTTTTTTCTTTATTCTTTGTGAACTTCAAAACCATGAGTGGCTAATGTTATTGATTGAGGATGAATTCCTAGTTCTTATATGTTTTGAGTTTTGTTTTAATCTACTTTGAAGTTTTCACATGATTATCGTTTGTTTTTACTAATATGAGTGTTTATGATTGTTTGATAGGTTGTTTAGAGTGCACGCTAAATCGATTTGTTAACTCAATCTAAAGCTAGTGAAAGTTAGGGGATAATTAATAGTTTCTTGACTCTTTACATAAGTATAAAACACGAGACCTTGCGGAGGGATTCCGTGGAGCAATTGTGTGTGAAAACAACGCTAGAAAGTGGACCGAGCGAACCGAGTTTAATTACTAGTATCAAACCTAAATTCATAAATTTTAAGGCGTTCATTGAATTACATCTTGTAAGCGAATCTCAAGGTGGTTCTTTAGAATAGAATCTGATAACTAAGTAGACCTGTTACTCAGTGAAACGAGAAATTTTGGGGTTAGATAAGCGAACCTGTTAACCTACGGATGGTGATAATCTGTGACTAATAAAAAGTGGAAAATAACGTAACTTGAATCATTGTTTCGCAACCAAGAACGATTCCTTGATCTTGTCTCTCTTATTGATTTCAACTTTATCTTTTTAATTGCTTTGTTTATTTACTTTGCTTTATAAAATCTAAAACCAAAACCCCCCTTTTTGTGACATTATAAGACAACTAAAACCTCTTGCTCCTCGTGGGGACGAACTTGACTACACTATATTACTTGTTAATTAGGCGGAAAAATATTCACTAATTTGTTGTGGTTATGACACGCATCACTAGCCTACTTTGGCCAATAATTAGGAGCGGAGCAGGTAGGATTGGAGCAATGTGATTGGTCAAGACCAAAGATGGGTCGCCGGTGAACATTACGACACCTCATTGGTCGCCCAAACTTAAATCTAAGCCGATCAATTCGACCGGCTAAGTTGGACAACCGTGATTAATTTAAGACTGCCATGGGAAGTCTTGACCTAATTAAGACCCTTTTTTAAGCCGCTCGACTAGCCTACTCAGGCTAGGAGAGTTCTGATTGGCTGAAATAAAAGTGGGCCCGTCGATGAGCATCATGGAACTTGTTTGGTCGCGTTTGTAAGAGCTCGGGTTAGCTAACGGAGCTTACCAAGTCGTGTGGCCGTGATTAGTTTGTGACTGACTTGGAAGGCCGAGATCTATTTTCTTAAAAATTTAAACGCGTCGACCAGCCTACTTCCATCTTTAATTAAAGGGTAACTTACAACTTTAGAGCGATTTTATTGCTCGATGGGAAAGAGGAGTTGACGAATAACAATGTGGGAAAAAACCGGCCGGTGGTGGGAGGCGCCGACTAGGGCAAATCGACCAGCCAAGTGGCGCAGTCGTCCCCTTTTACGACAGTCCATGTTAGTCATTGTTTCCCCTTTTTCCTTATTTTCCATCTTTTGGTAGGATTCTACTACTACTAGCTCCATGATGGGCCAAATTCCTAGCTTGCTTAGGTTTAGTCTCGACCAATAGGGATCAAGATATCGTGCAGGCTCCGTTTTAGGGCAAAAACCTAATTTTTATAAGTAGACAAAAGGAGGATTTTGTGTTTCCCCCTAAAAAAAGATAGCTATTTTGCATTACACCCTTTATAAATAGCTAATAGGTGAAACCCCCTCTCCGTCAATTTTGCCGTCACTGCATAGTTAAGTAAGCACGTGCATTATGCGTGCCCCAAATTCATTCTCTTAAAAAGAAACAACAGATTCTCTTCCATATCGGTCATTGAAGTTTCTTTGCAAGCTGTGATTTTTATTCATAAAATCAGTTTCAGTGGACCTTACACAAATCGTTAAAAATAGGGGCACTAAACCTATTCTAAATCGAGTCATCTATTGCTACGAAAATCCTAATTTACCCAATTCATCATTAATCAAAATAATGCCCTAATTTCAATCTTACACAACCCCACCGAAAACATAAATTTCTACATGTAATAAACTAAATCAAAGAGATCTAAACCTTAAATATGATCAGTGACTTGATTATGATCTAGTTCTTCAGTAGCAGTACCAATTTTTGCACCAAATCCAAAAATTGAAAGAACAAGCATCGGCAACAATAATTTCTTTGATTTATAAGTTGTCAAATTAACTCATGTCTTTTATGGGATCGGTATTAGCCTCCCAACATAGCAAGTTCTTTGATTGAGAAAAAAAACACACTCACCAATACCACAGTTGAATGCATCGGTAATTACCTTCTCATAAACATTCAGGAACTCCATAGAATAGTGAATTGTATAACACAATTGAATTGTAAATTATGCTTACATAATTAAACAACCGTTGAAAATCCATCTGCCATGAATATACAGCTCTGCAAATTTCTCTTCTCTTTCTATGTTGAATTGTAAATTACGCTTACATAATTAAACAACCGATGAAAATCCATCTACCATGAATATACAGCTCTGCAAATTTCTCTTCTCTTTCTATGAAACAGTGATGAAATTGTTAAATTAAAGGAATAGAATAACGGTGCGGGGAAGAAGGCGGTGGAGGAATTGGTGATGGAGTAGGCTGGGAAGAAGATGACTGATGGTATTATGGTTAATCTAGAGAAAAAACCGGGACGGTCGGATTAAATTACGGAGTAGATCTGTACATCGTTTGTGTAAGGAATAATTATTTTATCATTCACACACGTGTATGGTACATATTAACTTAACTATGCAGTGACGACAAAGTTGACGGAGAGGGGGTTTCACCTATTAGTTATTTATAAAGGGTAATGCAAAATAGCTATCTTTTTTTAGGGGAAAACACAAAATCTCCCTAGACAAAATTAGGTCAAAAAATTGAATTTTGTGAGTTGACACAAAATTAATCAATCTTGGTGAATTTTGCACGTTGATACAAAATTACTAATTTTTTTGGCTACTCTTGCAAGAAGCACGCTTGTTCTTGCTGGCACGACTTGCGGTGCTTTTCATGCATATGTTAATCTGGACATTCGAGAAATTCATGCTTTTTCAGCTGAGAATGAACATAAATTTAATGTCAGTATTTAAGATTTCATCTGGGAACACAACATAGGATAGATGCTCAGCAAGCGCTGCATTAGTGAATAATGCGAGCGCTCATCAGCTTTAATGGCTCTATTTCTTTGCAGAACAAAGGCACACAAATTTAGGGTTTCACGGTTTTAGCCCTGAACTAAAAACCACCATCAAGATTAAATCCTCTGCTTAGCATGTAACAGTGACATTGTTGCGGGGTAAGCACTAGATGGTGACAGACGAAAATAAGATTAATAAGGCGAAGTAGATAGACGTTACCAGGAAGAGAGCAGCCGGCTCAGGCCCGGAACATGACCAATGAAGCACTGATGCAAGTAGCAATTATCCTTCTAGCATGTTAATGCTGAGAACACTAAAATGATATATTGAAGCAGTGGAGCCTCAACTGATGAATGTTGGGGAAGTTGAGCCTTGAATACAAAGACGAGTGTTGAGGGGGTGGAGCCGTCAGAACTATCATGAATATTGAGGCAGTGGAGCCTGTCAACACAATGGTGAGTATTGAGAAAGTAATAAATCTCAATACTAGGGTGAAGATGTGTTAAGGCACTGAAGCATGACAACACAAGTGAGTGTTGAGGAGGTTGTGCGTCTCAACACTGATGAAGATGTGTTGAGGCAATGAAGCCAGCCAACACCAATGAAGATATGTTGAGGCAGTGAAACCAGTTAACACAGGTGAGTGTTGAAGAAGTGAAGCCAGCCAACACTGATGAAGATGTATTGAGGAAGTGAAGCCATTCAACACAGGTGAGTGTTGAGGCAGTGAATCCAGCCAACACAGGTGAGTGTTGAGGCAGTGAAGCCAGCCAACACTGACGAAGATGTGTTGAAGAAGTGAAGCCAGTCAACACAGGTAAGTGTTGAGGCAGTGAATCCGGTCAACACTGATGAAGATGTGTTGAGGCAGTGAAGCCAGTTAACACTGATGAAGATGTGTTGAGGCAGTGAAGTCAGTAAACACGGGTGAGTGTTGAGGCAGTGAAGCCATCCAACACTGAAGAATATGCGTTGAGGCAGTGAAGCCAGTCAACACAGGTGAGTATTGAGGCAGTTATGCGTCTCAACATTAGAATATTCAAAATTTTATTTGGTATGCCTAATAAATATAAAGCATTTAGTTCAAGGGTAGTTACTTAGCTCTATCTCCGCTAGGCATGTCCTTCGCACATAAATGTGCTTTGGATGTATTAGGCTTTCTCGTGAGTAAGCAGCATCAGGCGTTAATGATGACATCAGGATGACGAAGGATTGATGAAGACTCGAGTTGTAGCCGGTGACGGCAAAGTAAGGGATAGCGGATTGGTGTTCTCAAAGTAAATAGTAGCAGCGGGATGCAGTCCCCACTCTGAGTGTGACCATCAAGAGGAAGAAGTTTTTCAGATAAGAGTCTTGGTGTAGAGATTTTTTTTTAGCACCCCCGGTCTCAGTGTTGCCATCTTGATATATCATCTTGACTCTTGAAGATATTCTCGAGAATAAGACTAGATTGAGATACGTGTAGAGTAAGCTTCACACGAACCCAACGCCTATGTGTTTGCTCCAAGATCATTAAGGCTCCGCTCTTCATAGACGTTGGGAGGATCTATCTTTTGGTTAAAACCGATGACTCGCACCGGGATCTTCGAGCATGAATGGGACTTTCGCAAACTTTTGATCAATAATCCGGCATCGTGATAACGCCAGTTCCCAAGTATAGCTCTCTTGTGATCCACCACCGTGGCCGAGAGATGGCTTTATAAGGCTATCATGCCTTTAGATGTTCAACCCACTCATATAAAACAAGAGGCGTCAAAGCCTCCATGTGTTGTTTGTTGTTGTTGATGTCTTTGAGACCGGAGTAAGAAATCGAATTGACATTAGAGATCACGCCGGCTTGGAGAGTTTGAAATGTCAAGTATCATGAGGTGAATGCTTGCTCTGTACTTCATAGATGATTGAGTATTGGTTGTTTATTGACGAAGTGATAAGAATGTTGTTCGGTTTGGTAAAGAATTTTCTCTAAAAGGAAATAATACTTTGTTTAATGAATTGAAATCTCAAATACAGAATGCAAGATATTGCAAACATTTTGGAGGAATTAAAAATTACATTAACGGAGAAATATCGGGATGGCAGTACAATATTTAGGTATTGAAAGGCTTGATTATCCTAACATGTATCGGTATTTTAGGCTCGTCAGTACCTATGATCTTGTAATAACCACCTAGCATGACTCCTGTGACTATGTAGGGCTCATCCTTATCACTTGGAAGGTTCGATGTAGAGAGTCGATTTGCATTGGTATCCTTCAATATCATGTCTCCAACTTGAAAGGAATCAGGCCCAGGAGCTGCTACCTGACTTTCGAGGTTCTTGTTTCCGAAAAAATAAAACTATAGCCCTCTCGTAAAGTACTAAATATGATCAGCTTCCTATTCCCACCACCTGGTCACAGCTGGGTTGATTGCTGATTCAAGTCCCCAGGCTTTGATGGGACATGGGATAGTTGGTTGCAAAGGAGGTTGTTGAGCAAAACTTACTTGCATGAGAAACCTAGCGAGGCAGGACGACACGTCTTTCCGTGTAATTGCTTCGTATCCATCTCTGTGAACTAGTGGTAATTTGGTAACAAGCAATCTTCGGGGTTTGATGACTTGTTGGAGATCCTCAGAGGTTTGGACAATGGCAAAGCTAGTACTCCCAGTGTTCTCTTGTTGTCATGCATCTATGAGCGTCTCAGGACCATGTCATAATTTGGATATTCTTTAACAACATGGAGCGTGGCATCTGGATGTCTCCTATCTTCATTTAAAGAGTGATGCAACCATAGACGCTCCTGAACTTTCCTTCTGAACGACAGTGGATAGCTTCTCGCTTGGAAATCCCTGCAGGTTTCAGAGTCTGGATAGTGCCAATGTTGAGATCAGCGCCAGTCGTGTCTTCTAGAGGATATTTTGGCTTAAGAGTAGCTTCATCAATTGAAGGTAGCCGCTTTCCTGACACAACACAATTTAGAGCAGCAAAGATATCTTGACGTTGTTCCTTGGAAAAATAAAAAAGTTCGCACATATGCTCCCTCATTGATTGTACGGTTTTGTAGATGAGTCCCCAGAAAGCATGAAATTTCTAATAGGAAGAGGGTCTCTATGTACTCCTTATGTATCCAAGTGAAGCTCCCCTGAGTCGATCTTCTCCTTGAAGATGCGCTTCAATCTGTTGCAGTCACTTGTAGGATGGTTGATGAACCTATGGAAGTAGTATTACTTGTGATCTTCAATTTCTCGTTTGGTTAGAGGACGCCTGAGGGGAGCTAGCTTGATGGCGCGATCTTGTACCCAGAACTCCAAGAGTTCAATCACCTCTTCCATTGGAATAGGGAAATCCGAGAATGATGGAGTTTCCTTTGACCTGTGTAAAACGGGAGTCGGACGCTTAGATTGTTGATAGTCATTCCCCGGATGCCTTCTCTTTCCACCCTCTCTAGTGGTTGATTGGAGGTTGGATCTTTTATTGAAGGACGATGCTTTTCTGAACATCCTTGCGAGCTTCTTCATTGTGGGATAGTTCGGATCGACTGAGTAAAGCAGCAGCCGGTCTCTTAGCAGCTTCTAATACAATATGGGAATGCATATTTTCCAAGAAAGATGTATATAATGGATTCTGTTAGATCACTGCTCGGTCGAACTCGCAAGCGTTGCTATCTCAAGCTTGTTTGTCAAGTTTAGTTGCCAAAACTATAGTCTTGATTTCTAGTCTACTTATAGCTAAGTCTCGGATTATGATAGAATGTGTAGTTGAGCTTTAGGCTTCACGGCGTTCATCGATTGAAGACGAAGAACTAATAAGGGGAGCTTGTGGAACTTCATCAACAAAAGTTATGTGGAGACTTGAACTCATCTATCACTCAAAAGTATATTTCTACTCTATCTCCTATTTGAGACAAAAGTCGTATAGCTATATAGCTTCGATTATACACATTTGATATTTCGAAAATGAGTTTAAATCGCTTATATATTTCTCAAATATGTGTTGGTAAGCTTTCGCTTTAACCAAGTTCATCTTATATTCTTGACGAAAGTCAAAAGATGATCATGTGAAAATCGCTTTGGTAACATCTTATATGATTTGTGTGAGACTCATTTGGTGTAGACTCGGAATATTTCGTATTGATCATTTAATCACTTGAAAATTGCTTTGAAGCTAATAGTTTGTGTGAGACAGCTATTGCCATCTTCTAAGAATGTTTTAATAATTGAAATGGGAGTCTAAAACAATTAACCCTTAATTGGATATAACACAAAGATGCGTACTTGTATGCTAAACCAAGTAAGTTATTCAAGTCCGGAACCATAGTATGCATACCCGTATGCGTATTGGTTTGTTAGTTGAAGTCCGGGAACTTAGTATGCATACCCGTATGCGTACCGGCGTAAGTTCAAGTCTGGGAATTCAACTGAGGTTTGTCATGTGCGACAGTATGCGTACAAGTTCGCATACTGGAGAACCCAGACCTAGTCCAGTTACTTAGGTATGCGTACACGTTTGCATACTTGAGTGGGGAACTAATACATTTATAAATTAAGGAATGCAATCTTTTGCAAACCATGGCTATAATTTTCTTGAATTGATTCGAGTGAATCAAAATCAATTTTGCTTCAATTGTGTCTTGTATACTTCTATGAGAATATACACAATTGAACAACTCTATAACTAATTTCATTTGAGTCATTTGAACTAGTTGTGTTAAGATGAACAAGGTTGATATGAAAGTGTTCATACGGATAACTTTGTTAACTATTGTTGAACCAACCAAGTGTACACGTTTAGGTACGGTTACCCGTATCTAAATGAAGTCACATTTCATTTGTGTGTAACAAGCTAAGTTCGATCTAACGGTTAAAAGATATTAGCTTGAGTCTAATCAGGTTTTCATCTGACACTGAATATTGAATACTTTGTTACCAAGGTAACATTGATTGCAAACCTGATTTGAAGACTATATAAGGGAGAACTTTAGCAACTGGGAAACCTAATCCCCACACCTCCCGTGTGATACTAGTTGCGACTAGAGTCGATTCTCCTTTAACCTAGGTTTTTCCTAAAACCATTATAGGTTAACGACTTAAAGACTTCATTGGGATTGGGAAGATAGACCCAACTATTTTCTCTGTAGTTGCGTGTTCTGATCTTACTTTGTTTTATTGTATTGAGTACTATCTTATCTAAGATTTGCTCGAGATTTATTCTACGATAGGTAAGATAAAAAGTAGTCACAAACATCTTCGTCTCATCGTTTGTGATTCCACAATATCTTGTTTCGCTACTATACGATTAAGATTATTGTGAGGTGATTGATATTACTAGGTTGTTCTTCGGGAATATAAGTCCGGTGTATCATTTGGTTCTTGTTCACCTTGATTTATTAAAAGACGGAACAAAACTCATAGGTATTTATATATGAGACAGATTTATCTATTTAATAGACTTTTCTATGTGAAATAGATTGGTTTATCAAGTCTTCAAATTTGGGTCGTAGCAACTCTTAGTTGTGGGTGAGATCAGCTAAGGGAATCAAGTGCGTAGAGTCCAGCTGGGATTCAGATGCGTAAGGAACGCGACTGTACCTTGATCAGTATGGGATTGGTTAGGGATCAACTACATTCCAGTCCGAAGTTAACTTGTAATAGGCTATAGTATGCGTGGCTTAATACGATGTGGTGTTCAAATCCGGACTAGGTCCCGGGTTTTTCTACATTTGCGGTTTCCTCGTTAACAAAATTATGGTGTCTCTGTGTTATTTCTTTTCCGCATTATATTTTCAATATAATTGAAATATCACAGGTTGTGCGTAGTTCAATCAATTAGATAATCAAACCTTTGGTTGTTGATATAAATTGATTGGCACTTGAACATTAGTCTTTGGTACCGTTCAAGTTGTTTCTCATAATAATCAGTCTCACGGATTTCTATCTGTTTGATTTGCTGATTACATTGATAAATAGAGATATAACTCTTGGATGTATTTTCCTTGATTGAGTCTGACTATCTAGTTGATTCTCTTGGAAATATATTGGAGTTAGTCCATACAGATTGCCTAAACGAAATATCGGGTGTGGTTGTTAGACCCCCGTTTTTTCAATTGGTATCAGAGCAGGCAAACACGTTTAAGACCTCATAAGTCTGTGTTTGTAGCAATCTAAATCTGTGAGAAGAAAATTGTCTCATTCGTACGCATACAAAAATGTCTTCCAAAGTTTTTGATTATGCCAAATGTCTTGGGATTACCTCAAAGGATAACACCTTAGCTGATTCTTCCGAATCCCGAGGTAGAAATTTTTTTCTATCAAGTTCTGATAACATTCCCTCTGATGAGACATTTGACACTGAAAAAGTGGGGGTCTAACAACCACACCAAATATTTCGCTTAGCAATCTGTATGGACAAACTCCAATATACTTTCTAGAGAATCAACTAGACAGTCAGACTCAATCTAGATAAAAAGTATATCAACGAGTTTACATCTCAATCTATCGATTTGATCTTTACTCAAGCAAATAGAATTCTGCGAGTCTTTATCAAAGAGAGATAACTTGGATGGTACCAAAGACCAATATCCAAGTGTCAATCAATTTAAATCAAACACCAAAAGGTCGGATATTCTAATTGATAGAACAACGAACAGCCTGTGATATTTCAATTATATAAACAAATATAATGCGGAATAGAAATAACACAGAAACCAGAATTTTGTTAACGAGGAAACCGCAAATGCAGAAAAAACCCAGGGACCTAGTCCAGATTGAACACATACTATATTAAGCCGCTACAGACTCTAGCCTACTCCAAATTAACTTCGGTATGGACTGTAGTTGAACCCCAATCAATCTCACACTGATCCAAGGTACAGTTATGCTCCTACGTCTCTGATCCCAGCAGGATGCTACGAACTTGATTCCCTTAGCTGATGTCACCCACAACTAAGAGTTGCTACGACCCAAAGTCGAAGACTTTAATAAACAAATCCGTATCACACAGAAAAGTCTATAGTAATAGATAAATTCTTCTCCCACGAATAAACCTATGAGTTTTGTTCCATCTTTTGATAAATCAAGGTGAACAGAACCAATCAATAACCCGGACTTATATTCCCGAAGAACAACCCTTAGTATTATTGATCACCTCACAATAATCTTAATCGACGCAATGGAAAAAGATATTGGTGAATCACAAACGATGAGACGAAGTGTTTGTGATTTCTTTTCTATCTTGCCTATCGGAGATATAAATCTCAAGCCAATTATTTCAATTGTACTCGTAGAAATCGCAAGATCGGATCACATAACTACAAGAAAAGTAGTCCCGATCTCAGCTTCACAATCCCAATGAAGTCTTTAAGTCGTTAACCTGGTTTTAGAAGAAGAAAACCAAAGGTTAAAGGAGAATCGACTCTAGCTTAGCAAACTAGTATCACACGTAAAGTGTGGGATTAGGTTTCCGATTCTAGAGTTCTCCCTTATATAGTCTTTCAAATCAGGGTTTGCAATCAATGTTAGCTTAGTAACAAAGCATTCAATATTCATCGTTAGATGAAAACCTGATTAGATTCAAGCTAATATTTCTCAACCGTTGGATCGAAAACTTAGCTTGTTACACACAAACGAAATGTTCAATTTTGGGTTTATGAACCGTACCCAAACATTAACATTTGTTGGTTCAACAATAGTCAACCAAATGTTAGCCATATGAACACTCTCATATCAACCATATTCTTCTTCACCATAACTAGTTCAAATGACTCAAATGAACTAGTTAGAGAGTTGTTCAATTGCTTAGATCTTATGTAACTACACAAGACACAATCGAAGCAAAACGGTTTGATTCACTCGAATCGGTTCATGAACTTTATAGCCACGGTTTGCAAAAGCATTCCTTAGTTTATATAAACATTAGTTCAAGAACAACCGGTTTTAAATATAACCTACTCAAGTTCGCGGACTGGGTTCGCGGACATAAGCTCATGGAACGAGTACACAAACTCCAGCACAATTTCTCGGGTGAGAACTTCCGCCAGTTCGCGGACTTGGCTTGTGCCACTTCCATTTCTCTTGATCAACAAAGTTCGCAAACTTTGGTTCAAGGAATAAGAACTTATACATATATGTGTTTCCAAAAAAATGCTTATATCCTACCAATGGTTATGTAATCTAAACTCTCATTTCAATCATTGAAACATTCTCAGAGAACGTTATATAGCCGTTATTCACATACCATTTTTCGTCAGAGCAATTTCCAAAGTGATTGAAACATATCATGACTTTCGTCACTAGGTAAAGATGAATTCGGTTAAAGCGAAAGCTTACCAACACATATTTCGAGAAATAGATAGCGAGTTAAACTTGGCTCGAAATAACAAATGTGTATAATGAAAGTCTATACGTATAAACGACTTTTGTCTCAAGAATAGTAGATAGAGTAAATAGACTTTTGAGTGACAGATAAGTTCAAGTCTCCACATACCTTTTAGTCGATGAAGTTCCACCGGTTCCTCGAGTAGTCCTTCGTCTTGTATGATGATTGCCATGGAGTTCTTGAGCTCAACTACACTTTCTATCCTAGTCCGAGACCTTTAGCTACATAGGCTAGAAATCAAGACTTATAGTTTTGATCACTAACATTGACAAACATGCTTGAGATAGCAACGCATACGAGTTCGACTGAGCAATGCTCTAATGACACAATATCGGAAGCAAAATGGAACTCACTAGAACGTTAAAAAAATCTGCTGATATTATTGATATTCAAGATTCTAAAATAATGTCTCTTGAAGAAAAACATGCTCAGTTCATTGATGAACTTGATTTTTTTTTTGCTAGGTCAAAATGGTTTATTAGCAAAAAAACGTAATTACAAGAATTACAAAATGGGAGGCTCAAGGCCTCTCCACCCCCCATAAACCAAAGGGGAGAAAATAACATCAAAGTAGATAACAAAATTAAGTTGTTAAACACAAAGAAGAAAAATAGAAAAAAAAGAAAAAAAAGGCAAAATACCTAAATCCTATTCAACTCTAAATTAGCTTTATGTTGTTGCAGCAAAAAGTTGTGTTCGGCTATAGATTTCCCAATCCTACACAGACCCGGAGATCTCCCTTGTTGCACTTTAATACCCAACTCACTACTATCATGTTCCGAAGTTTTTGGAGTCTTCATTCTTATTGCTTGATCTTGTATTTCTTTGAATACTCTTTACGAAAATCTAAATCCTTCAAAAACTTTTGTTGAATATCAAAAGTTTTTATTGTACAAAGAACCTCATGTTCCTTTTTGGTTAACTTAGGCAAATTCCCCTGTTGGTTCGGAGAGGTGTCAGGCCCACTATTCTTAACTGTTTCCGAAGCCCGGTTGGTTTCCAAAACCAAATATGAGTCTCTTTTTCACGCATTAATCATCCACATTTTCAAGAAAAGCCGCCTTCTTCGTTGCCTCAACCGCATTCACCTTTATATTCTTGTTTTTATTGTCATCCACAATTGTACCCCACTCTTTTAATTCTTAACTTCATCTGCCATACTATTCACGTCCAAAATAGTATCATCGTCCTTTTCAGAATCACATTGTTGCACTTCCTCCTCATTATCATCTCCAAAACCCATTTCTGAGCTTAGAGAGCCATATTTTTTTGTGCAAACAATTTCATAAGGACTGAGCACAACATCAGTGAAGGGAGTAAAAGTAAATTTGGCTGGAGAGTTCTTACCCTTAACTTTTGTCCAATCGTTATTAGAAGTAACTACAGACTTGCCATCCAAATTGGAGTTTTCCAAAGAGGTCGCAGAATTATTATCTTCCGTACCATCCTTAGTTTGCTTGGACACGGAATCTGACCTGGCTGCGGACTGAGCTTCCTTACCAGTCTTAGTCTTTTGCTTGGATACGGAATCTAATTTGGCTTCAGACTGAGTTTCCAGATGTTGTAAAACTACCGTACCATCCTTGTTCACAGCTTTAGAAATTCTACGAGAATCAAGAGCCTCTTGCACTGCAATAGCGTTTTTACATTTAATCAAATTCATCTGAGCTTCACGAAACCCTTCTTCAGAGTTAGCAAGACCCTTCTTCAATTGTTCAACACTTATTGAAGCATCAGAAGTATTTTGAAAAGCAGCATCTCGTGCAGCATCATTCACCAGCAAACTGTTAACTGACCCTGCATGGGTTGCATGAGTGTGATGTTATCACGTACATCCGTAGCATCCGATTACTATCTTTGATCCGATTATCTAAAGCAACTTGTTTATCAACAACAATAACATGAAGAGCTTCAACTACGATCTGGAATAACCGGAGCGGTCTTACCTTGTCTTTATTACTCTCAACTTGCCATTCCATGCCTGGAGGATTATCATTCCTAACTCTAGGAATTTGCTCAATTGCAGACACCTGAAGTTGGTTATTTTTCACTTTGTTGCCTGGTTTCTTTCTACAATCATCATCTCCGTGACCAATAATGTTGCATTTAGAACAGAATTTAGGTCGTTTATGAATATCCATATATTGCCAGAATTCCTTTCCATTAGCTTTCAACAAAATTCTTTCAGGGATGTGCTTTGAGAAATCAATATCAATAAGAACTGAAGCAAAATAACCATATTCCAAATTTTAGGGTTTTTTCATCAACTACAATTGGAGTGCCAAAACTCTTACCGATTGAAAGAAGGGATTTTTCAGTCCATAACTCCATTGGTAATTCAGGGAACAAGACCCATATAGCAGCATGAGAAGTACGCTGCTTATTTGGGTTAAAACTAGGATACCAATCCTGTAGCTGAAGAACTTGATTTTTAATGATGGCTTTTGGACCATTACGAATTTTTTCTTTGTCGTCAGCTGTTGATAACATGATTATGAAAAAACCTTTGCGCATGGGAAGAAACTTCACGTCTTGTCCAAGATGCCATTGTTCAACTAGAGCTTGTTTAACTTCAGGAAACTTCACGCCTGTGAATTCCAAACGAGCTATGAAACTATGCTTGAATGGTTTACATCCTTCTTGAAAGAAATCCACGGGGGATTTCCAACGCCGCTCTCCTTCTTTCAAAGTAGGATTAGGAAGAGAGGAAAGATCAATAGATGTAGGGTTTAGGGTTTTCTTTCCTTTGAGAATATCCACAAACGAACTAGGTTTGGTTGCACCAGCTGATGTAGTCATTAAACCCGTGTTATTAGAAGTTGTTTCATGCTGTTCTCCCATTGCCGATCATCAAAAGATGATCAAACAAGGGAGAAAACGTGAAAAAAATTAAAAAGCCTAAAATCTCAAGCAAAAATCGCCAGAGCACTTAGGAGAGAGAAAAAAAACTCATTGATGAACTTGAGAATTCTCTTAATCGAGAACGAGAACTCTGAAGATCGTTGAGTCATTCTCTAACAATATTGAAAACCTTGTTCAAGAAACTACCCTACAACGTGAAATGATTAGTGTTCTTGAAGATATTGTTAAAGAAGATTCAATTAGAGAAAAACGTTTCATCGAGACTCATTCATCAGATCTGGACAACTTTCGTGTTGAAAAAGAGAAACTGGTTGCATCTCTTCATTTAGCCCAGAATAGTGCAAATCCTTGGAAGGCAAAATTTCTGTTTTAATGAGTAAACCTTCTTCAGGCAAATCTCTAATTCTCTTAAGGGATTACAAGACATTAAGAAAAATACTCCAAAGGAAGCATCTCTAAGACATGTTCACATGACTTGCGTCTTCTAATAAGGCTACTAATTTAAAAACAGGTTCCTTCCGATGTTTCTCTTCCATGAACTTGTTCATTTTGTGGGAAAAGAAATCATTATAATTCACATTGTTTTGCTAGAAAGAAACAGATTTCTGATCTTCAAAATCTACTTCTTGTCGACAGGGTGAATTGTCTGACGACATCTACAATGGATTTCATTCCTGCAGAAAACCAGAATTCTCATGCACAAGGTTTCCAAAGTCACTCTTCTAGAAATCTTTACAGGAATCGTATCCCTTTTAATGGTGTTAATATTTACACTACAAATGTACATATTCCAAGTGCTAATAAGAAGATGTCTGGTAGACCCAAGTCTAGAAGATGGAATTTTCTCAATTCTGACCCTCTGGAACCAATCTCTAGAGATCCTAGATTTAATCCTCAGAAAAATCCTTATGATAGAAGCTCAAAAAGGTTTATTTCTTATTTTTCTGGGATAAGAAATAACCAAAGGAAGGTAAGGAATACAAGGCTCAAACATTTAGATGGTACTTACAGTTCAGCTCTCAGTGTTCTTGGTGGGATTACATCTCACTTTGCTACCTAGCTCTAGGTAATTTCATCCTTGTATCTAACTTGAGAGTTGCAAGGATGACATTTGCGTAGATGCTCAAGTCTACCGTAGGTTACCATTTGTCTTGTGTTTGATTTAGCTATTTTCTTCGTTTGTGAAAGTTGAGTCATACCTTGACTCCAAGTAACTAATGCATCTTTTCCATTTGCTATGATTAAATCTTTTAATTATTGAGCTTGAAGGTAAGAAATATGTGAAAACAGAAATTATTTCCTTATTCTTGGATCTTTTCGCATCCATTAACCTTTCATAACAGGTCCACGAATGTCCGTGTCTTTCTTGGGAGTCTTAGGGTTTTCATAACAAGGGTGTCCTTCTTTGATTGTAAACATATATTTGTTTTGTTTTGTTTTTCCTTCCTAATAAAAAAAAAATGGAAAACTCCCAAGACCCTCGGGGAAGTGGTGAATCTTGAGATGGAAGAAGACATTAAAGGATGCGATTATGTTCAAGAACTTTTCTTGAAAAAAATGATTAAAAGGAAAGATTACAACTCCTGGATTGGAGAATTTGTCAAGGATTTAATTTTTTTCGTAATGACTCTAGGGTCGAATTTGAAAATCTTCAACCGCAAATTAATTAGCTATTT
Source organism: Papaver armeniacum (assembly GCA_023531295.1). NCBI lineage: Eukaryota > Viridiplantae > Streptophyta > Magnoliopsida > Ranunculales > Papaveraceae > Papaver > Papaver armeniacum. Next base: position 163,035 of record JAJJWW010005957.1, on the reverse strand, counting down.
GATGGACATACCGAAATCCTTGAAAATCAAAAGATCTTGATTCGAAATCGAAGAAACTCATCGTGGACCGTGTCAAAGCTAGGCAAACTTTCCCGCATTGTTGATCGGAAAGTTAATGTTCTAACTCATGAACATGGAGTCTCTACTACGGTCAAAAAGAATCAATGATATCAGTGATACCTTTTTTATGATGGACCCTTTCAAAGGTATGATGTTATCAAAGAAACTTGATTTTGTCTAGGAAACTACTTATGAGAATTTATTCTTGTGTTTTAAGAAGGATAACTAGGGTTTGGAATAGCCTATATTGTGATTACACATTGCTATTGCCAACGTTTTTCATCTTGCAATGTTTTTAGATTTATTTATTTAAATTCTAAAGTTTATTTGGAAGATGGTTTTATATATTGCAAAAATTGTTATGGGATATGTGTGTTTCGTCCCGTGAACTATGATTGTCCCATATATGTCAAAAGTTAAGTCTATTATGTCGGTATGCAAATATTGATGGAAAATAAAATGAAATTTTGATGTCAAAGATTAAGTCTATTGTGTCAGTATGCAAATATTGATGAAAAATAGAATGAATCTTTGTATATCCCACAATATTGATCTTTCCCTGATCCACTTCTATATGAAAGTACTCGTACGTCTCCGTAAGTTTTCTTATGTTGAGCATTTCCGATTAAATTAATCATGGGTTCTCTTGTGGTTAATTTAATTGAGTTTTCTGATACAAATTCATGCTTCATGTAATTAGTTAATGTCCAAAGAAATCCTTCTTTTCTTGTAAAAGTAAGGTCACTCTTGTTGTTCTTTCGGGAATGACATTTTATGGGGGGGAGTTCTTAATTGAACTTGTGCTTAATTGCCAAATATTTGAGGGGAGTGCGGCTGTGGAATATTGTAGGAGTTATATTGTATCTTTATAAACTCCTTGATGAATACACTAAGTTTCGACTATGTGAAATCATCGAAACAAATTAAGTTGATATGTTCTCTTTTAGTCATGAAGTATCTCTATTAGAATTTCATTATGATCTCGCTAGTTTTCGTACCTTTGCTATTTATATTGATAAAAAGGGGAGAATTATTGTGTAGTTCACACTACAAATATATATAGTTTACTGGATCATTATGTAAGGGGAGTGGTTTTCATTGTGAAATGAAATATTGACTAAGGGGGAGCGATACATATCACCATAGTATTGTTGTCAAAGTTGTGATGCAATTGGACTTTGGTGTTGTGTAATAATACTATGATATATTGTTATAGCACTGTTGTGTAATACCGTATAACAATACGAAAACATCTTGTTTTTATATATTGTTATAGCTACGGATCTTCAACAACTATGATGCTGAGTTGAACACGTTCAGAATCACTGGAGTACTTCGAAGTGACAAAGATTTCGAGTAATGTTGAAGAACCAAGGAAATCAAGCATTTGGATGAGAAGCTACAAAGTTTATTTATTTTGTAATCCATATGTATTGATAGTTTTTCAGTAAGATTGACAAAGGGGAGATTGTTAGAGCAATGCTCGGTCGAACTCATAGCGTTGCTATATCAAGCTTGTTTGTCAAGTTTAGTGTCCAAAACTATAAGTCATGATTTCTAGTCTACTTATAACTAAGTCTTGATTAGGATAGAATGTGTAGTTGAGCTTTAGACTTCATGACGTTCATCGATCAAGACGAAAAACTACTAAGGAGCTTGTGGAACTTCATAAACAAAAGGTATGTGGAGACTTGAACTCATCTATCACTCAAAAAGTCTATTTCTACTCTATCTCCTATTTGAGACAAAATTTGTATAGCTATATAGACTTCGATTATACACATTTGATATTTCGGCTGAGTTTAACTCGCTTACATATTTCTAAAAATATGTGTTGGTAAGCTTCGCTTTAACCAAGTTCATATTATATTCTTGACGAAAGTCAAAAAGATGATCATGTAAAAATTGCTGGTAACATCTTATATGATTTGTGTGAGACAAATCATTTGGTGTCGACTTTAATGTTTCGTATTGATCATTTTCTCACTGAAAATTGCTTTGAAGCAAATAGTTTGTGAGATAGCTATTGCCATCTTCTAAGAATGTTTCAATGATTGAAATGGGAGTTTATAACAATTAACCATTAATTGATATAATACAAGTATGCTTACTTGTATGCTAAATGTTGCAAGTTATTCCAAATCCGGGAACCATAGTATGCATATCCTTATAAGTACTGGTTTGTTAGTTGAAGTCCGGCAACTTAGTATGTACCATCGTAAGTTCAATTCCTAGTAATTCAACTGAGGTTGGTCATGTACGACATTATGCGTACATGTTCGCATACTGGCAAACCCAGACCAAGTCCGGCTACTTAGTTATGCATACCCGTTTGCATACTTGAGTGGGTTATGTTCTAAAATCGGTTTGTTCATGAACTAATACATTTATAAATTAAGGAATGCAATCTTTTGCAAACTATGGCTATAATGTTCATGAATTGATTCGAGTGAATCAAAATCGATTTTGCTTCAATTGTGTCTTGTATACTTCTAGAAGAATATAAACAATTGAACAACTCTATAACTAATTTCATTTGAGTCATTTGAACTAGTTGTGTTAAGATGAACAAGGTTGATACGAAAGTATTCATATGGCTAACTTCGATTAGCTATTATTGAACCAACCAAGTGTACACATTTAGGTATAGTTACCCATATCTAAATGAAGTCACATTTAATTTGTGTGTAACAAGCTAAGTTCGATGTAACTGGTTGTAAGATATTATCTTGAGTCTAATCAGTTTTCATTTAATGGTGAATACTGAATGCTCTGTTACCAAGGTAACATTGATTGCAAACCCTGATTTAAAGACTATATAAGGGAGAACTCTAGCAACTGGGAAACCTAATCTCCACACCTCCTGTGTGATACTAGTTAAGACTAGAGTCGATTCTCCTTTAACCTAGGTTTTTCCTAAAACCATTATAGGTTAACGACTTAAAGACTTCATTGTGATATTGAAGCCGACTCCAACTATTTTCTGCAGTGAGTTGCGTGTTCGGTCTTACTTTGTTCTATCGTATTGAGTACTATCTTCTCTAAGATTTTCTCGAGATTTAATCTCCGATAGGAAAGATAAAAAGTAGTCACAAACATCTCTGTCTCATCATTTGTGATTCCACAATATCTTGTTTCGCTACCGTACGATTAAGATTATTGTGAGGTGATTCATATTACTAGGATGTTCTTCGGGAATATAAGTCCTACACATAATTTGGTTCATGTTTACCTTGATTTATCAAAAGACGAACAAAACTCATTGATATTTCTGTAGGGAGACAGATTTATCTATTCAATAGAATTCTCTGTGTGAGACAAATTTGTTTATCAAGTCTTCGAATTTGGGTCGTAGCAACTCTTAGTTGTGGGTGAGATCAGCTAAGAGAATCAAGTGCGTAGAGTCCTACTAGGATTCGGAGGCGTAAGAAATGTGACTGACAGAGCACCGCTCTTCGGTTTAAACTCGCATGCGTTGCTATCTCAAGCATGTTTGTCAATGTTAGTGATCAAAACTATAAGTCTTGATTTCTAGTCTACTATAGCTAAGTATCGGACTAGGATAGAAAGTGTAGTTGAGCTCAAGAACTCCATGGCGATCATCATACAAGACGAAGAGCTACTCAAGGAACTGGTGGAACTTCATCGACTAAAAGGTATGTGGAGACTTGAACTTATCTATCACTCAAAAGTCTATCTACTCTATCTCCTATCGTGAGACAAAAGTCGTTTTTTATATAGACTTTGATTATACACATTTGCTATTTCAAGCCGAGTTTATCTCGCCTATCTATTTCTCTAAATATGTGTTGGTAAGCTTTCGCTTTGGCCAAGTTCATCTTTACCTAGTGACGAAAGTCATGTTTCAATCACTTTGAAAATGGCTATGACGAAAAATAGTTTGTGAATAACAACTATATAACGTTCTCTAAGAATGTTTCAATGATTGAAATGAGAGTTTAGATTATATAACCATTGTTTGATATAAGCATTGTGTGGAAACGCATACATGTATAAGTCCTTATTCCTTGAACCGAAGTATGCTTGCTTTGTTAATCAGAAACCGGAACAACAGTCGCGAACCCGGTCCGTGAACTCGTCGTAGGTTCTCATCCCGAGAAAATCTGGGAGTTTGTAAACTTCTTCCGGAACTTAAGTCCGCGAACCTAGTCCGCGTGACTTGAGTTGGTTATATCTAAAAACGATTATTTGTGAACTTATACTTATATAAACTAAGGAATGCAATTTGCAAACCGTGGCTATAAAGTTCATGGATCGATTCCAGTGAATCAAATCGTTTTTGCTTCGATTGTGTCTTGTATACTTCTATAAGATCTAAGCAATTGAACAACTCTCTAACTAGTTCATTTGAGTCATTTAAACTAGTTATGGTGAAGAAGAATATGGTTGATGTGAAAGTGCTCATATGGCTAACCATTTGGTTAACCATTGTTGAACAAACAAATGTACATGTTTGGGTACGGTTACACAAACCTAGAAACATGCATTTTATTTGTGTGTAACAAGCTAAGTTTTCGATCCAACGGTTGAAAGATATTAGCTTGAATATAATCAGGTTTTCATCTAACGGTGAATATTGAATGCTTTGTTACTAAGCTAACATTTATTGCAAAACCTGATTTGAAAGACTATATAAGGGAGAACTCTAGCAACTGGGAAACCTAATCCCCACACCTCCCGTGTGATGCTAGTTGTATAGCTAGAGTCGATTCTCCTTTAACCTTAGGTTTCTTATCGAGACCCTGTAAGTTAACGACTTGAAGACTTCATTGGGATTGTGAAGCCAGACCGATACTACTTTCTTGTAGTTGTGTGATCTGATCTTGCTGTTTCTATCGTATTGAGTACAATCATAACGATTGGCTTGAGATTGATATCTCCGATAGGCAAGATATAAAAGTAGTCACAAACATCTTCGTCTCATCGTTTGTGATTCCACAATATCTTCTTTCGCCGCGTCGATTAAGATTATTGTGAGGTGATTGATAATACTAGGCTGTTCTTCGGGGATATAAGTCTGGCTTATCAATTGGTTCCTGTTCACCTTGATTTATCAAAAGATGGAACAAAACTCGTAGGTATTTCTTTGGGAGACAGATTTATCTATTACCGTAGACTTTTCTGTGTGATATAGATTTGTTTATTAAAGTCTTCGACTTTGGGTCGTAGCAACTCTTAGTTGTGGATGAGATCAGCTAAGGGAATCAAGTGCATAGTATCCTACTGGGATCAGAGACGTAAGGAGCGCAACTGTACCTTGGATCAGTGTGAGATAGATTTGGGTTCAACTACAGTCCAGACCGAAGTTAGTTTGTAGTAGGCTAGTGTATGTAGCGGCTTAATACAGTGTGTGTTTAATCTGACTAGGTCCCGGGGTTTTTTTTGCATTTGCGGTTTCCTCGTTAACAAAATTCTGGTGTCTGTGTTATTTCTATTCCGCATTACATTTTGTTATATAATTAAAATATCACAAGTTGTGTGTTAAGTTCAGTCAATTAGAATATCCAACCTTTGGTTGTTGATTTACATTTATTGACACTTGGATATTGGTCTTTGGTACCATCCAAGTTATTTCTCTTGTATTTAATTAAACTCACAGATTTCTATTTGCTTGAGTAGGAATTAAATAGAGAGATCGAGATAATATAACTCTTCGATATACTTTATTAAGATTGAGTTTAGTTGATTCTCTTCAAAGTATATTGGAGTTAGTCCATACAGATTGCTAAGCGAAATATTAGGTGTGGTTGTTGTACCCCCGCTTTTTCAATTGGTATCAGAGCAGGCAAACACGTTAAAGACCTTATAAGTCCGTGTTTGTAGCGATCTGATTATGGACGAGTCTATCTCTAATAACGTACCAGTTCAGAAATTTCCAGATGATTCTCAAAGCTTGGATTCACCTGAGAGAACTGTCACATCTAAGTCAAACATTCTCTTAATGTAAAAACCATTGAAGTCCGGGGAAACACGCCTGAAGAACAGTTGGATGAACTTTCTGATGAAGGTGATTCAGATATTGATAGAGATGTTGATGAGGAAGTCTCTGAGTATGTGAAGGTTTTGAATTCGTTGGAAAAGAAGAAGATGAAAACTTCTCATGTCACTCCTCTTCTGACTTCTCTCTGTCGAGAAAACAAGAAATTGAGAAGATGTTACGCAGGTGTTTATGTTTCGAATTGTTTTAACGAATCGATCCTCAAGGATTCTGAGGAAAACCTACGTATGAAGTCACTTGAATGTGATAATATTTTTCAAAAGTACTTTTCGTTGGAAGAGAAACTTGCAGAATCTGAAGCAAGGTTTAACTCTCAACAAATTAGTTTTGATGACAGAGAAAGCGCTTTTCTCGCTCGAGAAAAACGTTTTGAGGCTGATTTAGCTGCTACTCTTGATAAAATCAAGATGTTGGAAGATAACTTGAAAAAGGTCAATACTAGTTCAAGCAACTTAACCACTATGCTAGGAGGAAGTAAAAATCATCGTGATACACGCGGATTGGGCTATAAGGGAATAAATTCTCCAAGTATTAGCAAAGAGGTAAAATTTGTCAAGGCTAGTGATTCTTCTCAACAAAAGGTTTCCATTGATGGCAAAAGTGAAATACCTTCACCGGCAGTTAAGGTTCAAAAGAGCAAAATATATCAACCTCCAAAATAAGCACACACGGATCGAGGTAAGAACATTCCTTATGTTTGCCACTATTACGGAAATAAAGGTCACCTGGAAAGGAGATGTCGTTTCCATATAAGGAATGAGAAACTTCATGATGTTCTTGTTTGGGCATTGTTTATGGGTGAAAACTATTCCTGCCGGATTTGGTAATTTGGGGTGTGTGGATGAGGAATGAATCTAAACCCTAAACAAATGCACTGCGCGGTGAGTGCTTGTAGATTCGGAAATCAATCAGGCAAGTCCTGGCCCTAAACCAAGAAATGGCCGTTCCCTGCACTCGTTTCGGTCACAAAGTGAAGGAGATGGGGTTGATCTTAGGTAGGGAAGCGAAGAAGGTGTTGAGATTGTGAAGGTGTTGGCTTGCTTATGACTTGTAATGAAAGGTGAGCAGGCTTACGATTGATGCAAGCGAGGCTCGGGTGTTTGAATACGTTTTGTATTAACACTTGGTTTCGTCTCGCCCGGACTTGTGTTGTTTTTCTCCTGTGTTGAAAATAAGGAGGAGAACCTATTTATACAAGTCATTTGAGCCTTATTCACGTCTCTCGTGGGAAGTGGAGGATGTGGAGTGATGGAGTAGTGGAGGTGTGTGTTGGTGTTACACGACCGCCTTGCCCACTTCTCCTCATCTCTAACCGTCCATGACTTCCTAACACGTTCTTGTGATGGTACGTTGCACGCCGCACGCCGTAAACCGCCGCACTCAATACCCCGCATGTATCCCCGCTTTGTGACATGATTGATGTCCAGAATGTGTGGATCGTGGGACCCACAAAAGTTAGCATGTAATGCTAATTGAATAACTCGTTATTCGGGAAGTTGATACTTGTGAAGTATCATGTGTATATTATGCAGTGCGCATCATGGTGTGGTAGAGTGATGGGTGGTGATTACCATGACGCCTCACTCCACCACCCTAACTCCCGACAGTGTTGTATAACCAAGCGGTGAAGTTGGACGGACGAGATGATCTTGGAGACACTCGTCGGACCGTTGATGGGATTAGGTTTTTCAAGAGGCGCGCAGGCATCATTCTTGACTTGGTTTAATCCAAGCTTGGGAGACGATTTTGGCCAGCCGACTGTATGCGTGTAGACGGCGATGACGGTGCAGCGCCCATACCCCATTACCTCACGAAAGTATGATCTCGGGCCACTCACCCGTCCGGTGAAGTTAGTGGTGAGATCAATTTATGACAAAACAGTGGTCAGCAAGAGCCGCACATCACGCCATCTTCAGCGCGTGTTCCAAGACAACCAATTCTTGGCCGGTGTTGGGTCGATCGCTCCGGGAGTGTAGGTGGTGGCTGGTGTTCACGCCTATACTGATTGTCCCATGAAAATGTGATCTAAGCCGCACAAATCGTCCGGTAGTTGAGTGGTCAAGATCAGTTTGTAATTTGGGAAGTGTGACCACGCAAGTTTGGACGCTGCTTTTGGGATAGCCGGGCATGATATGCCTTGGCCGACAGTGAGGGGATAGACGAGCCCACTTCGGTGGTCATGCCGGTATGACCGGACTCGCTTAATCTAACTGGGACCCCATTCGTGCCGAGAAGACGGACGCCGTGATGCTCAAAACCCTAATTTTGGGTTTCACTACGTGCAAGGCCATGCTATGTTTGGGCGCACGGTGGGATGACCAACCATGATTTGGTCCCCGACCGATTGGTCGGCATGTAGGCGGGCCTTACCTATGATTGTGTTGACATGCTCGGGGCCCTTTGGAATCTACATCTACACCCTCCATCTATACTGCGAAGATGGATGGTTGAGACCATTTTGCGACACATGTAATATGCCGCAAACCCTAATTTAGGGTTTCGCCCATACGCCCGGTTTGGACGTTTTTTGGCAAGCTATGCCAATATTTGGGAGGCCGACCATGCGGGGTCCGCGTTGGTTCTACAGTGAATATTCCATACCCGCAGGGGTTATGAATCGATCTCGGCCATCCAATCACGCCGGTGAGGTTGGATGAACGAGATCATATCCAGATGGGACATGGGACAAATCAGGATGCTGTCCGGGCTAGTATAACACACCGAGAGTTCTCAACGGGCTAGATAACACACCGAGAGTTGCAACCCGTACGGTATTTCGCATACGCTTTCATTATAATGCTTGAGGTTCGTGTTTGCTCACTGAGAGCAACACTCGACCGTCATGCCGCACCGATAATGAGTACAGAAATACAAGGCCGCCACGATTAATTAATAATGCTATAAATTCACAGAATATGGGATTGTTGCTACATGCTCCAAACTGGATGAATTTCATGTATTTAATTCAAAGAATGGGATTGTTGCCACATGCTCCATTCTAGGTGAATTAGTAAAGTGAAGGAGTATCCAACACTTATTAATGGCTTTATCTTTTACAAGATGTCAGCCGCATGATTTTTAGTTTTTCAATTTAACCTTAAATGAAAATCCACCATCAACATTATGTCCTCGCCTAGCACATAATGGTTACAGCTATTGTGGGGTAGGCATGAGATGGTGACATATACAAATGTAAGAAGACAAGATAAAGGAAGTCACTGGAGGATTCTCGGCGTGGGAAATCCTCCATACGTGCGCGATCTTAAGCCTTGATGGACCTGCTTCCTTCCTTAGGGTATTTGAATCGAGGAATCCAACAAGAGGAATCCTTGTTCTATTAGGATGCTTCTTAATTTTATGCATAAATAAACAACCCTTCTTTTTTCTCACGATTTTTTTTGTTTGAGAAATCTCCCGTCCGTGACCAACGCGCCGCTCCTGCCGAGCCTTGCTCAGTTATTCTTCTTAGGAGTTGCCGCCGTCAAAGGTAAGTTTCGTTTTTGTTTTTTTTTTTTTTTTTTTTTTTTTTTGTTTTTAATAGGAAAACCCTAATTTCTTAGGTAAAAATCTTTTGATAGATACATCATGCCCATTTTGCTAGAATTGTTTAGTTCGCGAGCCATGAATATGCCGCTTTTGCTTCTCTTCTTCCTCATTGCTGTATGCAAAACCTGTTTCAGGCCGTAGCTTGATAGAAATTTGGCTTAACCTATGAACACACCATGAGAAAACCGTGTTATAACACTTCGCAGATAACGAACGCGTCCCACCATGTGCGTTTTGATCCTACATGGGTCCCATCCACATGCTTGGATCGAAGTCGACCTCTACTAGCCGCCTTGTGCCCGGACATGAGGCTTGAGTAATATCAGGACTTGAAACCAATACAAGACTTGAAACCAATACCGACTTGAAACTTATACTGGACTTGAAACCAATACCGATTCGGAAACTAACACGCACTTGAAATCTCTGAGCCAGTGCTTGGACCCGATCTTGATCTTATGTATTCCAACGTGAATGCGATCGCACTCGTTTTTTTTTCAGGTACCGACTCCCGTATTTATTGTAGAATAAAGAAAAGAACTCTGTCGATATGCCTTCTCTGAGATAATCTCAAAGCCAAGTCGGAAGTGTTGATGCCTTCAAAGATATGCCGAACATTATTCTTTGAGTTGTTCACCTTGTCTTTTCCAAACATTAGAAACATCCCTCTCACAAGATAGTCCTGTGCTTCCGATTCGGAAAATATAGAAGCTGATCCATCTTCTTCTTTGGCACTTGTGATGAGGTTATGTCTTCAAAGAAATGAATATCCGCCATCTCCTATCGACTTCAAGACTTTTCATACTCCACTGGCCTCCTATGAAGGATGGATGAGGCGCATGTTGAATAATAAGAACATTAAAGCCAATTTGACCAAAGCGCAAATCCTCGATGTAGTCATGGCATCTGCTACTCTTGAAATTAAGAAAGATGCTGCAGGCTTGATTACTTTCATTTCTCGGTGGCGCCCTTATACTCATCTGACTATATCTAGATGGGGAGAGATGACTATTACTCCGAAACCGTAGCCGCATTGATGAACCTTCACGTTGCATGGAATCTTTATTATGAGCTTTCGACACGGAACAACGTGATCATGACACTATACTCCGAAGGTGGCGGACCATTCGATTTATCTAGACAAGGAGGAGAAAAAGATACAAGATGCTTTTACACCTGGTGGGTATGGAATGGTCTCACTGTGCCCAGCCAAATCGGAGTTGGAAAACGAGCTCGGTGTGATTGCATTCCTTGTCTTTTGTGGTTATCCAGAGATATATATGACGATTGTTACTGGAAAAAAACCATAGGGGGTGTTCCGGTTAAGATTGCTATAAAGCTAGCAAAAGGCGAAGTTCTTCCCTTAGGTGCCTTGTTCCTTGGATCATTGTATTCTCATCCTGGACGCCTTAGCAATGGATATGCATGTTTCCAACGGGTACAAGAAGGTGGAGTCGTATGTCCACTTCGCTTTCCTTCGAGCATTCTTGTGGGAACATTTCAAAAGTTATGATCCTGCTCCTGCAACTTCGTCGGCAATTTGTATGGTGGCTCGAGAATACTTAATTGGCAGAGAGGTGTCCCAGAACCGGTGTGAAACTCGTGGATATTTTTGATAATGTGTCTTGTGAATTTCCATCCATGGGGGCCGATCCACCCTTCCATTGTTGAGCCAAAGACTTTTGCTATCGCTTACGACGTTCCCGATCTTGCGTTGCATCATCGATTCCGAGACTATGAAATTTGGAAAACTTATTTATCCGCACAAGTTGCATTCCGGGATATATCCCGTCTCATTCAACGGCTCTTCTTGTGACTCCATACAACATCGACAGAGCTTCTCGTCAAATGGGATTTGACCGGGGTGTTCCCTTTATTCGTCCTTCGGAGGCTTCGAAAGAACTTCTCCGGTTATCTTTGATGTGCCGACATATTCTTTGCATCGCAGAAGTTTCCCTTATGGCCTATTGGGAGAAACCGGTGGTAAATCGACAAGTATAAGGAATTTTGGAGGAAGCAACTGTTGGCTTTCCAAGAATTCTCGAGGATGTTGTGACAGACCGTGGTGAGCCATCTTCCGCGTCTGAAGGAGCATTTCCGGTTGAGGCCACTTCGGCCCAAATGGACCCCGTAGCCGAGGATTGCGGTCCCGGGCGGGAGAGATCTAAGAGGCAGCATGTGGTTCGGTGATCCTCAATTCCTCCAATATGGGTATTTAAATCTCTTTTCCTTGATTCCTTCATTTCTCCGTAGTAAATTCTTCTAAGAGTGATCCTTGCTTGAAATCAGGGAATTCCGAAAGAGAATGTCTTCACAAGGTCAAGGCGCGCATTCGAATGAGAAGGCTGTAATGTTGGCCTTCATGTTGAGAAGTCCTGCTGCATCGATCTTCATCTTGAGAAGTCTGGCTGCACCGATCTTCATGCTTTGAGAAGTCTGGAGAAACCGCTCCTTTTCCCGACCATGACCAGAGATGATGCAAGCTCGGTTGGACAGGCGTCTCCCTAAGTGATCTTGTTGATGGGTCCGTGATGGAAATTAGCACCTGAGCGAAGTTGATATCCGGAGGAATGTAAGAGAGGCAACATCCGCTATTGTTGAGGTGGCTCCCCAAGAATGTTCGAGCATGTTCCAATCAATAAAGTCAGTCAGTGGCGACTTCTTCAAATACCTCCTGAACCGACAAGGCTCATGTGATCGGTGAAGTATTGTAGCGAAACTGAGCTTTGTTCGATCCTCCTTTCATTGTTCCTTATCCAGGTCATGTGTTGGTTGGAGGATTCAAAGTTATGTGCTCGGTTCAAAGAGTTGTACATGGAAATATGGGAGAAACACGACCACATTGCTACCACTACGAAGCTCAAAAGTCGTCTTGCATTGGTCAACCGCGTTCAGAGGCTTTATTTTCTATCCATGGGATGAGCATCACAACCGGTGAAACAGCTTTCCGAGGAGATGATTGAAGACTGGAAGTGCCATCAAGATGTGTTTGTGCAGTACGACTTCAATGCTCCTTGGTTCCTCAAAGGGTTCTCCGAGATTCAGGAGCTCCAGAAATTACAAGATGAGGCCCCTTCTGCAGAATGTGTTACTCGCCAGGAAGAAGAGGTCGAAAAGTTGTCTGAGGAGTTGAAGCTGAAGCAAGATGTACTTCAAAGGATGAAAGTCGCTCTTGCCCAGAAGGACGAGTTGTTGCTGAAGGACTTTCCTTGAAGGATTCGTGCCATATACTTGTCTCTTATTTTAGATGTTTTTCTTTTTTAAGTGATAGTGAGGATTTCCTTTCAGAATTTGACTTCCGAGTTTTGAATTAATAGGTAATTGAATTGGTTTATTTGGGATAGTTTTGTGAATAACTTTTCTCGAAAGAGGTTATTTTAAATGGAATTTGCATCTTGGTCATGAATGATCGCACATGTCATATGAAATTGCAAATGTCGCATAAAAGGGAAGTATGAATGGAAACAAACATGGCATTTGATCATTGAGCCTCTTTCTCTATGTGCGAGATGTTAAGTCCCCAAAGGAATTCTAAAACTATCTTTCTTGCAAAATTGTTGAGTAGAACTTACTTGCTTTTGAAGCCTTACTTGTATCAAACCAAGTAGCCTCTAAGGAAATCGTCCCGCATTAATTTCTCGAGAAAATGAGAGTTATCCCTCCGAACCAAGCTTCTCCCCGAACAATGTGCTTCAAAGCGTTGCATTCACCGGTGGGATGGTGAAGGAACCGGTGGAAATCACAAAACCTTGGGTCCATTACTTCTTGATCAGTGGATGGACGCCATAATCGGAGGTAGCTCTACCTCTCCGCTTTCGCACCCACGCCTCCAAGAACTCCAAAATCTTCTTCATTGGGAAGGGAAAGTGTAGGTACTCCGAGTCTAGCTTTTCCCGTGTTAGTGGGCATTGTGATGTCTCTACGTGAGTGCCATCATATCTCGCGGATCGCTTGCCTCGGGTAAAGGGATGTGGAAGGTGTCGTAATACCGCCGAAAGATCGAATTGAACGCTCCCATCCTCGTATTCACGTATTTCTTGATTGATCTCCCCTTCCTCAAGCATTTCTTCACTTGGTTGAAAGTTCGATGCGGATTGGACAGTCTTCTGGGATTCAATAAGAGTCTTGAGATATAAATCTTCTAGCAGGGCTCCGTAGGCTGCAGGCTCTCTTTCCTTATATGGCAGACGTTTGAGTACTTCTGACAAGTCCTTTCCTCCGTGGAGTTGCCTCTGAGTCTTCATTGTTGGTCGGACCATGTTGTTCATCTTTCCCGAGTCTCCCTACGATTACGCGCTCTTTTCGTTTCTCCACTGGTAAAGGTGTGACCCCGGCTAAGGATCCACGATCTCGCACTCGTCCGAGTAGATATCTCTGCTTCGACCCTCCTTGTAATTGTCTTTGTTATATCATTCAAAAGGCTAATGTTTCGCTCTGTCTTCTAGCGATATCACTTGTTTTGCCAAGACATCTTCCAAAGATTCTAGCTATACTTCTTATGGTATCTCAACCACCGTGGTTTCCCGGTGAGATACATCGCGAGATGAAAACCGAAAAATTGAGAATTCAATTTTTTACAACCGAGAGATCAACCTCCCACCGTGGTCGCCAATTGTTTATGGGTGAAAACTATTCCTACCGGATTTGGTAATTTGGGGTGTGTGGATGAGGAATGAATCTAAACCCTAAACAAATGCACTGTGGGTGAGTGCTTGTAGATTCGAAATCAATCTGCAAGTCCTACCTAAACCAAGAAATGGCTGTTCCTGCATTTGTTTAGTCACAAAGTGAAGGAGATGGGGTTGATCTTAGGAGGAAAGCGAATAAGGTGTTGAGATTGTGAAGGTGTTGGCTTGCTTATGACTTGTAATGTAAAGGTGAGCAGGCTTACGATTGATGCAGAAGTGTGCTCGGGGTGTTTGAATACGTTTTTGTATTAACACTTGGTTTCTGTCTGTCTGGACTTGTGTTGTTTTTCTTCTTTGGAAAATAGGGAGAGAACCTATTTATACAAGTCATTTGAGCCTTATTCACGTCTCTCGGGGAAGTGGAGAAAGTGGAGTGATGGAGTAGTGGAGTAATGTGTTAGTGTCACACGACCAGGCTTTCCCACTTCTCCTGTCATCTCTAACCGTCCATGACTTCCTGACACGTTCTTGTGATGGCGCGTTGCACGCTGTAAACTGATAGGTGTAGAATACACCTAATTTACTATCTAGTAGTTTATGCTTTCTTTGCTATTTTTCTTATAAATTATGTATTTTACGCTTGTTTTGAGTTTTATAGTTACTTTGGAGTCGCACAGAGGAAAAGAAGAAGAAATCACTCAATTTGAGCAAAAGGGTAAAATTATCATTTCACGAAGGAGGGAATACTATATGGAGCCCAGCCAAGGTTAAGGGGAGGTCAAAGAGGCGTCCCTTATCCAAAAGAAGGGAGTGAAAATAGCACATTTTGGGTGTACTGATGGTGGGTGTCTGAATCCACCCACACCCTAAACCCGTAGACCCATACCCGCACCCGATCCATACCCGCCCCATTTAACTTAAACCTAAATCGAGAAAGAGTTATTTCTCTTCAATCATTCTTCACTAGTTCACCCGAGAGTTAGAAAAAACACAGCCCATGGCTTTGTTAGTCGAGGAAATCGAAGACGAAGTTCGATCCGGGAGGCGACGGAAGAACTTGCCGCCGTTGTGAGCTCGAGAAGATGAATCGAGATTCGAAGGAGAAATCGAGAGATTTAAGAAGAACGACACCGTGATGAAGATGGGTTTTAAATCGAGTTGAAATCAGAGGAAGGATTTATGAGTCGGTCTCTAAACCGATAGAATAGGTATGATGTCAGCAATTGGTCGAGAAATCGATGGAGGAAGATGGGTTCGAATCGAGAATTCCTATGGTTGAATTAGAAGAAGAATCAAATGAGCTTTGATCTGGTTTGTGTTGGCAAGATGGTGGCTATTGATGGGATGAGAAGCAATAATGAGAAGATGGGTTTGATTCATGGGTTTGGCTGCTATGCTCGAGGTCGATCAAGAATAATCAAGATGGTGGTCATTGTAATGGGTGAGTTTAATAACAGGTCTAGGCTTTGATCCGGTGGTGATTGAGGTGAGGCCGGTGGCGCGAGAGCTTGGCAGAGTGACTTGAGGATGTGGTGATAATGAAGCAGCTGTTGTGTTGGTGATACAGGCAGAGCTGAAATTGCAGGTGTTGGCTTGGGTCTGTGTGTTAATGGGTGTGCTGGTGGATGGTGTTGAATGGCAGTAAAGGATATAATGTTGATGGCAATGCAGGGTGCTTGCCAGGGATGGTGTCGAGTAGCAGAGGCTGATGCTGTTGTTGCTTGTAAGCGCACCACATTTGCAGAATGAAGAGTGAGGTTGTTGGTGGTATTAAGGCCTGGGGTGAACTGAGAGATTGTGTTGGTTGTGCTTGCCAGGAGCTGAAAGAAAGATGCCGCAATTGGTATTGAGTCTCAAAGGCCGAGAAGAAGGAAGAAATGGCATAAGGTGTTAGTGCCATTGGACCGAGATGAATCACGTGGATTGAAATGAGTTTTACACAGGGCCATCATGGTCAAGCACAATCATTGTGCATCACAAAGATCCGGCCCGTGCAAGGTTTCAATGGCCTGCAAGACCGAGCTGGATCATTGAATCGTCTTGACTCCTAGCTTGACCCGAGTTGATCGTTGACTAACGGTTTGACTTTTGACCGTTAGTCCTAACTGGATCGACTCAATATTCTCGTCGAATATTCTCTTGACGGAGAAATTTCGAGGCGGCGCGGTGACGTTTTCCGCCAAATTCCGGCCACAATCCCAGCTTTCCGCGAGCAAAAATTCCAGAATTTTCTATGGACTTCTCTCATGGGTGTGAAGACTTGGGCTAGGGAATTGGATGGAGAATTGGACTCAAATTTGGAAAGAGAAGGTGGAAGAGTTGAGAAAAGCTTGATTTGGAAATTGAATTACAAAAGGAAAAGGATTCTACTCTTAGAAGATTTGGAGAATATTGAAGCCTATAAATAGAGAAGTTTTCTACAACCTCTCGACACACATCTCTACACACACAATTCTTTTTCTTTTCTTATTCTTTGTGTGAACTTTTTAACATGAGTAGTTAATTTATTGATTGAGGATGAATTCCTAGTTCTTAATATGATTTGAGTTTTTGTTTTCAATTCTATCTTGAAGTTTTTCACATGATTATCGTTTGTTTTTACTAATAGGAATGATCTTAAAGACATTCATGATTGATTGATAGATTGTTTAGAATGCATGCTAAATTGATTTGTTAATTTGATCTAAAGCTAGTGAAAGTTAGGGATAAGTAATCGCTTCTTGACTCTTTACATAAGTAGCAAACACGAGACCTTGCGGAGGGATTCCGTGGAGCAATTGTGTGTAGAAACAACGTTAGCAAGTGGACCTTGAGCTAAGAGTCTAACTACTAATATCAACCTAAGAAATTCACAAAACTTAATGCATGAGCCAAGTTACATCTAGGTTGAGCTAATTCTAGGTGGCTTGGTGATTAGAATCCGGTAGTCGAGAACTTCCGTGTCCGGTGATACAAGGGATTTAGGGTTTAGCAGATCGAGCTAGCTGCTTTACCTACGGTTGGTGATAATCATGACTAATAACAAGTAGAAGAGAACATAACTTTAATCATTGTTTCAGAACGAAGAAGGATTCCTTGATCTTGTCTCTCTTATTGCTTTCAACTTTATCTTTTAATTGCTTTGTTTATTTTCTTTGCTTTTTACACCCCCTTTTCGTGACAACTTTTACAACTATAATCTCGTGCTCCTCGTGGGATCGACCTTGACTACCCTATATTACTTGTTAATTAGGTAGTAAAGTATTAATTAATTTGATTGCACCTACGACACGCATCATAAACCGCCGACCAATACCCCAAAGATGTATCCCCCGTTTGTGACATGATTGATGTCTGGAATGTGTGGATCGTGGGACCCACAAAAGGTAGCATGTGATGCTAAATTGAATAACTGCGTTATTCAGGAAACTGATACTTGTGAAGTATCGTGTGTATTTTTATGCAGAAACTGCATCATGGTGTGGTAAAGCGACGGGTGGTGATCACCATGACGCCTCATTGACCAATTAACTTCGTGACTGTGGTTGTATAACCAAGCCGTGAAGCCGGACGGACGAGATGATCTTTGAGATACTCATATGTGACCGTTGATGGAATTAGGGTTTTGAAGAGGCGCGCAGTATCACTCTTGACTTGGTCGAAACCAAGCATGGGAAGAGTTTCGGAAAGGACCGACCGGCATGCGTGTAAACAAAGATGCTGGTGTACACGTCCGTACCTCTCTGCCCCATAAAGGCGCGATCTAGGCCACTCGATTTTACCGGCAAAGAGGGGTGGTTGAGATCGATTTTGCAACAGGTAAATCTGGTGCCGCAAAGCCGCACATCGTGCCAACTTCGGCGCGCGCTTCAAGACGACCAAGCTTGGTCGGTCTTGCCCAATCCGTTCGACGTGTAGGTGGTAGGTCAGTATTCACGCCTATACCCGATCGTCCCATGAAAACGTGATCTAAGCCACTCAAATCGTCCAAAGTGAAGTTGAGTGGTCGAGATCGATTTGCAATTTGGGAAGTGTGACCACGCAAGTTTGGACGCGCGTTTGGGATAACCCGAATGATATGCCTTGGCGATCAGTGAGGGGATAGACGGGCCCACGGTGGTCATGCTGGTATGACCGGACCTGCTAATCTAACTGGGACCCTCCATTCGTGCCGGAGAAGATGGACGCTCGTGATGCTCAAAACCCTAATTTTGGGTTCCACCATGCTTTATTCGGCGACGAATTGGGATAACCAACCATGGTTGGTCCCGACCGATTGGCCGAGGTATGTAGCGGGCCACGATGATTATGTTGACATGCTCGGCCCTTTGAATCTACATCTACACCCTCCATCTATACCCGTGAAGATGGATGGTTGAGACCGCTTTTGCGACACATGTAATATGCCGCAAACCCTAATTTAGGGTTTTCCGTCCATACGCCTGGTTTGGACGTTTTTGGCAAGCTATGCCAATATTTTGGGAGGCCGACCATGCGGGGTCCGCGTTGGTTCGGGCGGTAAAGAATATTCCATACCGCTTGGGGGTTATGGAATTGATCTGGGGCCATCCAATCACGCTGGTGAGGTTGGATGAACGAGATCATATCCAGATCGATACTGGACAAGACGAATGCTCAATCGGGCTAGTATAACACACCGAGAGTTCTCAATCAAGCAGTATAACACACCGAGAGTTGCAACCTGCACGGGTATTTCGTACATGCTTTCATTATAATGCTTGAGGTTCATGTTGCTCTACTGAGAGCAACACTCGGTAAATCATGCCGATAACGAGTACAGAAATACAAGGTCTGCTCACGCATTAATTAATAATGCTATAAATTCACAGGTATATGGGATTGTTTCTACATGCTCCAACCTCGATGAATTTCATGTATTCCAGAATGGGATTGTTGCCACATGCTCCATTCTAGGTGAATTAGTAAAGTGAAGGAGTATCCAACACTTATTAATGGCTTTATCTTTTACAAGATGTCAAATACATGATTTTTCGGTTTTTACAATTTTAACCTTAAATGAAAATCCACCATCAACAAGTTGACATAGTGGTTAAATCAAAACTCCAAGCGGCTCATTCAAAGGTGCCATGACTGTGTTTTGAAAGGTGTCGCGAATACAAACCAAGATGAACCCGTTTGTAGTGTGCCTTTGGTGTTTCTTCGGGAAAATTCCTAGGTTTCCAAGTGACCGTCGAGGGAATCAAAGTCGATCCAGTCAAAACCCAACCCATCCTCACGATGCCGCCCCGCATGACCGTGAAAGAGCTCCAAAGCTTCATGGGTAAGGTAAACTACATTCGGCGTTTTATACCGGGTTTAGCTTAGCTTGTCGCTTCATTTACCCCTTGGCTGAAAAAGGAGCAAGCTTCGGTCTGACCGCACTACAACAAGAGGCGTTTAAGATTCAACAAATATTGTCATCCCCCCATCATGAAATCCCGATACAAGGGAAGACCATTGTGCCTCTACACCGCCTTGACACCGTTGTTGGAGCTATTCTCGCCAAGAAGATGACGAAGGAATTGAGCACCCTATATACTACTTCAGTCGAACTTTTAGAGATGCCGAACTCAGATATCCCAAAGCATAAAAAGCGTGCCTAGCCCTGATTCACTCCATCCAAAAGTTTAGGCATTATCTGCTCTCAAACAAAGTGGTGCTGATATCTAAGTCCGATCCCGTGGTTCTGCTTTCAAAACCTACCTTATAGAAGGCTACCAAATGGCTCATCCAAATGTCGAGTTTGATATAACGTGTGCTTTCCCAAGAGCTATCAAAAGACAAGCGGTTGCGGATTTGCTAGCGGCTTTCCCGTGAGAGAGCACCACAGCGCTACGAGGACCTTCCCCGGAGATTTTCCAAAATCTCTTTTATCAAAGAAGAAGCGTGGCTATTATTTTTTGATGGCTCTGCCACCCCTAGCAATAATACCGGAGGAGCAGGGGTGGTTCTAGTATCCCTAACGGGTGAAGTCTTCTCGCATTCCTTTAAGCTAGACTTTCATTGCACCAACAATTCAAATGAGAATATGAGGCCTTTCTCATAGGATTGTCATTAGCCAAACAAGCCGGAGCCACGCGTCTGGAAATAAGAGGTGCTTCTAAATTCATCGGTCAACCGAGATGAATGGAGTGTACACTCAAGGAATTGACATTGGACCCATATAGATCCGAGGCACAAAGGTCATAAATTACTTGGCCGATGCAAGACCATAACACATGTTGGTCGCTAAGCAACAAACATGCCGATTGCCTAGCCATGTTAGTATCGAAGATGCAGTTCGAAGGTTTAGAGGAAACCCCGACGGTAAAGAGATCAACCATAGCTTCGACATGGATCTCGCAACTTGAGGAGACTGAAGACAACGACTGGAGAACACCGATTATCCAAGAGCTTAACCGCTCGATTTCCCAAGGAAAGGTTAGTCTCAAGACCTTGCAAAACTTCTTCATGCTTCACGGGATGTTGTACCTTTGGAACTCGAATGGTTCCCTCGTCAAGATGCCTCGGAGACGAAGAGGCACATCAACAAACTTAACTCAGTATTCATAACAAAATTTGCGGACAAATGTTGGTGGTAACACTTTATCGTCGCCGCAACGCCTTGGCTACTGCTGTCGTAAATGGAGACTCAATCTCGATTGCTCCAAGGATCTTGCTCCAATTGCCAAGCACCCCGCATTAATTGGAATTTTTTCTCATGCTGACCATGCTGGGGACTGGAAAAAGCCGTACATCAGTTATCTTCATGACGGCATACTCCCTGCAAGCAAGAAAGACGCAACCAAGATGAAACAAAGATCTAAGAGATTCATATTCTATGAAGGAATCTTGTATCGAAAAAGTTTTGGAGGAGATTTGTTACGATGCCCGGATTCCAAGGTAAATCCCAATCATCTTTGAAAGAAATGCATGAAGGCGAGCACCAAGGGAAAAAGAAGTTGTTTCTCCAACACTACACCATATTTTGCGTTTTGTAACACACTATTTCAGTCACGAAATGGAGTTGTGACGCACAAAGACCGTTTCAACGAGGTGTAACAAATATTCGTAACCAACATGTCTCCGTTACGAATTTGGGGTTGTGACCGACTTCGTAACTTACACTGACCGTCACGAAATGAAAATTGTGAATCAAGTCCGACCGTTTCTATTTTTTTTTTGGTTACAAATACATTGACTAAGTCTACGTTGACCGACTTCAGTGTTATAAAAATTTAGTAACCAAGAATTTTTCGTTACTAAATTTTTACTAGGGTTAAATTGTTTGACCAGGTCAACGCACTGAGTCCTACTATCCTGGTAAAAATTAGTGACACTTCTTTGCCGTTACTTAATCCTTTTGTTACAAAAAAAAGTCAGTCATTATTGACCTGGTCAATATTAATGTTCCTCCCTTTCATTTTACTCCTCATGGGTACCTATCCCCGAATTGTTACAATACAATCCAATTCAAACATTTCAACATTCAAAAGAAGTCATTCAATCCAATTTAACATTCCAACATTCAAAAGAAGTCATCAATCCAATTTAACATTTCAACATTCAAAAAGAAGTCATTCAATCCAATTTCGTTGTGTTCATGAGCCATAACCGTTAAGTATAGAAGTGCCATAACTCGTTAAGTATAGGCGATGACTTATCATCCAAAAATATAAGAAGCAAAAATAATCGCTATATGATACTTGCGTTCATGTTGAGTTCAACTGTCACCGATCCATAAATGCTAAGTATAGGAATGATAACTCTTTATCACTCCAAAAAATATAAGAGTTCCAGCATACCAATAAGTTTACCTGGATCCACTTGTTTCTTTATTCAATATCCGCTTGTCCTCGACATTCTTTATAAATGCTTCACCTGCAAACAAGAAAACAATGCTTTTAGAAATAGATTTACACAAACTCTCGCATACCATATCGACGCAAGATAAAACATACAAAGAATACTACTAAGAAATAAAGCTCTCCGGACTTGTAAGCAATCACACATTACAAATTTGTTCTAAGAAAATACTAGCAATAGAGCAATCGAAAAATATCTATACCACACAAGAAAGATGAACAACTAATTTCTATCTACTAAACCGAACTTACGGTAATCCAAAGTTCAACATCTTAAGCAACCACACTTGTTCCATCAATGCCAAACAAGAAAGGTACTATAGGTGTTACAGGAGAATTTGAATCATTACGGGGGAAAACGAAGTCCGCAAAAGAAACTTCCTAGGTCTTTCCTTTTCACCTTTTCTAATGTCATATAAACTTCAAAGACCTTAAAAATATAACCAAAATAAATGGAGATTATTTTCTTTCCTTCATTATAAGACTTTATATATAGCTGTGAAAAAAAGACTCCAATTCAATCAAAGATTAGAAAACCCTTTTCTCAAATGTGGAGATACCAACCATTGTCCGATGGCCTTCCTGCAACAACAAACCATTATTAAACATGTATATTCCATTATTGCATTCTTGCTCTCAGTTATGGCAAGGATGGCACCAAATTATGCACGCGAAAAATCATTCTAAAATCGAACATCATGAAAAACTATAAACTTCTTGCAAAGTAATAACCAAACTTACATGAAGATCAACAATAACTTGACTTAAAGCGCTGAATGATGCTGTACTTGCCCATGTTTATACGACATCCATGGATACATCGACTAAGAAGACCAAGATCAGTAAACAGAAAAGCATGCATATAAAGTATCCATTAGTAACCTCGTGGCTAAGATCACCAATTAATACACGAAAAGGAACTGCACATCATGGTAAGAAGCAAACAAAGATTAGATGAGATTAGTGTCGAGCAAATATATTGCACACAATTAAGAAAGCATATAACCCGGAGGTGTCCTCCCCTGACCACCAGCATATGCCCCATTAATTTTGATAGACTGCCCAAACCCGCATATGGATAGAGTTAGACGCAGGACATAAGAACAAGATGATCGCGGTCGTAAGCGTCAAAAATAAATTACACTTTCTTACTACTCAAAATATAAATATAGCAAGGGCAAGAAAGGATCGATCCCACAGAGAGGTCTAGGTTGTCAAATTGTTATGGTTTCCTATATAAAACACCGAGGATTTTGTGATTATAATAAACTAAATAAAACAAATAAAAGCAAATAAACAAATAAGCAAACAAATAAGATAGAAGAGATATTGGTTAAGGATTTCGTTTCATTCACTAACATGCTTTTCACAATAACTAGAATTGATATTTAATCTCAACTTTTATCAAAGACCCTAGAATACCTTGATCGCAAGAATATCCTTAAACCTCCTCATGTCATCAACAAACACATTAAAAGATGCGAATATGAATTCTACCTAAAGGAACAACCTAACGTGTAAAAGCACTAATCAAGTTTAATTCCCTAGATGCGTTAAGTTCTATGAAATCAGGCCAATCAAAGCAATTGAACGTGGAAAGCGCACTAATTCAATTTAACAAAGGTTACGATTCACATATGATCATAAGAATATATCACTACAAACTATAATCATATTATGCTACTTGTATCCAAGGAATATCACTTTTGCGTATAATAAACCCTAAACTAGCAATAGATGTGATTAGAAGTTCTACCAATTTGCAACTTGACAAAACAATCAACCAATCATAAAACAATATTTTCGAGAATTGCAAACGATAGATATGAGACAAAACTAATATATTGAATCAAAGAATCATGCTTTGTGAAATCCAACTATTCCATAACCAATAATAAACTTAGGTACTCATATTCAAGGAGTTCATAAAGAAGAAAGAGAAAAATATTTCATGGTTCTAAACCCTAGAATAATGTAGAGAGAGATAATAAAAAACGTGGTGAAAAAGATCAAAAAGATAGAAGTCCTCTCTTTATATATTCCTCAATTTCCATAAAGGATACTCCTTCCAAAATTAGGTTTTGTCTTCAAAGTCCATTAGTTGAAATTCACCCGCCCACCATGGAGAGAAACCTGTAGAAATTTTGTCCCAAAACGCTCGCCGAAAATCGGGATTGTGGCTTAATCCCGCCGGAAAAGTCGCCGGAAAAGTACCTCAGGTGACCGGCAAAGTCTGCCCGGTCACCGGTCAACGGGTCAGAACGGGTCAAGGTCCAACTCGGGGTCAAATCGCTGAGTCAACACCGGGTCAGCTGAGTCAAATGTGAGTCAGATGGGTCAGATGAGTGAGTTAGACATCACCGACTCCAACAGAGCCGAGTGGCATTGCGTAAGGCCATTGCACAAGCCAAAGCAAAGGTCGCGCAATCCTTGTGCATCACTGGCCAGGTCACTGGCCAAGATGGCCTGTGACATCTTCCACCATGATGGCTAAACTTTCATACTTTCACAATTCTCAATGGCTGCAACATCCTTATAGCTCAATCAAGTCCACCCCATTCAATCATAACCAAAGGTGACCATTATCATCCACCCGAGACTACACAAATCAACTCCACAACCGCAGCCTCCAAGATTCCTTAACTTGTTGCCAATATTGAACACCAAACTACGAGCGGCATCTAGCATTCCCCGTCTCAAATCACAACATCTTTCCAAACCAAGGTCACCTGCAATTTGGGATGAACCACAACCCGTGACCTAAGAAGCATACATCTAATTAACATAGCACCAACTCCAATTCCAGTTCCAGCCTTTGCTTCATTCTCGTCCCCGACTCACTACAATAATGCTATCATCAACTCAGCCACAACAAACAGCTATTCTCACCAACCATTGTTCACACAAACCCACACCACCGAGACTAAAGCCATCTCGAGTCAATCAGTACTTCACAAACACATTCCATTCTCAGCTTGCACCTTTCTCGTGCCAACAATGCTCATTACAAGGGCAACCACTTAACCTGTACCTTGGCATTCTCCCCGAGTTCCATTCCCAGTTCATCCATCTTCATAAGCTGTGCCTCCAATTGCAGCATTTCATGTCTAACTCAAACCCCAAATCCATTCCATCATCACAAAACCATCTGAGTTGCTCCAATCCACCACTGCCTCCCTGAATTCAATCAACTCGCATCGCTTAACCCTTTGCCGCAACAATGAGCACCACCTTCCAGCTAAATAGCATCATAGCAGCATCAGCATCCTCAGTTCTTCCCATGACAATCACCAGCTCTTTCGAGCTGAGCTGCAACTACCTCAATACCAGAGCCAGCATCACAGTTCACAACTAACACCATCTCAGTTCAAGCTCCATCTGCAGCTCGACACCAGCTTCAATCGCCTCTGCTCAAGATGCTCAACTCTTGCATACCTGCACCAACCTAAACAAACATCTACAGCCAACTGCACTGCTCCTGCAATACATGCATCTTCATCTCAAGTCTGCAATCCATCAAACCCTGAGCATCACCAGAACCACCTATTTGCAATT
The DNA here is from genome assembly GCA_023531295.1 of Papaver armeniacum. Lineage (NCBI taxonomy): Eukaryota > Viridiplantae > Streptophyta > Magnoliopsida > Ranunculales > Papaveraceae > Papaver > Papaver armeniacum. The sequence goes on along the minus strand of JAJJWW010005957.1, from coordinate 137,383 downwards.
CATACTCAATCTCAATTCAACCGCCACTGCTCAAGCATCCAACACCACCAACTCGAACCACCGCCCCGCAATTCACTTTCACCCTTTTCGGCTTAAACCAACAGCCAAACTCACTCAAAACTCCATAGCAAAGACTCGTAGCTTCAACCCAACATTCACAGTACCACCACAGAAACCATTGCAACTCAATCTCCAAGTCCTACAGCCCTCAAATCCCTGTAATGCCACCCCATTACAGCACCACCAGAAACTAATCTCTTCTTCACTTCAATTTCATGACTCAGCTTCTTATAATTGCTTCTTGATTTCAACCAGCGGCCAACAACTCCATTTACAACACCATCCAATTGCAGTGACCACCAGAACCCATTCAATTTCAATTCTTCATCACAACCAAAGACACAGACTCTAGTTCTTCAGCTGGAACCTCAGAAAACCCTAATTTTGAGCTCAATTTAGCAATTACCACAAACCCATCTCCTCTGTCTCATTGTACCTCTTGAATCCATCTCTGATTTCATCTCCTCTTTCCAATCGGTCTCGATTCACAGATGCGACATCAACCCTAATTTTTCACTTCAATTGCAGCATTGATTCTTCTCTGCGTTTCAAATACCAAAACCCCTCTTCCCAGATCTTCTGGAGACTTACTTCAAAACCCAGTCATCACCTGGCTCCATTTAGATCTCAAATTCTCTCGTCTCAATTTCACAGCACCATCAGGACAAGAACGGAAGAAAAGGAAGAGAGGAAATGGTTTCTCTCATCTAGATTTAGGGTTAAAACTATGGAAATGTTATTGACACCCCATGCACAGATAAGGGCTACCCCAAAGGATGCCCCATAACATGTGGTCACCCCATAACCACACTGGCTGCGTTTAATACTCCTCCTAATAGAGTTGCCCCTTAACCTTGGCTGGGCTCCAGATAGTGTTCGCCCCTGAAATGACAATCTCGCCCTTTTTGCTCCGATTGGGTGATTTCTCCAACTTTTCGTCCGTGCGACTCCAGAGTACCTAATAACTCAAAAGCACACATAAGATACATAATTTACAAGAAAACTCGCAAAGAAAGCATAAATACTAGATATTAAATACGGTGTATTCTACACCTATCAAATTCCCCCACACTTAGACTTTGCTAGTCCCCGAGCAAATCAAACAAAACTAAAATAAAACAACTACATACAACTCCGAGGCGTCGAGGCTACGTTAATTTTAGCATAAATATCAAGCCTTTAAACCCCTAGGTGTCCCTAGTGGACGAGTTATAGTCTCGTGAAGGTTTACAAGAGGTCTACCTACAAAACCTATATTTCAAACTCCGTCTATTTGTGACAAATCAATGAATGAATCCAAAATGACTACAGGAGGAGGTACCTTGCAAATTCAATTCAATTATTAGTAAATAAACTCTAATTAGATAGTCGAACAAGCCACAATACTCGGAAACTAACAAACCACAATCACAATGAAAAGATTAAGAAGATGGATATAGATGTAGATGTTGGCGAATATTCACAAGTGTTCGATGTTTCCCATATCCTGTCAAGGTCACCGCAAGATGAACCTAATCCTATTGGATTGAGCTACTTAGTGCCGAATGCTACATCAAATCAATTGGCATATACAAGGGAACCAAGAGTGACTTTATTCAACACAATAATAATTTTTTTTTTTTTTTTTTTATTATTGGATCAAATGGATCCAATTTCTTTTTTTTTTTTTTTTTTTTTTAGACGGCATGATTAGATCTTTTGGATCCAAGCGCATGCTTCTTGTCAGCAAGTACATGATAGTTGCCTTGGATCCTGCATTCCACGCTTGTTTAGGCGACGGAGACAGGGACTACGTTTCACACATACCGCTATTCCCAAGTGTCTTTTATTCCGTTTTGGTCTAATTGATCGGTCCTTTTTTTTTTTTTCTTTTCATATTTTTTTTCATTTTTTTTTTTTTTTTTTTTTTTTTTTTAGTAACTCAACCACTCTATTTCATCCTAGCAGTAATAACACGTCGATTTTTAGTGACCCACCAAAGCACTTAGAGAACAATAGATAAATATGGAAAAATAAAAATAGAATGCGATATGGTGATATTCCGAGATATGGTAACAACTATCATGTTAATTTGTGATTTCATGAGCTATATTCTTCCCTTTTAGTTAATTGGTTCCTCAACTCCTGCATTCAAAATGGTTCCATCCACTAATGGTGTCAAAAACAAACTATACAAACATATAAATGCTCCCCCACACTTAAACTTCACATTGTCCTCAATGTGTAAAACCGAAAGTTCTGAATTCTGACGTAACAGCAGATAAAACGCAAAAACTGTGCAAATTGGTAAGGAATTTGGAAAAACTCCATTTCACAAAAGTTGTTCACCTACGTGTTTTCTACACAGTGTCAAAATTTCACAGTGTTTTGATAAACGGTCTGACAGTTATGGTCTCTGGAATGAACTACGCGCAGTCTGAAATTTTCTGACAAAAAGGTATTCGTCATAATTCTCTTCTAAGATAGATTACGGACTCAATGAAATTAAACATAGGGATGCAAATATGATATAAAAACAGTAAAAAATAAATAAACGAAACAAAAATAAAATGCAAAAGGATAAGAGATACAAAACCGGTGGGTTGCCTCCCACTAAGCGCTTGTTTTAAAGTCGATTTGCCCGACTTAGCTTCTTGTAAGATTCATTCCCCATACACCAATAATCTGAAAAGTTGGGGATCCTTCCATAGAACCTGTTTTTCAAACACTAGCTTCACACAAATATTAGTAATATAAAGCAAAAGTGAAGCTATGAACCGATAAAAGCTTCCCCACACTTATTCTTGTCCACACTTGGAAGTGTATAAAGAATATAGAAGTCGGGTACTTCCACGGTTTCTTGGTTCCATAACCTGCATAGTATGAGAATCAAGTTTCTCTAATGGCGGAAAACGAGAAACAAAGTCATTCAACAATATTCTCAAGCACATACATTCAAACCAATAAGAGGTAAAGGAGAAGAAATAATAGGCAAAGGGTTAGATAAACCTTTCACAATCTCTTGTATCACGGAATCCTCTTCATCCTTGAAAAATTCAAGTGAATTATTCACCTCTTGTGTATCATGGTCCTCTATCAAACCTTGCAACCATTCTTCGTCCGTTTCTGCCTTAACCAAAGTCTCGACATAAACATCATCATTACAATCATTTGCAAGCTCAATTGGGTCTTCCACAATATTGGTCATAACGGTCTCATTCTCAACATATTCCTCCTTTTTGTAAGGCACATACTCTTTTGCGGATCCAAATTTTATCATAAGAAACTTTTTAGAACACTCAAAATGCATCATCCTCAAGCTCCACCCTTTGAATAGGCTCTTGATCATTATTAAGATCAATGCTTGAGTAATCTACACAAGTGTCATCATATTCCTCTTCATCTTCATCTTGATCCCAAAAAGACTCCTCGGAGATGTCACCATGAGTTGTTTCAAGCAATGTATCATAATCACCGTCACTATCATAGTCAACATAAGATTGTTCCTCGCTGAATTTAGTGTTGCTAATCTCTAACTCATCCTTTTGAATAGGTGAATGATCATTATTACGATCAAGAGTTGAGTTAACTACACAATTATCAACTAAAAGTGCCCAAGGATTCGCCTTTTTCAACATTAGCATCAATCAAATATTCATCACAAACCATATGCACATTAGAATTATCCATATCTTCCTTGTATTGATCAATGTCTCTTCGCAAGATAGTCATACTTTCACGAAGTTCTTGGAGTTGCTCGTTTGTAGTCTCTTTAGCTTTTTGAAATTCCTCTTGTAAAAAGGTGGAAACTTTATCTATAAAATTAGAGACTTTTTGTTCAAGAGCATAAGAATCCTCCCATCCTTGTTGTTGTTCACACACATACTCACCATAAGGTTGTTGAGGAAAACCACAAGGTTCCATGGAATATTGGTCATAACCAATGAATTGGTTTTGATTATACCCATGGAATTGGTAGTTATCATATTGTTGAGGTTGTTGAAAACCGTATCCATTGTTCCAATATGCTCCTTCCATAGAAATAAGCACCTTAAATAAGATTCTCAAACCAAGGTTAAAACCCATAAAAAAAAAAAAAAAAAAAAAAAAACAAAAACTAAATACAAAAATAAGAAACCAAAAACAATTAACAACCGCTGCCTCCCCGGCAACGGCGCCAAAATTTGATCGCGGTCGTAAGCGTCAAAAATAATTACACTTTCTTACTACTCAAAATATAAATATAGCAAGGGCAAGAAAGGATCGATCCCACAGAGAGGTCTAGGTTGTCAAATTGTTATGGTTTCCTATATAAAACACCGAGTTTTTTGATTTTAATAAAATAAATAAAAAAAATAAAAGCAAAGAAACAAATAAGCAAACAAATAAGATAGAAGAGATATTGGTTAAGGATTTCGTTTCATTCACTAACATGCTTTTCACAATAACTAGAATTGATATTTAATCTCAACTTTTATCAAAGACCCTAGAATACCTTGATCGCAAGAATATCCCGCAAACCTCCTCATGTCATCAACAAACACATTAAAAGATGCGAATATGAATTCTACCTAAAGGAACAACCTAACGTGTAAAAGCACTAATCAAGTTTAATTCCCTAGATGCGTTAAGTTCTATGAAATCAGGCCAATCAAAGCAATTGAACGTGGAAAGCGCACTAATTCAATTTAACAAAGGTTACGATTCACATATGATCATAAGAATATATCACTACAAACTATAATCATATTATGCTACTTGTATCCAAGGAATATCACTTTTTTGCGTATAATAAACCCTAAACTAGCAATAGATGTGATTAGAAGTTCTACCAATTTGCAACTTGACAAAACAATCAATCAATCATAAAACAATATTTTCAGAGAATTGCAAACGATAAATATGAGACAAAACTAATATATTGAATCAAAGAATCATGCTTTGTGAAATCCAACTATTCCATAACCAATAATAAACTTAGGTACTCATATTCAAGGAGTTCATCACAAGAAGAAAGAGAAAATACTTCATGGTTCTAAACCCTAGAATAAAGTAGAGAAGAGATAATAAAACGTGGTCTAAAGATCAAAAGATAAAAGTCCTCTCTTTATATATTCTCAATTTCCATAAAGGATACTCCTTCCAAAATTAGGTTTTGTCTTCAAGTCCATTAGTTGGAAATTCACCCGCCCACCATGGAGAGAAACCCGTGTAGAAATTTTGTCCCAAAACGCTCGCCGAAAACTGGGATTGTGGCCGAATTTGGCCGGAAAAGTCGCCGGAAAAGTACCTCAGGTGACCGGCAAAGTCTGCCCGGTCACCGGTCAACGGGTCAGAACGGGTCAAGGTCCAACTCGGGGTCAAATCGCTGAGTCAACACCGGGTCAGCTGAGTCAAATGTGAGTCGATGGGTCGATGAGTGAGTTAGACATCGGGCCGACCAGTGAGCCGAGTGGCATTGGCGTAAGGCCATTGCACAAGCCAAAGCAAAGGCTTTGCGCAATCCTTGTGCATCACTCACCAGGTCACGCCAAGATGGCCCCGTGACATCTTCCACCCATGATGGCTAAACTTTCATACTTTCGCAATTCTCAATGGTCGCAACATCCTTATAGCTCAATCAAGTCCAAATTCCATTCAATCATAACCAGTGTGACCATTATCATCCACCCGAGACTACACAGCCTCAACTCCACAACTGCAGCTCCAGATTCCTTAACTTGTTGCCAATATTGAACACCAAACTACGAGCGGCATCTAGCATTCCCTGTCTCAAATCACAACATCTTTCCAGCTCAAGGTCACCCGCAAAGCCACAACCTCGTGACCTAAGAAGCATACATCTAATTAACATAGCACCAACTCCAATTCCAGCCTCCAAACACATTCTCATCCCCGACTCACTACAATACTTCACAACTGCTATCATCAACTCAGCCAAACAAACAGCTCCATTCTCACCTCGCTATCCATTTCCTCGGCAACCACTTAAAGCCATCCGAGTCAATCTGGCATTCACAAACACATTCCATTCTCGCAGCCTTGCACCTTTCTCCCAACAATGCTCATTACAGTGGCAACCACTTAACCATACCTTGGCATTCTCCCCGAGTTCCATTCCCAGCCATCCATCTTCATAAGTCAGTGCCTCCAATTGCAGCATTTCATGTCTAACTCAAACCCCAAATCCATTCCATCATCACAAAACCATCCGAGTTGCTCCAATCCACCACTGCCTCCCCGAATTCAATCAACTCAGATCGCTTCTAACCCTTTGCCGCCGCAACAACAAAGACCACCTTCCAAACTAAATAGCATCATAGCAAAGATCGATCCTCGCTTCTTCCCATGACAATCACCAAATTCTTTCGAGCCGAGCTGCAACTACCTCAATACCAGAGCCAAGATCACAAATACAACTAACACCATCTCAGTTCAAGCTCCATCTGCAGCTCGACACCAGCTTCAATCGCCTCTGCTCAAGATGCTCAACTCTTGCATACCTGCACCAACCTAAACAAACATCTACACCCAACTGCACTGCTCCTGCAATACATGCATCTTCATCTCAAGTCTGCAATCCATCAAACCCTGAGCATCACCAGAACCACCTATTTGCAATTCATACTCAATCTCAATTCAACCGCCACTGCTCAAGCATCCAACACCACCAACTCGAACCACTGCCCTGCAATTCAATTTCACCCTTTTCGGCTTAAACCAACAGCCAAACTCACTCAAAACTCCATAGCAGCACCTGTAGCTTCAACCCAACATTCACAGTACCACCACAGAAACCATTGCAACTCAATCTCCAAGTCCTACAGCCATCAAATCCCTGTAATGCCACCCCATTACAGCACCACCAGAAACTAATCTCTTCTTCACTTCAATTTCATGACTCAGCTTCTTATAATTGCTTCTTGATTTCAACCAGCGGCCAACAACTCCATTTACAACACCATCCAATTGCAAAGACCACCGTAACCCATTCAATTTCAATTCTTCATCACAACCAAAGACACCACAGACTCTAGTTCTTCAGCTGGAACCTCAGAAAACCCTAATTTTGAGCTCAATTTAGCAATTACCACAAACCCATCTCCTCTGTCTCATTGTACCTCTTGAATCCATCTCTGATTTCATCTCCTCTTTCCAATCGGTCTCGATTCACAGATGCGACATCAACCCTAATTTTTCACTTCAATTGCAGCATTGATTCTTCTCTGCGTTTCAAATACCAAAACCCCTCTTCCCAGATCTTCTGGAGACTTACTTCAAAACCCAGTCATCACCTGGCTCCATTTAGATCTCAAATTCTCTCGTCTCAATTTCACAGCACCATCAGGACAAGAACGGAAGAAAAGGAAGAGAGGAAATGGTTTCTCTCATCTAGATTTAGGGTTAAAACTATGGAAATGTTATTGACACCCCATGCACAGATAAGGGCTACCCCAAAGGATGCCCCATAACATGTGGTCACCCCATAACCACAACCGGCTGCGTTTAATACTCCTCCTAATAGAGTTGCCCCTTAACCCTACTCGGGCTCCATAGTGTTCGCCCACAAATGACAATCTCGCCCTTTTGCTCCGATTGGGTGATTTCTCCAACTTTTCGTCCGTGCGACTCCGCAGTACCTAATAACTCAAAAGCACACATAAGATACATAATTTACAAGAAAACTCGCAAAGAAAGCATAAATACTAGATATTAAATACGGTGTATTCTACACCTATCACAAGACAAATAACAATCAAAAGCGTATGATTCTACTCACAAATGTCTCCTATCGAGAGTCATAATAGCGAGAGCAAAGACATCTACGATCAAAGTAATCAATAAAAAAACCGTGAGATGACCGTAAAGAAGAAAAGTAACGCAAAATTGTAAGCAAAACACCAATATAAAACAACCAAAAAAAGAGTAAATGGTAAGCATACAACTGTCTAGCCTCTACAAGGATGATTGACAATCATCCTTTATAGTTAACCTAAAACTATGCCTTCTCATTTCAATTAACTTGCAACTTTCAAGTGGACAAGACTTGCAATAACCTCCCAAGAAGTGGTTCTGGCTCACTTGAGTATGAACTTTTTTCAACATAGATGCAATCACATACACGTAACTAATAAGATACTAAGACTCGATTAATTAAAATGCAACATTCAAATAAATAGTCTATACTCAACAATCACAACCTCAATAAACATCACTTACAACTATGTAAAATTACAATAGGGACATTCTAAGGTTCAATTAACTCCACAAACCAGAAATATTATGAACTAGTGCAAAATTCACTCATCTAATTTCAAAGAGATTCTATGTCAAATTCGAATTAATCTCCAAACAACTCATGAATAATTGATTACCATCTTCTTGATGTTCTCGTGTTCGCAATCATCGAAATGTCAATTCACATAATACTACCAAAAATCAAATATAGGTCATACGCATATTGGTGTGGTTACTTACGCTTAAAGAAAAAACCGACCTTGATATCGCTTTTGCTAGTAAAATTCTAAGTACGGTTAAGGGAAACTATTCAAGAAGGCCCAAACCATTGATACCGCATAAGAACAGTAACCTTTTGAGAATGATTTTAAATTCCATAAACCCCAAAACATGATTAGTTCCGAGTACGAAGTCTAACTATTACGTAAACAAAAGCATCAAGCTGAAAACAAAATGATTCATCTCAAGTTATTGGGTACACGGTGTATACAAAATAATACCCGATAGAAACTACATAATCAAATAGAATTTTTAGAGATAATGAGATTAGTGAACAACTCAAAATATTTGGGTCCAATCAAGATGTTACCCCATCTAGTCGGATGACCACAACAAAAAGTATTGAACAATCTTCATTTATGAGCAATAAATCTAACAGAGACATAACTCGAACCAAAATGAGACATAAGTGAACCAAAAATTAAGTTACTAGTCCTGTTTACTTGAACTAGATCGCTACTTTCAAGTCATAAAGACCGGACATATAAAATTGCATTTACAACTCCCCGCATTTCACATGCAAGGCTCTCTCTTTTTTACTTTCATGTAACTTTTGTGTTTCGTACAATATACAAATCACAAGTTATACCTAAGCATATTGTAGTACCCGCAAAATCATTGACATCATAAATTATTGCTAAATTCATTCTTCAAACTATTATCTTGACCAAACTAATTCTAAATCCCAACAAAGATAGACAACACCTAGCTTATTCCTAGAAATAACATTGCATATGAAATTAAACAACTTTCATACAAATGGCTCATCTATGTCATACCTTCATTTGAGAAACTTCCTTCATTCTTGACTGCTGTATTTGATTTGATCATGGGTACCACTAAAAGTAGCATCCTCACTTGATATTAACCTCACCGGTTGAAGAAGATGGATAAGATGGAATATGTTATTATGTGATCATGCCTTTTCTAATTGTAAAGGTAACCATAGTCCCAAGCTTTCATACCTTCCATAGTATGTTCCTTCTCCAATTCTGGAAAACAATTAAAAAGATAAAGTCAATTCTAAGAAACCATTGCATGATCAAACATTCTGCAGCTTCCCGCATATAAAACAAAGAAGTATGGTTAAAGTCGGGGTAAGGCCCAAACAATTGATACTTTGTAATACCCTAGTGGTATTTAAAGTAGGGGACTCAAAGTGACAATGGAAATCGAAATATTTATCTAAAACGGAATCCCTTAAACCACTTGGAAACATGTAAAACTCTACTTACATCCCTATGACAACTCTATAATCTTCTAGTACAGAGAAGGTAAAAGCACGGATCAAAAGAAGGTATATCACCATCTCCACATGGACCATCTTAACCCAAGAATATACCACCCTCCATCCAACTTGATGCTTCACCCGTGTAACGTGTTCACTACCAATCCAAAATATAATCATTACTTAATCAGGGGGGAAAATCTCGATTAATAAAATCAAAATCTGTCTCAAACCCTAAAAAAAATTGATAAAAATTCAAAATTTCAATCTCAAAAGAGAGATTAAGATGATATATCTATATATATGTGCGTTGATCATAAATCGAACAAGAAAATTGATATGAAATCAAAGAAATTAGGTTTCGAACCCTTAAGGAAATTTTTTCAAAATCGATTTTGAGTCAATGAATCAGCAATTCAAATCGAATTAAAGCGATTAGGATAGATTTACTTATCTTTCATTGAAGAATCTCCATCTTAATCTGAGGACTTTGTTCTTTCGTGGTCTACTTCCGCTCCTCTCTCGAACGTATTACAAACCACAAATCGGAGACAAATTTGTTTCTGAAAGTGAGTTTTTGTGAAAAGAGAGAGAGAGAAAGTAGATAGGGTTTTTGTGGTTAGAAATGGCTAGTACGGTGAGAATGGGGGAAATGGCTAGTATGGTGTGGGAATGGGGGAAAGTGGCTCATGCAAGGTTTGAACCATCTCGGCTCATCCATTTCTAAGTATAAAATTTAATAATACTAGGTAGAAGTGTTTTCCTTCACACGCACTTTTCGCATGATTTTTTCCCCTGGTCTAGAATAGTAACCAAGCCTGGGCCGTCACTAAATTAGTGTAATTTCATGTGAAATTAAAACTGCTACGAAAATTTCCGTGAATCGAAATTTTTATCAAATTCGTGAACGGCAACATGTTGGTTACGAATTTTAGTTACTAATCACAGAATATGGTGTAGTGCAAATACACGAGCGATACTACTGGCCGACCATGGAAGACGATGTGGCTGCTTTTGTTCAAAGATGCCACAAATGTCAAATTCATGGAAATAGTATCCACGCAACCTCTACTCCCCGCATTCGGTAAGTAGTCCGTGGGCGTTTTATAGGTGGGGAATCAACATAATTGGGAAAATCAACTCGCCGTCATCAAAACAAGATGAGTATATAACAACCGCAACGGAGTATTTCACTAAATGGGTCGAAGCCATCCCTTTACGAGGGGACTACCGGAGCCACAATTGCAGCGTTCATTAAGGAATATATCATTTGTCGTTTTGGCGTTCCCAAACACATCATCACCAACAACGACACTCCTTTTTCCAACAAGCGTGTACGAGAGTTACTTGAAGAATATGGAATTAAACAAGTCTTCTCCACTATTTACTACCCCCAAGGGAATGGGCAGGTAAGAAAGCACCAACAAGACTCTAATTCGAATCCTCACCGACAAAGGTGCACGATAACCCTGGACATGGCACGAACAACAACCAATGGCGCTTTGGGCATATTGGACATCACCAAGGAGCTCTCCGGCGCCTCCCCTATTTCCTTGCTACACGCGTAGACGCCATTCTCCCGATAGAAATTAAAATCCCATCGGCTAGGATTGTCAAAGCAAGCGAGTTCAATGGAATGAATCCGAAATAACAAATACCGGGGTAGCGGAGCTAGACACTTTGGATTCCGGAAGAGCTAAAGCAGAGGATCACGCGCAAGCATACGAAATAGAATTTCCCGAGCATACGAAAAAGTCAGTGAAACCTCGAGTTTTTCAAGTAGGGAATCTGGTGTCAAGACCGCCAAACACATCCAACAAGACATGTCAAGACAAAATTCTCCCCAAAATGGGAAGGGCCTTATGTGGTCACCAAAGCATATAACAAATGGATACTACAAGGTTGTCAAGAAAGATGGAGGCAAATCGAAACAGGTCATCAATGGAAAATGGCCCAAGGCATATTACGCCTAACCCTTACCACCTCTTGCAGTCTCATAGCACGGCAGCTGTGCATTTTTCCTCGTTTCCCTCACATCCCAATTATCAAATTTCATTTAGTCAAAGTATATTAATGAAAATTATCTTATTTCTCCAAAACCAAGACAAAAAAATACATATGTTCGAGACCGAGAAAGAAAACCAAAGCGTCTCACAACTACATAACTCAGAAAATCCCGTCCAATAGATTGTAATTCCTTGAAAGCATCATCTTCAACCTGTTTTGATATCTTTCATTCCTACTTTTCAAGTCCTGGATAACCTTTCCCACCTTTTGGGATTCCACGGCCAGAGCCTTATCCTCTTCCAAAATGGCTTTTGTGGCGAACAACGTTGGCAAGAATACCCGCTCTGTCACTTCACAATGTCAAGGCGATCCATGACCAAATTACATTAAACTCAAGGGATTCACGAGGTAGACACCATGTTTTCCCACCTTTCAATAGTTGATTCGTAACGTCATGGATGGATGTGCCTTCCATTTCAACAATCATTGGAAGGAGACAATCCACCGTGGTAACCAAAGCCGATGAACAATGCTTCACCACGTTCCTGGTGGCAATATGGCCATATCTTCTCCATATTTTCATATACATAGTAGTCACGAATTCCTTTCGCACTAGGAATTTACCGACACTTTGGTAGCTAGAAGATAAACACTTCATGGATTTATAATGACAAGCTTCCGCATTGGGATATTCATGGCAAGAGATACGCAAATCGGTATTTTCCAGATCAACAAATGGTCGGTGTGCTCGGGCTCGAAGAAAGGGGCTGGATTATCATCATCAACGACGGTCACACATGTCCCAGTTGGATATCTCTGCGCAAAAGAAAGTCTCCCCTTCGTCACTCGCCAAATAATAAACAAATATATATTGGTTAACGAAAGCATACCAAGATGATTTTCTTGACTCGGATAATCCGGATGGGAATCTGTCGCTAGAGCCGATTGCCTACGCTTGATCAAAAATCGGCGGCTCGAGGATGATTCACTTCTACCGACATGATGAAAGAAATATGGATTCAATAAGAGAAACCTTTTCCTTGAACTGGAAGGATGATACGCCACCAAAGATATACACCGCGAAACCCTAGAGAGAAACGGATGTTGAGCAAACGCGATGAGCCTACATGACAACCAAAATCACCGAATGAAATCTCTTTTCAAAACCCTAATGAAGGTATATATAAAAAAAATGGTCAAACATTCAAAGGAGGAATATGTTTCCTATCTCGGAACCATTGGCGTGGACGCGTACCTGGAATGTATTCTCCTTTCCACAGAGGCATTAATCGTGCAAGAAGACGGCCAAGACAAGCCAGCGCTAACAGATCGCGCCAACCCAAGCCAACGGCGCCACAGCCAAGCCGGCGCAATGGCTCCACGCCAAAGCCAAAGCATCATCTCACAAGCGAGGCCAAGCCAGTCACGACGGCCAACCAGCCAAGCCAGTGATGTCACGGCTAAGCCAAGCCAAATAGGCCTCCCAGCTCCACAGCCAAGCCAAGCCAATCCCACGTCACGGCTAAGCCAAGCTAAGCCAAACACCAATGGCTCCACGCCTAACCGGACAAATAACTTGCATCCTTCTCGGTGCCAACTTTTCCTCTCCGACAAGTGACATCCGCAGCCCAAGCCAACTCCAACCGCGTCCTAACCAATGCCCTAACCAATGCGGCACCATGAACCATTCCTCAACCCGGTAGCCAAAGATGCACGACCGTGCCAACATCCCATGGCCAAGACAAATTTATGCAAAAGCCGCCAACACAAGGATCACTGATTCCTCATGCCTTCCACCAAAGGTTAGTTGAATTTAGTGGCAATTTCTTCACGTCTTGCTCTTTCGATTTTACTCTCGTCTGTCACCATCTCATGCTTACCCCCGCAACAATGCCATCATTACGTGCTAAGCAGGGGACTTAATGTTGATGGTGGTTTTTAGCTTAGGGTTAAAATCGTAAAACCTTGCATCTGATGTGACGTTACTCTGCAAGGAAATGGTGCTGTGAGTGCTAACCTCTCCACCGATATATTTTGAGCCATTCAATATATTTACATGAAATTTATCCATACTGGCGAATATATCAACCATCCCAAACACTCAGAAATTTCTTGCACCTCGCCAATACAAGGCTCACTAAAGTACTTTCATGTGCTATGTTCCCCGGCAGAACCCTTAATATCGGTATGGCATGACGGATTTATGTTCACTCGCAGCGGAGTAGCATGAACCTCCAAGTACCAAAGATTAAGGCGATCGCACGAAATGCTCAGACGGAAAACACACTGCATTCTGTAGATAAGGATTGTTGTGGAAGCGTACAAAATCCAGCCAATTATTGTGATAACTCACAAAAAAACTCATGAACCCGAATAATTTGCAAAATTAGGGTTTTGGCGCCATGTGAAGACACTAGACCCCGTTGGTCGAAAAACTATGCTTAGCCAAACTAGGCGATTAAATCCGCCACAAATAAGATCGGAATTGTGGCCACGCCTAGCTTGCTTGGCCCCACTTCCCATCGACTAATCGGGTCGCTCTAAAACCGCCACACTCACACAAAATGTAGCCACGCCATGCCTGGCAGCCTCTTACATTAACCAATCGGAGGTTACTTTTAAACTCGCCACACTGTTGAAAAGAAGGAACGCGGATGGCCCGCAAAGCCGATTGGTTTCCCAAAAACGCACTCTGAAAGATGCCAAAGCGGCATGCCAAACATGCCAAATGCACATACTGAACACATGCCACATGCTAAACGCGCCAAACTTGGCCACTCACCCCATGCGACGTGCCATATAGGCTAATTAGGTTTCGACAAGCCAAACCCTAATTTAGGCAAGATTTCCACACGAACGTGCCAAAATTTGATGGATATGGCTACGCGCAAAATCACGCCGAAGGCATGCACGAGCCATGCCAACCATGCCTTGATCAATGCCGCTAGCGCAAGTTAAAGGCACCACCGCCAATTAAAGGTAGTCATGCCAGTCGACCATCCAAGTTCGCCACCAAACTAACAAAGCTTGGCAACTTTTTGAGCGACCATGCTGCCAAACCCTAAACTTTGGACGCTGCATCAAGCCCTAAATTGGCCTGGCGCTAAGCACTAGCCTTGGCCATGCCGCCAAGCCTTAACTTTAGTCACAAAGCCAAATCTTAAACTTTGGCCATGCTACAACACCACGGCCACCTGGCATGCCACCATGCCACGCCTACTAGCTTGTCGCTAGGCCACGGCCACTGGCATGCCACCATGCCACAGCTACTAGCATGTCGCTATGCCACGGCCACTGGCATGCCACCATGCCACAGCTACTAGCATGCCACCATGCCACAACTACTAGCATGTCGCTAGGCCATGGCCACTGTCATGCCACCATGCCACAATTACTAGCATGTCGCTATGCCACGACCACCGGCATGCCACCATGCCACAACTACTAGCATGCCGATATGCCACGCCTACTAGCATGTTGCTATGCCACGACAATTGGCATGCCACCATGCCACAACTACTAGCATGCCGCTATGCCACAGCTACTAACATGTCATTATTCCACGGCCACTGGCATTCCACCATGCCATAGCTACTAGCATGCCGCTATGCCGCAGCTACGCCATGGCTCCACCAGGCACTACTATGCCAATGGCGCCACTTCGTTATACAACAAGATGCGACCATAATCAATGGCTACTCTTCCTCATGAGATGTAATCTCAGCCATTGAAATTCTCCACCGAGCCGTTCAGCTGGTGACAAGTTTTAGGCGACTAGCCAAAATGAGCCTATGATCACATATACTATTTACCTTCGGCAAGCCTCTCAATTTTAAACTTGCCACACGTAGCAAAGTGCTACATGTTTTCCACGAAAACACTCGAGACATCAAAACATGTCACAAACTGGGGGATACTCATCAGGGTATTTGTCTGGCGGTTTACAACGTGCGGCGTGCAATACGCCCATTACAGAAAGTGTCATAAAGCGGGGCGGTTAGTAATGGCAAGAAGTAATGGTATAAACGTATCCTTCATTATGGAAACATAAATTCCAGGCGTTACCCGTTACTCCCTTCTTCCACTACTCAATCGTTTCCACTTCCTAAGAGACCAGGGTATGTTTTGTTGCGACTTGTATAAATAGGTCTCACCTATTTTCCACCAAACAACAAGTTTTGGTTAGGAGAAGAATACAACATCCAGAAATCATCTGATAGCTTTTTATTTATTTAGCCAGTTCAATTTTCTGATACAAGTCACGAAACACCCACACTTCCGAATCAACTATTCTGGTCTCAACACTTTCTTCGCTTCCTCCCTAAGACCAACCCTTCTCCTTCACTTTGTGATCAAGCAAGCCTGAACGGCCATTTCTTGTTTAGGCCAGATTGTACGATTGCTCTCGAATCAAAAGTACTCCTGTGCAGTACATTGTTTAGGGTTTAGACTTGTTTCTCATCCACACACACGAAATTACCAAAAACAGCAAAAACCGTTTTCACCCACAAACAGCTGGCTAACCATGGCCACGGTTTCCTGTCAGCCGGCCTAGCCTGGCTTCTAATCAACCACGGTCTCCTTGCTAGCCAGATATGCTTTGTCTGATCACAAGAACGGCCTCCTTTGGCTCCTAGTCTGGCCTAGCCTAGCTTCCTAGCTAGCCAACTAGCTAGTCGGCCATGGCCACCTTGTCTTGATCCTGGCCTAGCCATGTCTTGCCTAGACAAGCCATATGGCTCGGCCTCCTTGCCTCCTAGTTTATCCTAGCCTAGCATCTAACTAGTCGCGACCTCCTTGCTAGTCGTTCTAGTTTGGCCTAGCCTAGCCATATGGCCACGACTACTTGGCTAGCTTGGTGTGCTATGCTATACGTGTACTATTATGGCTAGCTAATT
Organism: Papaver armeniacum; assembly: GCA_023531295.1. Classification (NCBI taxonomy): domain Eukaryota; kingdom Viridiplantae; phylum Streptophyta; class Magnoliopsida; order Ranunculales; family Papaveraceae; genus Papaver; species Papaver armeniacum. Next base: position 120,694 of record JAJJWW010005957.1, on the reverse strand, counting down.
ACAATGCCATATCATGGCAAACTCATTAATAGTCACACATAACCTTGGAGTCGAGTTATCTCTTCAAGCTATGCCACTTCGACAAAGTCCGGATAGCTTAGGCTATTACTCGATCAAGAACCGTGACAATCTAGACAAGACTAGAAACAAGTCCATGACTCTACTAATTCCTACAAGAAAATCAAAACACGTTACATGGGGGAATTATTCATGGGTATTGGTCTTGGTGGTTTACAAGAATGTGTGCGTCATGGAAACATCCCATGATAAGGAAGTTACAAGTAGTGGCGACGGTTGAGAGCGGTTAAAACAAGTGTCTAAGTAATGGAATGATGGTTTACGGGCTTCCAGAAATTTCCCTAACATCATGGGCGTAAGCACACCGTTATCCCACTATCTCCATCTCTCCACAACCTCCACTACTTACGAGGAAACAATGAGTGTTCCCTACAACTATAAATAGACTACCTTGTCTATTCGTAAGATTTAACATGCTTACCATTCCCAAGCTCTTCTTCTTCCATAGTTCAATAACCTCACACCCAATTCAATCACCACTGATTTCCTCAAACTTTCTTTGCTTTCCTCCCTAATATCAACCCATTTCCTCTTTGTAAGCGAAGCAAAACGTGAACGACCAATTTCTTGGTTTAGGCTCTTTTTGTATGATTTTGATTTTCGAACCTAAAGAAAGTACTACAGCAGTACATTGTTTTACCTAGGAGCTATTTTTGGGTATTAACAATCATGAGATAGAGAAGCTTTATGAGATAGAGAACTATTTTCATAACCACTATTTGATGGAGTACTAAGAACATCAGATGCAAAACTAGTTTCATTGGTAGAAGGAGACATAACATGATCTGAAGGTGAGAATCCCGATGGAAAACATCTTCATACCAAACAAACTAAACAACAAACAACATATTAGGCATTTGAACTAAAATGAGAGCAAACCTAACAGTGAACTAAAAATACAAAACCCAACTTCTAGTTGAAATCTATGGAAGGAGATTACAACCAACAAAGGTATCATTTGAAAGTAATAATAACAACCTATGAAAAAAAATTCATAACCATGTAGAAACCATGAGTTTGGTTCTAATCTATGAAAAGAGATAACAACCAAATACCAAGAATTGCAAAGCAAGAAATAACAACATACAAGTAAATCTATGAAGGAGATACCAACCAACAAAAAGAAACCCTAATTTGAAATAAATGTTCGAAAGTAAAAGCTACATAAATTACCTCTGGAGAAACGAATGAGGTACAGAGATATATGCAGGTAAGAGGTATGGAAGAATAAAGTGAGAATCGCAAAGGAGGATGGTGAGAATGAAGGGAAAGAAATTAAGATCTTCATCTCCATCTCTGTTTATAGAGAAGGATTAGATTTGAAATCATTCTCAAAAATTTGAGAAGGGTGGAAATGAAATTTGAGAGGAATAAGAAAAGGTTTCTCAAATTTGAGAGGGAATAAGAAAAGGTTTCTCAAATTTGAGAGGGAATTAAAATCTAAAAAGATGTATCGAGTGGGGATTTGAGAGGAACGAAATTTGAGACCCAAATTGAAACCTTACTTTTTCTGGACAAGAGAAAGAGTACAATAATAAAGGAGAGATTTGCTTTTCTCTCAAAATATCTAGGTCAAAGGCGTCCGGATCGAGGTAAAGTTGGTCAAATTTGTGGTCAAGTTGGTCAAATTTGTGGTTAAACACATAATCGGAAACAAAACAAGGCATACTCGGTTTGCAAGATTACCATATACGAGACCCAATGTTCAATTTCGGTGAAGTTGAGATGTCAAATATCAGATTGGATGATTACGCAACCTATTATGGAACTCGAGTTGCAAGATTACCATATATCTGAGACCCAATGTTCTCGTCCGTGAGGGTTGAGATGTCAAATATCGATTGTATGGATCCTAAGTGGATTCTCAACCTATTATGGAACTCGGTAACCTATTATGGAACTCGAATTCTGCAAACTCAGAAGTAGAAACCCAATACCATGTCAAATATCAGCACTCGATGTTCTCAAGTCCATGGATTTCTTGAGATGTCAAATATCCAGATTGGATGGATCCTATGCTAGTGGATTTTGCAACCCTTTATTATGGAACTCAAGTTTGCAAGTAGAAACCCAATATTCTCGTCTGTGTCAAATATCGATTGGATGGATCAATTTCGAAGTTCCTCAGCTTTGTTAGGAAATATGTTGTGCGATTCTATTAAATTACTGATCAAATCTATTTATAGTTGTTCAAGATTACCATATATGTTTGCCTGCTACGTTCTCGTCCGGTGAGTTGGTTGAGATGTCAAAACAAGACGTTGGATGGATCCTTTTTTAGATTCTTGTGGAACTCCTAAAAGCGAACCATTCCCTTCATTCATGGAACTCGACAAGTTCCTTGTCTTACGTATTCTTTTTTGGTGAAAATCCGAGTATAGAGGTGTTGGATGATCTCGATTCATTATGGAACTCGGGATCAAGATTACCATTTTTTACAAACCCAATGTCCATTGAAGAGTTCGTCGGATCTCTGATGTCCAAACTTGGATGGATCTGCTTTGGATTTGGAGTTGCAAACTTTATCAGATGAGAATCCTGAACTATCAGATTGGATGGATGGAGTATTTACCATGAAGATGTTGTCAAAGTTATCACAAAAATTACATTGAAAACCCAATAAAGATGCTGAAAATATTTAAGAACGTCCATTAGTGTATAATTGGTGAAAACGATAAAATTGGATGTTTGATAACTCCTGAGTTTTGATTAAATCCTTGAACTTGATTGATGTCAAATGTAACAAGATTCTAGGGAAGAGAGACCCTCGGAGTATAACTACATATATAGTTGGAATGGATAGCTTTCACCATATACGCTTTAATGCGCACCTCGGTGTCAAATCCACCATGATTTTTCGATTCCTTTCTTCGTTCTTGATAATACCAATACCATTTGGATGTGGAAATTTAATACGGAACCCAAACACACGGGTTGCAAGATTACCATTAAAGCCATGAAGTCTCTTAGGTGTGGAATTGAAAGATTGGGTTAATACAACCATTTGTCATGAAAATCTTCGATGGTGCGATAGGAGTGAGGATGATCAATCATCACAGAGAATAATTCTCTTTAGTCAAATCCTTGCGAAGTGCTTCGTTGATTATTTGGAGGTGACAGTTGGATGGATCTCCTTGACCTCGTGGATTTTGTTCCGATTTGCATTTGCAACACCTATTATGGAACTCAAAGTTGCAAGTAAAAACCCAATATTCTCGTCTCAACTCTCACCTGTGTGTTCCTTCTTCTTTGACAAATTTCTTCTCTTAATATCGATGGATGGATGGATCTTGGAACTCTTCTATTTCTTCTCTTCTCTCCTTGTACTCTGTATTCGTCCGTGGTGCTTTTAGTTTGACTTGATCTCCTTTCTTCTATCTCCTATACAAACCTCAATTCATGACAGGTTTATTATAATCTTTAATCTTTGCGACTTTTACCTGATTTCTCATTCATTTCTTGCTCTCCTCCTCTCTTGTCCATTGTTCACCAACTGTTCAAATCAGATATTATGGAAGTTCTCCTACATTTCATTCACTCCTTTCTCCAGATCAAAGGAATCAAGATTACCATATAAACCCAATGTTGACCGAATATCATATTGGATGGATCTTGAGTTGATTCTGCAACCTATTATGGAACTCAGGTTGCAAGATTACCATATACAGACCCAATGTTCTCGTCCAGGTGAGTTTGAGATGTCAAATATCAGATTGGATGGATCCTGAGTGGATTCTGCAACCTATTATGGAACTCGTGTAGCAAGATTACCATATACTGGACCCAATGTTCTCGTCCGGTGAGGCTTGAGATGTCAAATATCAGATTGGATGGATTAAGGTGGATTCTGCAACCTATTATGGAACTTAGGTTGCAAGATTACCATATACATACCCAATGTTCTCTTCCAGATGAGGTTTGAGATATGAAATATCAGATTGGATGATTCTGCAACCTATTATGGAACTCAGGTAGCAAGATTACCATATACAGACCCAATGTTCTCGTCCAGGTGAGGCTTGAGATGTCAAATATCATATTTGGTGGATCCTAAGTGGATTCTGCAACCTATTATGGAACTCAGGTTGCAAGATTACCATATACATACCCAATGTTCTCGCCCAGGTGTCAAATATCAGATTGGTTTCATGATTGAGTGGATTCTGCAACCTATCATGGAACTCAGGTTGCAAGATTACCATATACAGACCCAATGTTCTTGTCCAGGTGAGGTTTGAGATGTCAAATATCAGATTGGATGATTCTGTAACCTATTATGGAACTCAGGTTGCAAGACTACCATATATAGACTCATTGTTCACGTCCAGGTGAGGTTTGAGATGTCAAATATCAGATTGGATGGTTCCTTAGTGGATTCTGCAACCTATTACGGAACTCAGCTTGCAAGATTACCAAAATTACAAAATACCCCTGCTGGAACAGGTGCATCAAATTTTCCTTGATTTCAAAAAATACGAAACTACCCCTGGCATAACAAGTTCATTAAATTTTCCTTGAATTCAAAATTTACGAAAATACCCTTCTTGAACAAGTGTATCAAATTTTCCTTGATTTAAAAAAATATGAAAATACCATGCCCAACAAAGTGCATCAAATTTTCCTAAGTGATTTCAAAATTACAAAAGTAGCCTACTTTAACAGTGCAACAAATTTGACCGTGATTTTAAAAATTATGAAAGTACCTCTACCGAACAAGTGCATCAAATTTTCCTTGATTTCAAAATTTACGAAAATACCCATGCCGGAACAGGTCTATTCCATTTTTAACAAGCACACATACACACACATGTGTATACAGTAAAACTTCGATAAATTAATCCGTGATAAATTAATAACTTCGCTAAAATAATATTTTTTGCCAGTCCCGACTTGGGCCAGTATATCAAATTAATAACCTCGCTAAATTTATAAGATAATAAAAAAATTAAGTATCCAATAGGGCCCAACTGAAATATAAATTAATAGTCATTATAATAGCTTTACATTACTGGTGCGATTACTAAAATAAGATCCTAAAGTTGTTTGTTTCTTGCTCACATTTATGCAACACTAGACTTCATCTCTCATTTGTTTTTGCGTCCTTTGAGGAGTTCAAAGAATGCCTTTTTCAAATTGTAGGAGGAAATCATTTAGCTTTGCTATTGATAAGATTGCTTCATGAAGATAAACCGGACTCACTTAAGATGTATTTGATGCACACTTAATTGTATTTGATATCGTTCCTTGACACACTTGTATGTTAAATTTTCAAGAAGCCATTTTTGTGTTTCTCTTTGAGTCAAATTTAGATTGGAATGACTATACTCACACAATGCTTTTCGAATCTCGTTTTTCATCGTGGATTTTTGACACCTTTGAGATGAGAAGTATGAGCTATTGTTACACTCTTCTTTTGTGTTGTTGTTTTTTTAAAAGATATATAAATTTATGTACATGATATGCATTATAGTATATTACATTATATTATGACAAAATTTTATTACACATCAATTTGAATTGAAAATAATAGCTCAAGATATTTGTTATTATGGGAAACCATTAAGTTTAACTTAAATATTTTCTTTTATTTTATTCTTGGAACTTAAATTATAGTGTTTCGATAATTTAATAACTTATTAATTTATCGATAAATTAATACTTTGTTAAATTGATAGAATTTGTCAGTCCCAACATTATTAATTTATTGAAGTTTCTTTGTAATAATAAATACTAGTATGTAACCCGTGCTACGCACCGGGCAGATGGAATCAGCCAATTTAGTGTGGCGAGGGCTTCGCCCACCCGTGGTCAAATGCGTTAGATTTTTTCGGAATAGTCTTTGATTAGTTTGAATTTTTGTAAGGGATGGGAAACTCTGGTAACCTTTAGCGATGAAATTTGGTATGATAAACCCATATTCATGTATTAAATTTACTGGAAGGTATTAAGATAACCAATGAGTCATTATTGGAAAAGCGAAAGAGTCAACTGGCCAAGTTTTACTACAATTACTTGAAATGCGTTTGGATAACGTATTCTTTCTGTTGGGTTGGATAAATAGAGAACTTTGCTCCTAGCTTTCACACAACTTCTTTCTCAAAAAAAAAAAAAAAAAAAAAAACAGTGCAAGAAGCGAGAATTAAAATATGTATTCCTTGTGTTGAGAACTTGACTACAAAAAAAAACTACTCCTATATCATTTTAATTGCAAACGGTAACTCTAATACGACATGCCAAGCACGAAAATTGGATATACTCAAGACTTCACTGCGATTTGAGAGCTAAAAAGATGTTGAAACTAGAAATTGTACTTTAACTAATGTTGGCATACCTTACACGCGGCATCTATCAAGTTTGAAGTCAGTAAAGGTCTTTAATTATCAAGTTGCCTCGGCGATAGTCTAAAATCCTTTTTATTTATCCACGGGGATAGTCTATGATTCTCTCCGAAAGAAACTATATGAACCAAAGTAAATTCAAAGAAACAGATAGAGCATGGAATACAAACCAAATACTAATTTGTAAAGGTTTGGCATGAAATCCTTCTTTGCTTTCACCATAATTTCTAGAAGCCTCTTATCAACAATATCTTGTGCATCTTCCCATAATTTCTAGAAGCCTCTTACCATAATTTCTATAGCTTCTAATTTTTATGTTATTCATGAGTTTATTTTGCTTTGCTTGCTGTCTTGCTTGCTATATTGTTGTAGATATTTAAGAGAATGGGATTATAATTCAATTGAATGATAAGTCTAAAGCTGATCCATTAACTGTTTGGCTTTGTTTTTTTGCTTTGAATTATAATTCATAATTGCCATCGATCTATTTTGCTTTGTTTTTAATTCAGAATTGAATTATAAGTCTAAAGCTGACCCATTAACTGTTTTGCTTTGTTTTTTTGTTTTGAATTATAATTCATAATTGCCATCGATCTGTTTTGCTTTTTAATTCAGAATTGAATTATAAGTCTAAGCTGACCCATTAATCTTTTACCATTTTCATAATCCAGAAATGTACATTTAACATAATCTAATTTTTTTTCTCGAGACAGTGATAATACAAAGAAAGAAACCATATGGACCAAAGCAAATATCAAAAAATAGAGAGAGCATGGGATACAAACCAAATATCAATTGATTTGTCAAGGCTCGAGTATAGCATGAAAAAATTCTTCGTCTGACCTGACTTTCTAGATAGCCTCTTAACAGCTATCTATTGTGCATGAAAGTATACCCGATCAAGAAGGGTATATATATTGAAGTAAACAAAAAGAAGTATCCAAAATCTTCAAAATTCTAGTGTACTTACAAATTAACTACAAACTCAGTATAAATTTTATCCATGTTTAAGTGTTTCAAATACCTTGTATATACAGTCGAAAAACCTCCTTCACCAAAGCTTATTAACATTGGATAAATGGTTAGTGGAAGCTCCTATTGAAATAAAGCTGAATTGGATGGAATCCACGATTGGAAATCCTCCCTACAAACGATTACAACAACCTAAAGAAAAATTCTTAAGAGGTACATTACTACCCAAGAGGCCATCCTTAATTTATCGATTCCAAATACAAAAAGGTTTCCTAGTGCAAAAGAGAGCTAGATAAACAAAATGATTAGTTTAGATCATCAGTTATGCTTAGGTTTAGATGACCCTACCCTTCATTCAAACCTCTTTTGCGAACCTTATAACGAACAGACACATGCCCTTTGTCTTTGCAAGAACAAAAAAATTAGACCGAAAATAATATAAAATTTGTAGCAGACCACATGTTGAAGATGATATTGTCAAGGATCGAGTCAAAGACACACCAAAGATTGCAAGAATCGCCTATGACTGGAACTATTTTGCATTGAAAACTAACGATCATGTTTTATCTCCATCAATATCTACGGATAGTTATATTATTTGGGTATCATCTCTCAATCAATGAATAAGAAATAAAACTTTATTTGGTATCACGCCGGTCGATCCAAAAACCACGCAAACAAAAAAAAAACCCAAACCTTCAAAAATAAAAACCCAAAACTTCAAATCAATGGCTCTTGAAATCTCTACCTACGCAAGTTCATATTAACCATCTCATCGATTCAAAATTGACCGACACCAACTATCTCCTTTGGGTAACCCAATTTAAGCCTCTTCTAAGGGTTATAAAGTGATAGGTTTGATTGATGGTACTACTCCAAAGCCACCAAGAACCTTGCCAAATTCAACCAACATCAACCCAAAATTTGTCAAATGGGAAGATCAAGATCGATCTTGATGGGATGGCTACTATCTTCACTAATAGACACCGATTTGGGCAAATCAGGGATGCAAAACCTCCAAGGAAGTATGGGACAAACTTGAGAAGAGAGATGCACCACAAACCAAGGCTCATAAGATGCATCTTCAAAACAACTCCATAATCTCTCTAAAGGTAATATGACGATGCATGACTATTTTTCAAAGGCTAAAACAATTTTCGATGCTCTTGCTTCTTCAGAAATGCTATCATCGAGGATGATATGCAAGAAGCTATCATGAATGGATTGAGTCAGTCTTATGACCACATTGTAACTTCCATGAGTCCCATAGTATATTTGGACATGGATACATTCTATGACCATCTCTTGTCTTTTGATATGCGCATGGAACAACAACTTGCACCGCTCCAACAACCTCTAGCTAATGTAGTCAGAACCTCCTCTCGCAACGCCATCTCCGAGACCGATCAACGTAGTAACCAAAATTAACACTACAATTGCCCGCCTAATCGTCTCGAGATTTGATAACAACAATGTTCAAGGACCATGTCAAGTTTGCGGCAAATGTGGTCATCTTGATATCAAGTCTTTGTACATATTTGATAAGGATTATGTACCTCGATAGCCTAGACAACCAGCTGCATTCGTAGCTCTGCCTGGAGGTCCAACCGATAATAATTGGATAACTAACACCGGAGCCACTCATCACCTCACAAGATATGGAGAACACCGAACATCAAGCACGAATATGATGGAACGAAACAAGTCCATGTTGGTAATGATAATGGTTTATAAATTTCAAATGTTGGTAAAACAACACTTGACATATAACAACAGATCTTATATGCTCAATAATGTTTTTCATGTACCGAGATAAAAGCTAATCTACTTTCCGTATCCCAGTTTTGCAAAGATAACTCTTCGCGTGTATTTTGAGTTTCACTCTTCATTTTTGTCGTGAAGGACCCCATCACGGGAACATCTTGTTGCGCGGAAGGAATAAGAATGGGCTTTACAAAATTGGTGCTGCTCGAGAGAATTTCAAGCTTCAACTTATATCACGGAAACCATTCCTTTATGGCATCAACGTCTAGGACATCCCATGCTCAAAACAGTCCACAAAATAATTAGAAATAACTCTATTCAAGTTTCCGGTTCGCCTTTTAGAATTTTGCCATTCATGTCATATGGGTAAGAGTAGAAAGCTACCTTTCCCAATAAGTAAAACTCTTTATAATACTCCTTTGAGTTTGATTGTATCTGATTTATGGGTGTCTCCATCTCTTTCAAGAGCTGGACATCAATATTATTTACTATTAATGGATGGTTTTTCACATTATACATGGATCTATCCTTTAGCTAGAAAATCGGATGCTCTACCAACTTTTATACATTTCAAGAAACAAATAGAAAACTTAACTGACCACAAAATCAAAGTGTTTCAGTCAGATAACAGAGGAGAATACATAAAATTGACAACCTTTTTAAATGATTCTCGTGTCATTCATCGCTTTTCATGCCCACACATATCTCCTCAAACGGATTAGGCCGAAAGGCGTCACGAGCATATAGTTGAGTCCGGTCTTTCTCTCTTTTTTCATGCGTCGATGCCTAAGTCGTATTGGTCAGATGCTTTTACTACTGCTTGTTATCTCATCAACAGGTTACCAGCTACTCAAACACAAGCACGGAGTCCACTTGAACTATTGTTTCAAAAAAAACCCAGATTTTCCTTCTTAAAAGTCTTCGGTGTCTTTGTTATCCATGTTTGCGCCCATATACTTCAAACAAATTAGAACCCAGGTTATTACCGTGTGTCTTCATAGGTTATAGTGGTGTTCATAAAGGATACTTATGTTTGCATCGACCAACCAATAGAATTTATATCTCTCGGCATGTTAGGTTCGTGGAGCAAACATTCTCATTCTCTCACTGCACTGTGAGATATGAACTGGGTGAGATGTCAAATCATCACACTACTAAAAAGGTATTTGCTTCTGCACCATTTACTTCTTTGCCTATTATAGATGCTTCACCCGAACCAAGACTAGTTCAACCATGCGACAATAACGTTTCTACATCTTAGCAACCACTTGATGTTACTCAATCTATGGATGCGACACACGGTATGCGTCTACTGGTTCAATCTCGGACTCTTCCTTGTTTATAAAGAAGACCACATCTTTTACTATATATGTCCTCATTTATGTGGATGACATTATAGTCACTTGGATCTAATGATGCTTTGTTTGGAATGACCGATTACTAAACTTGGTCAAGAGTTTGCATCAAGGATATGGGGTGTTTAACCTATTTTCCGGGAATTGAGGTGCATGATCGACAGGAAAATTCACTTGTCTTGAGCCAAAGGAAATACATCATCATGGACTTGTTGTGCAGAACAAAGCTTGAGGGAGTAAACCAATATGTACACCTCTCGTTTGCTCAAACCGTACTACACAGAATAGGTTCTTCAAAGTTCACGATCCAACTCTATATTGAAGTGTCGTAGGTGCACTCCAATATCTACATTTAACTCGCCCGATATTTCTATATCGTAAATAAGGCATGCCAGTATATGCATGATCCTTACATTGAGCACTGGAACTGGTGAAAAGAATTCTTGATATTTAAAACACACAGTGAATTATGGTCTATTTTTCTAGAAATCTAAAGACATATCTTGTACATGCTTATTCAATCGAATTGGGAAGGCAACCTAGATGACCATCGTTCAACAAGTGGATATTGTATATACTATGGAGGTAATTTAATATCATGGAGTGCAAGGAAGAAAAAAAAGTCTCTAAATGAAGTACGGAAGCTGAGTACGGGAATCGCAATAGCAACTTGAGAACTTATATGGATTCAGTCTCTACTCAAAGAACGGGAATAATCATTCTTTGCACCATCTCTTTGGTGTGATAACTGGGAGCAACATACTTAATCTGTCAACCCGGTGTTTCATGCACACACTAAACACATAGAGATAGACTACCATTTTGTATGTGAGAGGGTGGCCAACAAACAACTACATGTGAAGTTTATATCATCCAAAGATCGACTACACGATATCTTCACAAAGGGATTAGCTTCACCTAGATATCAGTTTATCGGAGACAAGTTGAACATTCAGCCACTCATGCTCAACTTGACGGGAGTGTCAAGGATCGAATCGGCACACACCAAAGGTTGCGCAACTGCCTATGACTGGGAATTATTATGCATTGAAAACTAACGATCATGTTTTATAACCATCAATATCTACGGATAGTTAGGTTCTTTGAATTGAATGAATGTAAATCATTAATGATTACTTGTATATAAACACAGATGTACACGTATCATCTTTGTAATCAGTGAACAAGAAACAAAACTTGATTGATATAAACCCATCATGTTCGTAAATAGCACACGAGGTCCTGTAACACCTTTTGAGAATCGATGCTTCTTGGTAGAAGATATTAGTGATCCGAAGCTCTAAGTCGACATAAGATAGATTTAATATAAGTTTAACTGTAAAAAAACTTTATCAACTAAGAATCCAAATCCCATTTTTCAGTTAACATAAATCATATGAAAACAAAGCCATGCATGCTTATTAAGCAAAGTGCTCACATAGTCGACAAAGTAACCCGACTTCCTTGCATCCTTTCGGTTTAGTAGCGACCCTGCTACATACCCCCACCATTTCCCCATATTTTCCCCTATGATGTGTCTCGCATCTAAACCCCACATCTGGAAGCCTAAATCCCTTTAGGACCCACGATGGGTCCTAGGATAAATACCATGAACGCGAAACGTCATGGGGGAATTGATGCGGGGGAGCATTTTCGGTTTAGTAGGTATAATAAAAGCAAAATATGAAAAATATCTTTCGGCATTGGTTGAGGTGAACTATCTGATGGTGTGTGCAGCAAGTTTAAAGTAATAATCTAACAATATTGTTTGTTTTCGTAGTTGGAAATTTTCACAACATACTGAGTGATGCAGCGCGGTAAAAACAGTTCCCGTTAGGTAATTTGGACTTTCTTAAAGCTGATTTTAAGTGAATATATTCGAACTATTCTCATTGGGGATTGCATTAATTTATTTTTCGCTATTTTTTGATCCATTAATATGTTTTGATGTTCAAATGCCTTGTCTTATTGCTTATGCATGTGTGCCTGGACAGGTCTGCAGTTGAATATGAGAAGAAATAACATGCACAGAATTTCGAGCATGGGAAGGGAAAAGAAAATTAATCATAAGAATTCAATTTAGTCACTGTAGCCTATTTTCGGTGACAACAAAATATTTATCGTTAAAATTGTTTTCTGTGATGGACCGACTTTTTAGTCGGCGAATGCTTTTCCTGACGGGGATTTACCGATCACAAGGGGATAAAAAAATTTCCATCACAGAAAAATTTTAGAGACAAAAAAAAAACTTTAGTAACAATATAATTTCTCGCTAAACATGTTTTTTTGTAGTGTAGTGAAAGTATCATTATACAATTTAAAAACACCCCTCATGTCGATGATTTCTTATGGTCAGTATCCGGGTTTTTCTTCTCAGTGTCGGTACCAAGGTTAGAGCTGCCATGAATAACAGACTTGCCATTTATTAAATTTCTCTCTAGGAGAAAGGACATGCTAGACGCATAATTTATAAGTATGCACTGTCCCTTCGTGAGTCTGGTCACTACAAAAAACCTGAGCATTGGCAACCATACTGGTTTAGTTGCCTTATACCAGTTTTGAGTTGCCAAAAAAAAAGGCAACTAACAGTAGTTGCGGGGCTTTAGTGGCCTTTGCTAGGATTTTTTGTAGTGGGTATTTGAAAGAGTTGAGTATGTTGTGATACAAACTTACCGCACTTAAAGATACATGAGAGAGCCGATTATATCAAGGAATGGTAACATCGGTAAGGTTTATTGACGAATGTAAGTGAATAAATAAATAAATATTAATGCGGGTGAAAGTGACATAGATGCATTTTAAGTTCTTATCAACCGTGAAGATAGCATTTCGACTGGGAAAACAGAGAATTTGTGTATACCAAAAAATTCTGGTATATACAGAGAATTTGTGTACACAAGAAAGAGTAACTTCCCTAGGCACCAAAACAGGGAAGATCAAGTCTAGTAAGGTCCTAAAGAAAATCATTGGGCATCATAAGAAAGGATAATGTTAGAAAGTGACAAATTTTTTTACCCAGGACATTAAACATGTTGCTATAATTGGTCGACAACTCGACTATATTCTTGACTACTCATTTGAAGAAGTTGGCGTACGACAAAGCCTCTCGTGCATGAAAACTTTAACTTATACCATTTAAGTTAGCCGCAGTTTACCAATAGTATTTTTAAGACAAATCATTTGCTCGACCAACCAACTGACGTTATAGGAAGATAATGGGTCTCCTTGTCTAATACCTCTAGTTGGGTTGATATATCCATGAGGTGTACCATTTATGTTGATCGAGTATGTAACTGTTTTGACGCATAGCATAATGTAATCTATAAAGATTGTTGGAAATCCAAGTTTGGTGAAGGAAGATTTGATGAATCCTCAATCTAAGCTATCGTAGGCTTTCTGGATATCCAGTTTTAGAGCTATTTTTGGGTCTTTGGTGAGGCTTGAAGTTTTTATATGGTGGAATAGCTCTCCAACAATTGCTATGTTATCATGAATTGATCTTTATGGCACAAAGGCACTTTGAAAAGGGCTTATTAGAAAAGGGAGTAGGGGTCTAATTCGATTAACTAGGATTTTTGCAATGATTTTATATGTGACGTTACAGAGTCCTATGGGTATGAATTGAGAAGGCTTTGATGGGTGGTCCAGTTTGGGTATTAGTGTTAGGTTTGTGTGATTCATTAGTGGATGAATTAATATCATTGAAAAAAATGTGAACCATAGCAATCAATTGAGGATGAGTTGTTTCGTAATTTTTTTTTTTTAAAACTTACTCATATAACCATCTGTACCAGGAGCACTCTCGGAGTTTGTGGAGAATAGAGCTTGTTTGATTTATGCTGCATTTACCTCCTTAGTAAGAAGGTCCATTTGTCTGGGAGTTAATCTGGGATGCATATCTGTGAAAAGATCTTCATCTATGATTGTAGGTTGAGCCGTGTATTGTTGGGAGTAATGGTCAAGAATGAGTTGAATCACATCTTTTTTCTTGTTAACCCAATTGTTTTGTGGGTCCTGAAGTTGTTATATATTATTGCATGATCGGTGGATGGTTGCTTTAGTGTGGAAGAAGGTTGTGTTGAGATCGCCTGATTGTAGCCATTGAATCATGTATCTTTGTTGCCAGTATGTTGCGTGACATTGTAGAAGTTCTGTGTGATCTTTTCTTAGTTATTTTTCCTGACCCAGCCAGAATTTTAGGTCGTTACCCGATTGGGTAGCACACTGATGTTGTGCATGTTTTATCTTTTCCATCAATTTTTTGATCATAGTTGAAAGATGGCCAAAAGTTTCCTTATTCCACTCCATGAGGGTTTGTCCGGTTGTTATGATCTTTAGTTGAAGGTCCAGGGTAGGTTACAAATCTTGATGTTGTACCCAAGCCGAATCAACCACCTGTTTGAGTTGCAGATGTGAGAGCCATAGATTTTCAAATTTGTAATATTTTTTCTTTGCCAATCTATTTCTTTTCCTTGTAATAAGATTGGGGCATGGTTAGATGCTATTCTTGGAAGATGAGTAACTGCTACATGTGGATTTGCAGTACGCCAATGATAGGTTGCCATTGCTCTATCTAATCTCTCTAGAATGTTGTCTTGCCCCATCTGGTTGTTTGTCCATGTATATGGGTCGCCCCGGAATCCTAAATCCATGAATCTCATATGATTTATCATTGTGATAAGAGGTTGAGATTGAGCATACGTTTGTCTTCCTCATTTTTTTTTTCTGATTGATCCTGAACATCATTAAAATCTCCTAGCAAAAGCCATGGTATAGCCGGGTTGATGTTGTTGAAGATTGACGGAAAGTTTTGCCAAACGTTTCTCCTTATGTCCAGGTATGGTGGACCATTGTCATAATTCGCCTTGCTTTCGCTAAAAACTGACTCTATAAAACTGGTACATCCATTTTGGAGAGTATTTGTATAAGGTAAAATTTAAGTAGATTAAAAGCTAACAGAAGAAAGTAGAGATAAAATAAAAAGGAATCCACATTTAATGTTGTCCTTTCCAAATTAACATTTGCGCATTAGCTTTGGTATGAGCATTTTGACGATTTTAGCTTTGGTCATTTTATATTAGATGTAATTAGACATAAGTGTATCGAACAGATACTTTTCTTTGGGCCTCTGACCCAATCCTACCCTTTCTGTTGTACACATTCTTAGGGTTTTTACTTTGCTATGTCACGTACACCATAAAGCGTTTTTCAATCTTAATGTTTTCCTGTAGATTGAGATATAGCCGACTCCTCTCTTCCTTTCCTTAGCGTATTCATGTGAACAAGAACCCTAAAGAGCACTAAGCGATCATCTTTCTTTTCCTAAACTATTTTCCATACCCTGAAATACTCAAAGACCAAGTGTATGGATTTTTGTACGAGGCACATGGAGTTAATCACGATTCTCTGGCCATTAATCGAGTATAGTCATTGTACATGGATTTTAAGCGTTTGAGGTAGGGTTTTCTACGTAATACTAAAAATTAAACTATTTTAGCATGGTTTTATTGCATTGGCTTGGTGTGAAATATATATGTATATACGATTATGTTATTGGATAATAGTTTGTTTTCGTGATTTAGGCCTTAATCTGTTTTGCATGATCTTAATATTTGAGTTGATTTCTTTTCTTAAGAGAAAATAAAAAAAGGTTTCACCTCTGTTTTGTTTCATAAGGAGTGAATTTCGATTTGGTACCCCAGACCACGTTCTTATGGATTTACATGGATGATCCTTTGATTCTTATTTAAACAGTAATTTTGATGTTGTGAAGACAAAACAAAATTTAGGTCTAGTTGCTGATAGGTGTTGTAAAACACCATATTATATCTAGTATTTATGCTTTCTTTGCTATTTTCCTTGGGAATTGCGTATCTTACGCGTGTTTTTGAGTTATTAGGTACTCTGGAGTCGCACGGACGAAAAGATGGAGAAATCACCCATTTGAAGCGTAAAGGGCTAGAAGGTCAATTCATAGGCGAGTGATTCTTGGAGCAGGCTAAGGCTGCGCAAAGGAGGCGAAGAATGAACTGTCAGTTCCCCGCAACTGACAGTTGAGCAAGGAAGAGTTAGGCGATCGGTTCTGCAAACCGATAAGCCAAAGATAAACCGAGGTGGCCCTTATCCATTTCCTCGGGCGCTTAAAGCTAATGGCCCTTCTTACACCGCCCAAAAATTGAGAAAATTCATTTCTCAATTATTAGTTCTCCACCCGAAACCAGATCGAGAAGAGAGAAAAGCGAGAGAGGAAATTAGGGATTGCATCTGCAGATCGAGAAAGAGAGAACATGGAGAAATTGAGTGTTGTTGCTCAGATGATGACAGAGATTAAGAGGCTAGGGTTTGCACTTCAGTAAAATCGATTAAAGAATCAGAAGATGATTGAGCGAACTGGGTTGTTGTTGAGTGAAGAATCAGTCGGAAATTGATGCTCGAATTGAAGAGGGGTTTCTGAGTCTGAGCTACTGTGATTGATAGATCGAATAAATTGAAACGGAGAAGGGGTTTTGGAGATGAAATTGTGTTCAAATTGAGACAGAGATGAATTCAGTTATTGAAATCAGATGTGATTCACAGAAGAGGGTTAGGAGATGATATTTCTTGCTGATTTGAAGATAATGAAGTTCAGATTGATTTGATAGTAGATGGGTTCAACTCGGATTCAAGTTTGGGGTGATTCTGGGGATGGAATGAATATCGAAATGAATTTTAGGGTTTGAGCAGAATTGAAAGCAGGGAATGTATGGGGATTGTGAGAAGATTAGGTTGCTATTGGAGTTCGTCTGAGACTGTTGCTGAAGCAGATAGCAGAGATGGGTATGTTGATGGAAGGTGATGTGATGGTGATCTCTGTTGAAAGGGTTAGAGAGACTTCTGGTGGTTTGATTCTGTGTGAGAATAGAGCAAGTGCTGGTGCTGTTGAACAGGTTGTGGTTCATCCTGAAATTGCAGGTGACCTTGAGCTGAAAAGGAAGGATGTGGTGATATTTTGGGTTTGTTTTGTGCAGCCGCAACAGCCAACACAGGGGACTTGTGGCCATTGGTTTATGTGGTCATTCAAATGGGTTGTCACAGATTCTCGATACCCTGGTTCGGTAGTCATGCTGAGTGCAAACGCCTAGGAAATATGGAGTTTTGAGTGAGTTTGGATTTTTAAGCCGAAAAGGTGATGGCACTGTTGCTGCTCAAGGTTATGAAGTGTGTATGTTGCGGGATATGATGAATGAAGCAAGTAGAGAGATACAGGAGGAAGTTCTCGGCTGGAGTTGGAGCCGCAAGTTGAGGCAGTGCAATTGTAGGGAAATGGTGATATGAATGGAGGAGTCATGGCAGGAGCAATGGCTGTATGAGAGAAAGAGCTTATGGGTTGCTGTTGTTGGAATTGATCTATTGATATAGCTAGAGCAGTCACAGCCAAGAGCTGATGTTGTTCTGGTAGTGTTGGTATTAAGATGGCTCGAGCTGTGGGATTGGGCTCGATGGCTGCAATGTTGAGTGGTGGAGCTGCAAAATAATGAAAGGTTGAGCAGCAAGATGTGTTTGTGCTTGAAGTTATAGATTTGAGTCTGCAATTTGTTGCCATTAGGAAGAATGGCACTGCAATTGATTGGTGGCCTGAGGTTGTTGGTGGTAATACTAAACAGGCAGGATTAATGAGAAGTAATGAATGGGTTTTGTGTATGCTAGTAAGTAGGAATGATTCGCAACTCAGATAAGTGTGTTTTGGTGTTGTGACAATAAACTCAGAGTTGCAGCTGTGCTCTGGTGGTATTGCAGTGTTGCAGGGGTGTGTGGTTGTGAGTTTGGAATGCGGTAAGAATGCACAAAGGAGATGGCAATCTCAGGTGGTTGTGTTGGTGCTAGAATGGAGTCACTATGTACTACCCTATAAAAAGGGATGGTGAAGGATTGCAAGTCATTAGGAGAGAAAGAGAAAGAATTTTGTAGTTCTTAGGAGTGTAACTCCATTTTCTGTGTAAAGATTCAAGAAAGTTATTAATAAACATTCATAATTTCATCTATTATCTTTTGAATCGAGTTAGTTTAACTGGGTTGAAACTACGAGCTGAAAATGCTCAAATCAGATGGATAAATGAGCTGGTTTGGAACTGCAAAGTAGGTGCACAGCCATCTTGGCTGGAAGGAAGTTTGGATGCGTCATCATTGTGCAACAAAGCTTTGGCCTGTGCGAAATGGCTATAGCTGAGAACAAGTCAGCTGAGTTAGCCTTAACTCAGACCTGACTCATCTGACTGGTACCGACTGACTCAATACATCCCTGACTCGGTGTTTGACCGAGTTAACTCGCCGATCCGACTCGTTGACCTACCCGATTTGACCCAGTTGACCGGTGACCGGGCGGACATTGCCGGTTACCGGAGCCGTTTTCCGGGCACTTCTCCGGCCAATTTCCGGCCATAATACCAGTTTCCCGGCGACGACTTTTTGGACATATTTCCTACACGGGTTTCTCTCTCTTATGGGCTTGGTGGATTTTCATCTAATGGACTTTGAATACTTGACCTAATTTTGGAAGGAGAGAAAAGCTATAAAAAGAGGAATTCTACAACTTTTGGGAGATATATTATTCATGGAACTTTGGAGAGCCACTTTTGTTTACGCAACTAGGGTTTGATTTTGTTCATCTTCTTCTTTATTCAACCTATATTTTTGTGATGAACTCCATAGCTATGAGTAGCTAAATTCTCTATTATTGGTTAAGGATGTAGTCCGATTTCTAAAACTTGTGTTTGCTTTATGTATTAGTTTTCTCTCTTGATTATCGTTCAATTCTCTACTGTTTTTATGATCACATGATTGAAGTATTGTGATAGGGTTATGATGTTTGATTAGTTAAGTGGCCAATTAATTGAACTTGCATCTTAGTCCATAGCTATTTTAGGGTTTTTCATCGAGCGATAACCTTGAATACAAGTAGCATGATATGTTTACGGTTTGTAGTGATACACTCTCGTAATCATATGTAGAGTTTGACCATTGTCCGAATTGTTATGTGCAACGCATGACAATTACATTCATTAGCCTATTTCTGAAACTTAATGCTCCTAGGAATTGAACTTGATTAGCGCAAGGCGTTAGGTTATTCTTTAGGTAGATTTCACATACGCATCCCTAATGTGTGTGTTGAATAACTTAGGAAATTAATAGATTATCTTGCTTTCTTGATTCTCTAGGCTTTTGATAACACAAGAGATTAAATCGTAATTCTAATCATATATGCAAGCACATGTCTAAGATTGAAGATGAATTCCTTGACCAATATCTTTCTCCATTGATTACTTTCTACAATACAATTTACTTTTCTTTTAATTTGCTTTTATTGCTTACATAGGAATCAGAAATCCCCCCAATTGGTTACTTTAAGAAATTGATTACGAAATAACTACAATTGCCTCTCTGTGGATACGAACTCTTTCTTATCATATACTTTAGGAAAGTGAAATTATTTTTGACGCATACGACAGCGATCAAATTTTTGAGCGCCGCTGTTCGGGGAGGCAATGATTTGTTAATTGTTTTTGGTTTCTTATTTTTGTATTTAGTTTTGTTTTACTTTTTCTTATTTCTTGGTTCTTATTCGAGTTTTGAGAATCTTGTTTCAGGTACCAATTTCTATGGACGGAGCATATTGGAGCAATCAATACGGCTTTCAACCTCAACAACATGAAAACTATCACCCTTATGGGAATACAATTAAAACCAATCCTTTGGTTTTGGTCAATATTCCACGTACCCTTTTAGTTGTTCTCATACATTCCAACCTTCTTACGGTGGGTATGTAAGTGAGCAACCACAAGGAGGGGAGACTAGTTGTACTCCTATTAATTTTTCCTCTAGTTTGGTAGATGAAATGCAACAATTTATGGACAACATGGAGTCAAATCGTAGAAAACCAAGCGTGGAACCCATATCATCGACCGAATGTGCTCATAGTATGTATGGCCCAATTTCTGATCGTAGTTATGATCATCCACCCATTCAAAGGGAATATAATTGGCCTAGCAATACTGAAGTAAGTAATTCTACTTTTTCTTTGTCGAATGAGCTTTACCAACAAATGGAACACTATTTTCAAAATTTGGATGGATCTCTTCAAGAGCTTCAAAAAGGTGTTTCCACTTTAAGACAAGGCATTGAAGAATACAAGGAGGAAATGAATAATTATGTTGAAAAAGGCGAACCTTTGGGGACTTTTGTTGATATTTGTGTAGTTAACTCAACTCTTGATCGTAATAATGATCATTCACCTATTCAAGAGGATGAGTTAGAGATTAGCAACACTAAATTCAGCAACGAACAAGATTATGTTGACTATGATAGTGATGATGATTATTATGAAACTACATCGTTTGAACCAATTTATGGTGACATCCCCGAGGAGTTTACAATGGAGTCTTTTTGGGATCAAGATGAAGACGAAGAGGAATATGACGACACTTGTGTAGATTACTCAAGCATTGATCTTAATAATGATCAAGAGCCTATTCAAAGGGTGGAGCTTGAGGATGATGCATTTTCGAGTGTTCTAAAAAAGTTTCTTATAATAAAATTTGGATCCGCAAAAGAGTATGTGCCTTCAAACTAGTGAATAAAATAAAGGATGATAATAATATTGAGAGATTAATGGGAATCATGATTTCACCGAACTCTTTTTCTATGGTTCAATTATTAATTCTTTGACAATTATAGCTCCAAAAATAATAGTTATTGACTCTAAATCTTTGCCAAGGTAGATTTTATAAAACATTAATTGTAAATGGTAAGCATGGATTATCAAAACACCTAACCTAAGCATAACCCATCAAACTAAATCACAACTAATTAATTTTAAATCATAAT
Source organism: Papaver armeniacum (assembly GCA_023531295.1). NCBI lineage: Eukaryota > Viridiplantae > Streptophyta > Magnoliopsida > Ranunculales > Papaveraceae > Papaver > Papaver armeniacum. Next base: position 99,327 of record JAJJWW010005957.1, on the reverse strand, counting down.
TCAAATTATATTAATGCAAAAGTCGTAAAAAGAATTTAATAAAATTACCATAGTGTTGAGAATTGGCTTCCTCCGTCATCCCAGCGATGGGGTTTAGCTCATCATGGTAGAAACACGCTCAAAAAAAAAATTCATAGCTCTAAAAGGTGTTTTTATTGAAGAAATAGTATAAGACAGAGATTTGCAACGCTGTAATGATGTTACAGACGTTACTGTTACAAGCCGGGTGTTGCAATTTAAACCTAATTGTTACAAACGTACTATCGCAGACACTGTTCAACAACGACAGTTCTTTTGTGTCTGTTCTTCGTGTTCTTCAGAACGACACTTGTTTGGTGTCGTCTGCAACTTTTCTTCTTCCACTTCACCTGATGCTGCTGCAACTCCTCCTGCAGCGTGATTTTCTCCTCTGAAGTGTACCCAAACTCCCGACTGACTTCTACAACTCTCGTACACCCTTTATATAGCCAACAGGTCCAACTTTCTCGATCAAATCTTCCCAAAAATTAATTATTTCTTCGCTGCCAAGTCCCGATGCTTTTTCTTCACTTCACGCGTCTCCGCTGAGCTATCCCAACTCTTCAAACTCCTTCAGGACATAATCAAGACTCGATTCATCCAATTCCAAGCGTAAAATCCTCTCGTACTTCTATTTATAAAACCAAAATATCCGAGGATATACGAAACTCCCTGTTTTGCTTCCAACCTATTTTCATCCATGTTTTCTCGAATCTAAAACACATATCTTTCCTGTTTTATCTCCACCGACTAATCCCTAGTCATTCCCATGAATATCTCCGACCAAATCTCTTCCAAACCTTTGACAGAAAATCAACGCAGGTGAAAGATGCACTTTCCCTGTTTTGCGTCAAGCCGAGTATATAGCCAAATCCAGCCCATAAAAACACCTATAACAACATTGTATATCTATAACAGGTCCAATCCATGAGAGTCAGCAATTGAATCTCATTAAATCACGTCCAAATCTCGACCCAAAACTCTGCCAGTAGACTGCCAAGTTTTCCCGCCATTTCTGCTTTTTAAATGATGGAGAAAGGTTGCCCCTTATCCGCCAGCGGAGTCCCTTTAGCAACTGGGGTGGAAATAGTAATTCTTGGGGTGGAAATAACCAAATCTTGGGTGCCTTTATAACTTTCTCCGGGTACCAATAACGCATTCCTCCCGGTGTTGCAAATACCACTTTTCGAGCCAATTCCTCCGTAAAAGCTTATTTCTTCAAAAATACCTACAAAGACATAAAATACCAATATAAGTACAAAAATGGGTACTAACAATATGGATAATAAAGATCAAAATAGACACATAAATGTGTCTATCAAATACCCCCAAACTTATTATTTGCTAGTTCCGAGCAAATCAAATCTACAAAATAAAAATCCTAACTCACTGTCGCAGGCATCGTCGGTTGCATTTAGCGTATGCAACAAGCCTTTAAACCCATGGGTGGCCCTAGTGGCCGAGTTATAGTCTCGGGAGGGTTTACAAGAGGTGTACCCACAAAACCTTTACTCTCCAGACCCTAACTATCTACGCAGAACCTTGGAAGGCACTAAAAAGTCTCCTTGGTTGGCATACTTATTGATTACAGGAGGAAGTACCTTGATGCGAAATTCCAATTACTGTACACGAGTTTGCACTCAAGCATACTAAAATTCATATATAAGTTACATAGCTCTACTCAGATAGTCTCACTATGGACATCAATATCCGGAGTCAACAAATCACATGGATAATTAAGAAGATGGATATAGAGAAAACGTAGATGGTTTTGATGTTGACTAGGTGAACGATGTTTCTCATATCTGTCTGAAGGCCACTGCCAAAATGAACCTATCCTAATGGACTGAGATACAGGTCTGACTAATATCAACACAACTGGCATATACAAGGGAACCAGCGGTTGATTTATTCACTGAACATTGACAATATTTTTTTATTTTTTTTTAACAACATGATTAGATCTTGCGGATCCAAGCACATGCTTCTTGTCAGCAGATTACATGGTAATTCCCATGGATCCTGCGTTCCACGCTTATTTAGGCGACGGAGATAAGGAAAACACACACATATTGCTATCCAAGTGTTATTTTATTCCGCTTGGTCTAATTGGTCTGGTAGTTTTTTTTTTTTTTCTTTTTCTTAGTAACTCAATCACTCTATTTCATCCTAACAGTGGTAACAACTTGAATCGTGAGCCCCACCTAATCACTTAGAGAAACATATTTTAAAAAGAAAACAAAATAAAAACAGAAGTGAAAAGGACTCAACGAGATATGGCGAAACTACCATGTTATTTCTAACACCTGAGCTCTATGCTTTTATGAATAGACTCTTATAGATGTTTCCATCTACTCAGATTGGTTCCTCAACTCCTACAATCAAGATGCTTCCATCCACTTAGATTGGTTAGTGTCATCCTTAATAAACATAAATTTCTAGGCTCTGGAGTTTATTTATTGCAACTAAAAAGTTTCTCCCACACCCCCAAACTTAAATCTAACATTGTCCTCAATGTTCTAAAGATAAAATTAAAAGCATGAACAAGGAGAAACTGTTACCATTTGAAGCAAAAGAGTTAAGGAAAGATATTACCGTGTCGCATGAATATTGGGTTACCTCCCAAAAAGTGCTAAGTTTAAAGTCTTCAGCCAGACGGTAAATACCACAAAATGGATAATTACCTTTCAAATCATATATCAATAGTCGAAACAACTATGGGTCAACAAAATCAAATAAAATTGCCATAATTATTAGACAGCTGCACCAAATCAGAAAAATGAACATACATAACACATCCTCATCCAAGGTTTCCTGCAAGACAACTGGGTTTTTCTGTGGTGCCCACTTGGGCTTCATATGAGTGTCTTGACAAACAGATTCTTCTGAACTATGGGTTTCTAGTTGCTGGATTTCCTCCTGTATAATATCAGGAGGGTCAGGTTGAGGAGTCGGAAGAGACTCAGGAAATACCTCATGTATACTAGGCTCGATTCCCAAGCTAGGGACTTCTACTAGGGATATTTGACCATCACTACCCCCAAACTTAGAGTAATCAGTATTCTCAGACAAACATCTAACTATTGCTTGAATTTTTGGATCCTTGGAGTCTTTAAAATACTCAAGAGCTTCTTCTAGAGCACTACCCCCAAAATTAGGGTCATCATTATTCTCCGTAAGACCTAGCACTATGGCTTGAATTTCAGGGTCTGTAGAGTCTTTAAAGTACTCGAGAGCTTCTTCTAGTTCAACATTTTGGTCACCTAACTGACTTAAGAGAATCTCATCAAATTCATCCAAAGAATCATCCAATAAAGTGTTGTCCCAATTATCATGAACTATATCCTGAACTAAAGTGCTAATCATATTCACTTCCTCTGATTCATTAGAAGGTTGTCTAGTAACATTAAAGACATTTAGTTCAGTGGTCATATTACCAAAGGATATGTTCATAAGTCCGGTCCTACAGTTGATTATGGCATTAGATGTGGCTAAAAATGGGCGACCTAAAATCACCGGTATTTGAGCACTAGGGTCCTGAACAGGTTGAGTGTCTAGAACAACAAAATCCACTGGATAAATAAATTTATCAACCTCAATCAGAACATCCTCTATGACACCACGAGGGACTTTTACAGACCTATCAGCTAACTGTAGGGTCATTTTAGTCGGTTTCAACTCACCAAGACCTAGCTGGGTGTACACATGGTACGTGAGTAGGTTAACACTTTGGATCCTAAGTCAAGTAATGCTTTATCAACCATGTGATTACCAATCGTACAAGATATGGTGGGGCATCCAGGGTCTTTATACTTAGGGGCTATTTGGTTCAGAAGGATTGAACTTACCTGACCAGCTAAAAAGGCTTTCTTATGGACATTAAGCTTATGATTTCGTGTACAAAGATCCTTAAGAAACTTGGCATAAGCAGGCATTTGCCTAATTGCTTCTAATAAAGGAATATTTATGTTTACCTTCTTAAAAATCTTCATTATTTCGTTTAAAGTCGACTCTCTCTTAGTTGGAACTAACAACTGTGGATATGGGGATCTGGGCACAAAATGAGATCTATCGGGAACCACATGGGCATCACTAGAAATTTTATCAGTCTCTTCAGCTAGTGGCTCCTTCTAGGGCTCATCTTGGGAACTAGAATGGGAACTAGAAGGTGGATCTACAGTATGTCCACTATTAGGCAAGGCTACCTTATTATCTACCGTTTTACCACTCCTAAGGGTTGTTACAGAGTTCACATGATTGAACTCTTTCTCTCTAGAGGATACTTCATGAATTGCTCTAGTTTTGGGTAGTGGTTGATTAGAGGACTTTTCCTTTTCTCTTTCGCTCAAAAATTATGCAATTATACTAACCTGATTTTTTAGCTCTGAAATAGCCTGAGAGTTTTCCTGCAAAACCTTTCTCAACCGTTTGCTTAAACTCTGCAGTGTTATGAGATAAGATGGTCAGAGACTCTTCTAAGCTCATGATTTTTTTATCCGACAGGTTCTGATACTGATCTGGCCCTAAATGGTTCTTAGTATACCCAAAACTTGGGAGAGCCCGGGAAATACTAGACTGACCTTGACTCTGGCCCTTAGACCAAGAGAAATTCGGGTGGTTTCTCCAACCAGGGTTATAGGTATCGAAATATGGATCAAATCTCTGACGGTTTTCAAACCTAGAGTTGTTATAAAGAGCATTGGCTTTCTCTTCATATCTAGCATGGTGTGACCCTTGATTCATTTCTAAGGCCTCTAGACGCCTAAGAATATCCGACCCATAATCAACTCTATCGACCCTATGGATATGATTTCTAGGTATTTCTGGTTCTCTCATTGAAGCCCATTGACGAGTCTTCTCAGCTAACTCGATGAACTCGTCAAAACATTCATCTGGGTCTTGATGTGTAAATTCTCCACCACTAATTGTTTCTACCTGCATACGGGTTTCACTATCAAGGCCCTCATATAAAATTTGGGCCATATGGGCTTTTTCAAAGCCGTGATGTGGACACTGGTATAACAATTCACTAAACCTTTCTATATTATCATGAAGTTTTTCACCTAATTTCTGCTTAAAGGTTTGGATAGACTGCCGAACAGATGCAGTCTTATGGTGTGGGTAGAATTTCTTAACAAATGCCTCTAAAAGACCATCCCAGGTGGTAATTGTTTTAGAAGGAATAAAATGATACCACTCTTTGGCTTTCTCATAGAGAGAGAAGTGAAACAAACGTAACCTAAGTACATCTTTGGAGACATTTGGATAGTTCATTGTGTCACAAATCATTTCAAAGTCTCTTATGTGGGTATACGGGTTCTCATTCTCTAATCCCCTAAACTTACGAAGCATGCCAATAGTCTCAGGTCTAATATCAAATTGGACCGTAGAAGCTGGTAGAACTACACCTGGGTCTAGTGTAGTCAAAATCGCTCTCCAAGGCCGATTACTCGCCGAGTAATCGCTACAGGCTATATGACCGAGGCGATTTCTGATTCCCAGGCCTTTCCGATTTTTAGCGACTAATGAGACCAATTTGGACCCATTTTTGAGCAAAATGAGTTAACAATTTTTCCGAGTTGACCTTGCATGCACTAAAATCAGAAAATAAATTTTCATAATCCTTAAATGGGAGTTATAAAATAGGAAAACCTCTAAATACATGATAAATACGCTCAACATAACAATATTACACACTTAATTACATGATAGTGTTAAAATTTTAATTTTAATTAGATACAAATAAGGACTTATGAGCAACAATATATCTATTATTAATAAATAGATTCCGAGTATTAGACCGAGTTTTGGCGATTTCCAAGTCCGAACTTATTACTCCGCGCTCCAAGCTCCCCAACCGAGTAGCACCGAGGAACGATTTTGATTACTTTTCCTGGGTCACGCACTACCCTAGACGGGTTCAAACGATCCCTAAGGGTTTTTATCGGGACCTCATCATCCTTTTCCTCAACCATTTTGGCAAAAATAGAAGTATTAAGGATATTTTCCTCACCGTGAGAAGAACGTCCAAAAATAGGACTTTCTAGATTAAGGTAGTCAAGATTCTTGTTTCCTAAAATATCACTTCTAGGTTTTTCACGCATAAACCGTCCTAGAGCGTCTCTCCTACGTCTGGCATACAAGAATTCAACAAAATGTGCACATGCAAATGCTGGGCTAACTAATTTAGGTAAGCTTGGGTTACCTACAACGAAATATACCCAAAGGTACGAGGCTGAGGTTTGTGGACTTTCAGCTAGTAACTCCCATAAGGCCCAAGGCACGGGTTCAGCTTACTAATCCACCAGTTTTCCTAAACTCGGTAGTCTGACGAAGATGCAATTGGTGTGTGCAGTGTTTTTTTTTTATAAATATATATAAATAAAGTACTAAAAATAAACACAAACAAATAAAAGAAAATTACAAGTCCAAAAATAAATAAAGAAACTACTAAAAATAAGATGAAAGTCTAAAAATAAAATCTTCAGTTTCTTCCTTTTTGTAAGGCAAGTTAAACTTTCCACGTTTGGCTTCAAGCAAATCCTGCACAGCAAAAACAAAAATACCAAAGAAGTAAAATAGAACAAAAAATAATCTAAAAACAAGAAAATAATAATAATAATAATAAATAAAATATATACAAAACCTAAAACCTAAACCTAAATACAAGTCCGCGTCGGCGGCGCCAAAAACTGATGTAGTTTTACAAGTGGTAAGAAAGAAGGTTCGATTCTCGGACTTGGGAAGTTGTTGATTTTAGGACTTCCTTAAATAAAATACTTAAAACTAGCGAATAAAATAAAGGATGATAATAATATAGAGAGATTACTGGGAATCAGGATTTCACCGAACTCTTTTTCTATGGTTCAATTATTAATTCTTTGACAATTATAGCTCCAAAAATAATAGTTATTGACTCTAAATCTTTGCCAAGGTAGATTTTATAAAACATTAATTGTAAATGGTAAGCATGGACTATCAAAACACCTAAGCTAATCTTAACCCATCAAACTAAATCACAACTAATTAATTTAAAATCATAATTCAAATTATATTAATACAAAAGTCGTAAAAGAATTTAATAAAGTTACCATAGTGTTGAGAATTGGCTTCCTCCGTCATCCCAGCGATGGGGTTTATCTCATCATGGTAGAAACACGCTCAAAAGAATTTTTCATAGCTCTAAAAGGTGTTTTTATTGAAGAAATAGTATAAGACAGAGATTTCCAACGCTGTAATGATGTTACAGACGTTACTGTTACAAGCCGGGTGTTGCAATTTAAACCTAACTATTACAAACGTACTATCGCAGACACTGTTCAACAACGATAGTTCTTTTGTGTCTGTTCTTCGTGTTCTTCAGAACGACACTTGTTTGGTGTCGTCTGCAACTTTTCTTCTTCCTCTTCACCTGCTTCTGCTGCAACTCCTCCTGCAGTGTGATTGTCTCCTATGAAGCGTACCCAAACTCCCGACTGACTTCTACAACTCTCGTACACCCTTTATATAGCCAACAGGTCCAACTTTCTCGATCAAATCTTCCCAAAAATTAATTATTTCTTCGCTGCCAAGTCTCGATGCCTTTTCTTCACTTCACGCGTCTCCGCTGAGCTATCCCAACTCTTCAAACTCCTTCAGGACATAATTAAGACTCGATTCATCCAATTCCAAGCGTAAAATCCTCTCGTACTTCTATTTATAAAACCAAAATATCCGAGGATATACGAAACTCCCTGTTTTGCTTCCAACCTATTTTCATCCATGTTTTCTCGAATCTAAAACACATATATTTCCTGTTTTATCTCCACCGACTAATCCCAAGTCATTCCCATGAATATCTCCGACCAAATCTCTTCCAAACCTTTGACAGAAATCAACGCAGGTGAAAGATGCACTTTCCTGTTTTGCGTCAAAGCCGAGTATATAGCCAAATCCAGCCCATAAAAACACCTATAACAACATTGTATATCTATAACAGGTCCAATCCATGAGAGTCAGCAATTGAATCTCATTAAATCACGTCCAAATCTCGACCCAAAACTCTGCCAGTAGACTGCCAAGTTTTCCTGCCATTTCTGCTTTTTAAATGATGGAGAAAGCTTGCCCCTTATCCGCCAGCGGAGTCCCTTTAGCAACTGGGGTGGAAATAGTAATTCTTGGGGTGGAAATAACCAAATCTTGGGTGCCTTTATAACTTTCTCCGGGTACCAATAACGCATTCCTCCCGGTGTTGCAAATGCCACTTTTCGAGCCAATTCCTCCGTAAAAGCTTATTTCTTCAAAAATACCTACAAAGACATAAAATACCAATATAAGTACAAAAATGGGTACTAACAATATGGATAATAAAGATCAAAATAGACACATAAATGTGTCTATCAGCAGTGGTTGTAAGTCTAAAGTATTTAAGGATTTGTTGGAAAAGTCTAGTTAAGACAATAAAGTGAGAAACAGCTAAAATGAAAAGTTGCGAAGTTTGGAACACACCTAAAGAAATTACCAGTGATATTTGGTTGAAGAAAAATTAATAATAAAATGTTCTAAAATAATTTAAAAGGCTAATTATTTAAAGTGAAGTGTGTTTGAGTAAAAGTGAGATAAAAATCAATAATTTGCAAAATGATTATAATTACTTGTTTGTGCTTTTGATGCATCGTTTGGTTTGTTTTTCCGCTGCACTATATTATTTTTGGAGATTTCCTACTGGGCTGTGGTTGCTCACCCCTTTTCCCTTTCTCCCTACAAAGTATACAGTGACACTAGCTGAAGAAAAGAAATTATAATTTATCATGGGGATTTGGGAATCGGTATTTCAATAGTTATGTATTGTTTAATTATTTTCAATTAATGGATTTTAACCGTTTAAGGTGTTTTGTAAATACTTTATTAATTTATTGTAATTTCTTTCATAGTTCTAAATTGTTCTTATTTCAAAAGGAAAAATCTGTACCTACGATAGTGGCGCTCCGGGATTCTGGGCTAGGTTCTAGTGCCAGAATCTGCAGGGTGTGACAACCATATATACCCGTGTAAAGCCAAGGTTGGGCTGGAGTGGGGGGTGTGATAAGTTCATGAATGTAGTTTTGGGATTTCATGAGGATTTGAACATTGACCTCGTTTTTCCATAGTAGGCATAAACCCCCCCTTCTACCTACTTTAGGAACAGAGCAGTGATTTTGAAAAAGTAGTGTTTGGGCGATGCGCAACATTTGAGTGTCATTGTCCAATGTTTCCGAGAGGAACAAAATGGTTGGTTTATACGTCGAGATAAGCCCACGAAGGTGTTGAATTGTTGTTGGTTGGTTTAAACCCTGACAATTCCAAGCTAGAGTAGTCATATTGTGTGGGTTGGAATGGTATGTGAATTGGAGAATAGAGTAGCAGATGGTATAGATGGGTGCAGATTATATGGTATATAGATGGGATTTTTGGGTTACTGGTTGAACTTAATGGGTTTGGGCCAGATGAGATTCACCTTTATAGGGAGAGAAATGTTTGCAAGGAAGTCTGTATGTTGTGTGCTTGTGGAATGGTGGTGCAGGTTGGTGTTAATTGCCGATAGAACGTGAATTCTAGAGGAGTCAGAGGCACCAGAATGTTGCTCCAAGCATGCAAAAACCAGTTAATTCACACCTTAGCAGTTTGAAGTGTCCAGAAACATGAAAAAAATGAAGAAATTACAACCTAAAACATGTGCTTTATAAGATAGGACTTACAAGAAAAAAACTTTTGAAGTACAATTAGTGTGCGGAAATCCTGTCTACAAATCTGAGAAACCTTCAAAATCAAAGTTGGTTAGAGGACTTAACATTTCAAGAAAAGCACCACCCATTATCCATTTAATGTATGCGGATGACCTGCTAATCACTTATAAAGCCTCTTCTCAGAGTAATCTCCATCTCAAGAACCTGCTTCACTCTTACGGCACTTCGGCGGGCTAGGTAATCAATATACTTCCAAATCAGTAATTATTTATCATCCGAGATTGGATCTGGTTAAGGTAACTAATCTGCAATAATTTTTCGATATGTCGTCCACATAAAAACCTCCAATCTATCTTGGAGTCCAATTCAAACAAGGAAGAGCATATAATCACATCTTTGCGCCTCTTCTTCAAAGATTAGCTCAAAAAGCTAAAGGGTGGATGACAAAATGTCTGACTCCAGCTGGAAGTTTGGTCCTCACTAAAACCTCCCTAACCCCCACATCAAACCACCTAATGCAAACACAAAATCTACCCATCACTGTCCACAAACAAATAGATCGTATCACCAGGAATTTTTTCTAGGGACATGATTCGTCAGTAAAGCTTCATCATATTGGTTGAAATAAAGTAACACCAATATCTGAAGGAGGGCTAGGCATAAGAAAAAGCAGTGATCATAACAAGGAACTTCTCATGAAAAGAATATCTCAACCAGCAACCAATTTACAATGAAAAATCAATTTACACGAACAACCTAACTCCATATGTGGAAGTCTTGGCAATGAAAATATCTCAACCAGCAACCAATTCTACAGGGCATTGATACCATACCGTCTTCCTCCAGTGCTCAAAGGAGACAATTAGCTTCACTCGTCCCTCTCATGAAACAATTGATTTTTCATCGTATTAGAAATGGGTTATCAACATTAATAGAAGAAAATTGGATTCCACACTCCCCAAACCTAGACCCAGTCCAATGTTACCTTATACGGAAAGTAGCGGATATCATTGATCCGATCTCTCATAACTGGAACCATGAAAAATTAAACACCCTACCCAATCTTACAGCTCAAAAAATAATAAACATCCACCTACCCCAAGATAGCCCCCAGGAAAAAATAATCTGGCCCCACTCAAAATCTGGAAAATACACTACTTCATCGGGATACAAATGTCTAACCCAAGGTCAACCTACTCAAAACCCCCTCCCACCTACAAAATTCTTATGGACTTTACCGTGTCCACCAAAAATTCAGCTTTTCTTGTGGAAAGCAATCAATGAGGGTCTACCAACTTTCTCTCTCCTACATCACATCCATCTGACCAACTCCGACATTTGCCCCAGATGCAATGTTAATCAAGAATCAGCGTCGCACCTGGTAATACACTGAACTGCGACTTCATCTTGGAACACCTTATTCACTCAGCTATCAACCTTCTCAAACTCCAACTATAACCCCACATGTCCTTTAACTCCTCAAACAACCATTTCCCAAATTCTAAAACAAACAGCACCAGTATATGTAATCTCTTCTGTCTGTTTTCTATTTTGGACCTTATGGTTGGCCAGGAATGAACTAATTTACCGCCAAAAGCAAACAACATCAGAAGAAATCCTAGCTTGGGAAAAAAAGCAACAACAAGAATATTTCGTGGCAATAAAATCTTTACCTCATGTGTTACCAAGAGATTCCCCGACAATTAACCACTCAAGAAATGCCAAAAGGATCTCAACAATTTCGGTAGGATGGTCCACACCAAACTTGAACTAGATTAAGATTAATACAGATGGGGTGGCTAGGGGGAATCCCAATTTCGCAGGTGCGGGTTTCATTTGCAAAGATTCTGAAGCACGAAAATTTTTGGCGTTAGCTCAACCTCTAGGAATTACAACATCCTTAACTGCGAAACTTGGTGTTGATGGTGGTTTTTAGTATAGGGCGAAAACTATAAAAGTCTGTCTACCTGACCCGGCATCAGAAGTAGTAGACCTTGATATGTCTATATTCCGCAAAGAATTTGGAGAATATATCAGAAACTGATGAGTGCCTATGTCTCTCTTCATATTATATTGAAACTCAAGCTCCTAGATGAATTGTTCACTATTATAGAGCCTAATGAGTATCTAAGATCCTAGTTGCATTACTCACTAATGCCGGAGCCTGCCGAGTATTCATTCTATGCTATGTTCCCCAGCCGAACTCTTGATGTTGACATGACATGACAATTAATGTTCGCTCGCAACTGAGTAGCATGAATTTCCCGAAGTGTCAGGTTTAAGATATGCATGGAAATACTCAATTAGAGGCACGCAATGTTATGCTGCCCTCAGAAACATAATTAGTGAATTTGTATGAACGCACAAAATTCACCAGAAATTGATTGATTTTGTGTCAGCTCACAAAATTCAATCTTTCTAACCTAATTTTATTAATTTACAAAAATTAGGTTTTTTGCGCCCTGCGCAATATCTCGAACCCTATTGGTCGAGACCAAATCTAGGTAAGCTAGGAAATTAATCCGCCATGGAGCTAGTAGGAGCAAAGTCCTACCAGAAATCAGAAAACAAGAAATAAAGAGGATCTGCGGCAAATAGGAGCAGCAGCAAGAGGAGGCGTGGCCGCGCCACTTGGCCGACCGATTTGCCTCAGCAGGCGCCACCTGTGGTCGGCTGGCCACACTCCATGTTGCTACTTATCGGCCCCTTTCCCATCGACCAATCAGATTGCTTTAAACCTGCCACACACACTTTTAAATAAAGTTGGAGATTGGTTGGTCGATACTCCTAATTCCTTATGGAATCTAATCTAGGCTGCCCATGTCAGTCTCAAAACCATTCACGTCCACACGATTTGGCCGGCCAACCTAATGAGTTTGGCTTCCTCCCAATGAGATCAAGCAAACTCCATGATGTCCACCGCGGGCCCACTATCATTCCATCCAATCAGAATCCTCCTAGCTCGCCAGCAACATCCCTGATCGCTAGCGAGCTAGGATAGTAGCGTTGTTGAAAAGAAGTTCAACGAGTTAAGACTGGCCATGACAGTCTCAAACTCATCGCATCCGTCCAACGTAGCTAGCCTAGTTGGATGGCTTAGATTTCGTTTCAAACGACCAATGAAGTGCCGGTATGCTCGCCAGCAACCCATCTCCATCCCTATCCAGTCGAACTACCCACGACATGCCAAGAGCACATCAAACCGATTGCTTAAAGTAGGATGGCCGCATGGGTTAAAAAAATCTAATTTATGTTAAGCAGCGGTATATTACTGCCGCAAAATGATCTCGGCCGTCCAACTTCGCCAGCCGAATTGACCGACCTAGATTCAATCTTGATTAACGGGCAAGGTGCGGATACGCTCACCAGCGGCGCAGCTATTGTGCTGGCCGGGCGAACAGCTCCCAGCACACGCCAACACCTAAAAACGTTGGCTCAAAATAGGTTGGCCACACGGTTTTTAAACCTAAATTGAATCAACGAAAGCCATTAACTGCCGCAAATCATTTCGGCCACCCAACTTCGCCAGATGAATTGGCCAACCTAACTCCTATTTTAAGGAGCCAACAAGATGTGGCCATGATCAACGGCCACTCCCCTTCCATAAGCCGCAATCGGCCAATCCACGAATTGCCCATATGGCTCCCAAACGATTGTCCAAAAGGAGCTGGTCGCACTGCTTACATAAAGTTTAAGGCAGCCATTAATTGCCGCAAATCATCTCGGCCGTCCAACTTCGCCAGCCGAATTGACCGGCCTAGATTAAATCTTAACGACCAATAAGATGTCACCATAGTCGCCCGCCATCACTCTCCTATAGAGACCGATCGGCATGTCTTTGGCGCGCGTGAATGGCTCCTGGCAGCTTCCTGAAAATGGCTGGTCATGCTCCTTTAAGACATTAAGCTCCGCGACTGATTTAAGCGAGCTTTATACAACGATGCTTTACATGCATCGATTATTTTGAGTTGCTTGCTTAATAGCGATGCTTTACATACATCAAATACATACGATATTTTACGAATATCGGCTTCACAAATTACTCAGTTATTTAACCTAATAATGTCACATGCTATAATTTGCAGCAAGTCTCATGACTTGGCTCGTCACACATGACTACCCATCACCTAGCTTTCGCGTGGTTGGTCAGAATAATTAGGCAAGACCCAGCAACTTGCTACATATTTTCTATAAAATACTCGAGACATCAAACGTGTCACAAACTGGAGGATGTTCATCATGGTATTGGTCTGGCGGTTTACAGCATGCGGCGTACAACACGCCCATTATAAGAAAGTGTCAGGAAAGGCGGATAGTTAGTGGCAGCAGAGAAGTAGTGGGCGTAAACTAACCGTCTTCTCTCATAGTAAGACGTAGTTTTCAACATTTTTACACGATCCCCACTTCTCCATCACTCAACTACTTACACTTCCTATGAGATCAGGGTGCGTTCAACTATGACTTATATAAATAGGTTTTCAACCTATTTCAACCAACAACAGAGTTTTGGTTATCAACACAAGTATCCAGAAAAATACCAAGAAATGATAGCTTACATTCCGCAAGCCAGTTCTATATTCTGATACAAGTCATAAAATAGCCACACCTTCAGGGTTAACCATTCTGATCTCAACACCTTCTTCGCTTCCCTCCATAAGATCAACCCTTCTCCTTCATTTTGTAACCGAAGCAAGATTGGAACGGCCATTTCTTGGTTTAGGCCAGGATTGTACAGATTGATCTCTCGAATCTAAAGTACTTCCGTACAGTGCATTTGTTTAGGGTTCAGATTCTTTTCTCGGCGGCACACCCAAATTTACCATTTCCAGCAGAATCAGTTTTTACCCCAAAACACTTAGGCTTTGCTTTTGGCATCAAGAACAACAACAAAAAGGAAATGGCCAAATGTTCTCTTTGAGACGGACTCAGAAAACCTTCTGCTCTTCGTCACATCCGCTACTGAAGAAGGTACCTTTCGAACTCTAAAATAAAAAAAATTAGAAGCTAGTTTAAATACACAAAAAACTTAGTTTGGATTCAAAAAAAAGTCAAAAATTATTTTGGATTCACAAAAAAAACTTATTTTGCTTCAAGTCACTAGATTAGTGCCTGTGCTCCCCTTGGCACATCTCAGGAATGATTGAAGAAATAAAATATAGAGTACGACAGATTTCGCAGGCTGCTATCCAACACAACTACATAGAAGGAAATCAAGCAGTAGTGCTTGGCTAACCATGCGGTAGACGGAAGTCAAATGAGAAACTTTTTAACCAAAATTTGGGACCAGGCAATCCCGATTTGTATTAGTCAAGTTATCTTCCATGACTCTGTGGGTACCACATACCCACGTCAAAGTGTAACTTAATCCTCTATTAATAAAATGCATGCTTCAAAAAAAAAAAAAATGCCAGCATAATCTTTCCGAGATGGCATGGTTGTTTTTTGGCATGCTCTTAATTAATAGTAATGATCATCCGATGAAAAAATATTAACTAGTTACAACATTTGTCATTCGAACTACTTATCTTTGTTCATCTTCTTTTCCTTTATTCATGTACATAACTTTATTCATCTTCTTAATGGAGTTCTTTAAATTCTTTAACTACGGAGTCAATAAAATGGTGGATGCTATGGTTTCATTTGTCATGGAGAATTTTGGTAATGCACTTATCAAGGAAACAATTTTCTTACTTATCGTGTGCACAACCAAGTCTAAGAGTTGCGTGATGAACTAAGAAAATGCAGTGAAAAATGCAACCTAGGATTTTCTGGTACCACATATATCTCATTCTACATGTTTTTTTTTTCCTTCATACTATTGAGTTTAGGAAAGCAATTACACATTATCAAGTAAAGCTAATAATAGGTAAAAGCAAACAAACTGTGTGGTCCAAGACTCCTGACATGACATTAGTGAAATTAATAGGAAGTATGTTTGATAGGAAAAAAGAGACTTATGCATTGTCGGTTAAAGAGATTAGTCCCTCAGTAAGTCTTGGACCTTTGAAGTTTTCTGAATTTTCCACGACCCATCAGTGAAATCAAGTAATGCAAGTAGACCAACAAAGAACAACTTTTGGCATCCGTTACATAGACAAAGTTTGCAGAGTAAGAGAGTAATTTTTTAAATTTTTTATTTTCTGATATGGCAAAGTTCGATTAAGAAAGAGTTTGCAATCTCTAAAGTTCTGCTTGGCAATATAGGTTGGGGTTATCCTTACTTCTTGATCCCCCATTAAGAGTCCATATGAATCCCGTCCATAGAGTAATGATGAAAGTCATATCCTGTTCATGGGCGCACTTCTCTGGATCCTTGTTACTTTCTAGTTATTTCTTCTCTTGTGCAAAATCTTTTACATATATACAATTGTTTCCTTTGTGCCTAGTAGAAGCATGCATACAAATGGGTATAAAATAATAAAATAATTACAGTATTAATAGCAAGAAGACGCTTGAACCTATAAAAGGATCACTAAATGCAAACCTAAAATGGGAGATACTTCATAAAGTGATAAATAATGGAACCTTGGATTAAACATCTTCTTGCGACATCGCCTATCTCAAGCCTTTCAGTTTCGGAGAAGAATGGCATCAACATATAGGAACCATGTCCATTTTCCTTTCTTCAAAACAAAATCCATTTTCAGACCGGCTGAATTATGAGCTGAAAATATTAGGAAGTGCAGGAACAATTTCCTGTATTAGCTACTGACTCTAAGCTTTACACATATGAAAAAGTGGGGGTACAACAACCTCACCCAATAATTCGCTTAGCAATCTGTATGGACTAACTCCAATATACTTTTAAGAGAATCAACTAGACAGTCAGATTAATCTTAATAAAAAGTATATCAAAGAGTTATATCTCAATTTCTCGATTCAATACTTACTCAAGCAAATAGAAATATGCGAGTCTAATTGTATACAAGAGAAATTAACTTGAACGGTACCAAAAACCAATGTTCAAGTATCAATCAATTACAATCAACAACCAAAGGTTGGATTTACCAATTGATTGATTCAACGCACAACCTGTGATATTTCAATTATATAACAAAATATAATACGGAAAAGAAATAACACAGACACCGGAATTTTGTTAACGAGGAAAACCGCAAATGCAGAAAAACCCCGGGACCTAGTCCAGTTTGAACACACGCTGTATTAAGCCGCTACAGACACTAGCCTACTACAAACTAACTTCGGTCTGGACTTTATTTGAACCCCAATAAATCTCACACTGATCCAAGGTACAGTTGCGCTCCTTACGTCTCTGATCCCAGCAGGATACTACACACTTGATTCCCTTAGCTGATCTCACCCACAACTAAGAGTTGCTACGACCCAAAGTCGAAGACTTTAATAGACAAATCTGTATCACACAGAAAAGTCTACATGAATAGATAAATCTGTATCCCACAAAAATACCTACGAGTTTTGTTCCGTCTTTTGATGAATCAAGGTGAACAGGAACCAATTGATATACCGGACTTATATTTCCGAAGAACAACCTAGAAATATCAATCACCTCACAATAATCTTAATCGACTAGCTAAACAAGATATTGTGGAATCACAAACGATGAGACGAAGATGTTTGTGACTACTTTTCTATCTTTCCTATCGGAGAAATTAATCTCGAGCCAATTTTACAATTGTACTCAATATGATAGAAATAACAAGATCTGATCACGCAACTACAGAGAAAATAGTTGGGCATGGCTTCACAATCTCAATGAAGTCTTCAAGTCGTTAACCTACAAGGTCTCGGTAGAAACCTAAGGTTAAAGGAGAATCGACTCTAGCTTATACAACTAGTATCACACATGAGGTGTGGGGATTAGGTTTCCCAGTTGCTAGAGTTCTCCTTTAAATAGTCTCAAAATCAGGGTTTGCAATCGAAGTTACCTTGGTAACAAAGCATTCAATATTCACCGTTAGATGAAAACCTGATTAGATTCAAGCTAATATCTTTCAACCGTTAGATCAAACTTAGCTTGTTATACACGAATGAAATGCACGTTCATTTAAGTTTGTGTAACCGTACCTAAACATGTACACCTAGTTGGTTCAACAATAGTTAACCAAATGGTTAACCATATAAGCACTTTCATATCAACCTTATTCATCTTCACCATAACTAGTTCAAATGACTCAAAAGAACTAGTTAGAAAGTTGTTCAATTGCTTAGATCTCATAGAAGTATATAAGGCACAATCGAAGCAAAAACAATTTGATTCACTTGAATCGATTCATGAAAATTATAGCCACGGTTTGAAAATATGCATTTCTTAGTTTATATATGTCTTAGTTCACGAATAACCGTTTTTAGAAAATAACCCACTTAAGTACGCATACCGGTACGTAGACTTAAGTACTCGGATTGAGTTTGTTTTCTGTTCACAAACTCCAGCAGAAATTCACGGGACGTGAACTTCCGGTAGTACATGTACATGTACGCAGAATTTAGTTCCGGTTATCCTGAGCAGCAAAGTACGCATACTTTGGTTCAAGGATTATGGACTTACACACGTATGAGTTATCACACAATGTTCATATCCAACCATGGTTATATATTCTAAACTCTCATTTCAATCATTGAAACATTCTTAGAGGATGTTAAATAGAGGTTATTCACACACTATTCATCAAAACCATTTTCAACATATTGAAATAATCAACATGACTTTCGTCACTTGTAAAGATGAACTTGGCCAAAGCGAAAGCTTACCAACACATATTTCGAGAAATAGATAAGCGAGATAAACTCGGCTCGAAATAGCAAATGTGTATAATCGAAGTCTATATAGCAATACGACTTTTGTCTCAAGATAGGAGATAGAGTAGATAGACTTTTGAGTGATAGATAAGTTCAAGTCTCCACATACCTTTTAGTCGATGAAGTTCCACCAGTTCCTTGAGTAGTTCTTCGTCTTGTATGATGAACGACGTGGAGTCTAGAGCTCAACTACACTTTCTATCCTAGTCTGAGACCTAGCTATAAGTAGACTAGAAATCAAGACTTATAGTTTTGACAACTAAACTTGACAAACAAGCTTGAGATAACAACGCTTGCGAGTTCGATCGAGCAGTGCTCTAACAACATATAAGGCTTATCTATATGATTTTAAGGAACCTAAGATGAATGGAAAACACATTTTTTTAACATGATGCCACATAAAGCATTGCGTCTTATGGAATAACGACACATACCTACAGTACTTGCCATGACCCGTCTTATGGCATCCCTCAACAGTCTTACTAAAATATCTTTGCAAGTATGCAAATAATAATGCTCATAATGTTGTGTACTATAGTTATTGCTGTTAGCATGAGTGAATTTGCAGAAAAGATAACTGATAAACTGATCCATAATTCACTCAGGGAACACTTTCCAGTGGCTTTTGAGACAAATATATAAGAAAGGATTAGCGAATTAGATTAACTTAATCTGGAAAAAAGTTCAAATCAGAAGAATACAAATAATTAAATTGAACAATTACCTTCTAATATCTAAAATTGGAGTCTGCCGTTCAACTTAATTATTGAGCTCAATTTCCTATCTAATAACATGGAAATGAGCGATAATCGTTCCTGCAATCCACTGAAAACCATATCTCACACCAGAATACTCACGTATTGAACTCCATTATGGGTATTGAGTCATGTATTACTCTTGCAAAGCCACCAGCGAGCTGATATAAGTTTGTTAATGTTTCAAATAAAGAGTTCAAATTTCAGAATCTCCAAGATCATTTGAAACAAATATATACCAGCACTTGCACCATTGCATGAGAAAACCTTGAAATTCTGCCAGAGATACTAAACAAATGGAAAAACTTATTAGGGAGATCCAAGCATGGTCATTATCACATAAAACAAAAAAACTTGATAATGCATAAAAACATGGTCATAAGAAATATCGCTACATAAAATAAGAAAAGAAAAACGAAGAAAATCAATACAGGCACTTACGTGCAATGTGGTATAATTTACTTCCCGTAGTTATTAACCAATCGTTCTTTGACCTCAACTGCTAATAAATCATCATTTTGTTTTTCAACATCAAATATCGTTTCGCCAATATCTCCAACTATCTAAGCTAACTAAATGGTAGTCCCTTTTTGAGTACTTAACAATCCTTGCTGCAAAACAATTATTTTTTGGACAACAACATTAATTATTATTAATGACTTATGCAATAGAAAGCTAAGCTATTCATGAAAAGCTAATAGATCCAACTAAAGATCCTTTATGAAGTTTTATTTAAATTATTAGTACATATATGACAAAAGTGTATTTATAACAACCAAATATAATACCTTAAATTTAGGTGAGAAGAAGTGGTTGCACAACCATTCCTACTTATCCGGCATACACCTTTGTACGGCTTAGATTTTGCTTACTCGATGGTGTAAAAACCATTTAAATGGGAGGACATCAAAGTCCTACAATCATTATATTTCTCGCCCATGGAATCGTCCACTAAATTCCATATATATGGAACGCTAAGGTCTACCTAGAACTTGTCCCGCAAGAAGATAAAATTTAGAATCTCAACAAAATTTAAGATTACCTCCTTCATATAGCACTCCAACAAATACATGACTTTACAGAATGAAAAACACAAAGCCAACTAATAAAAATCAATGTAAATATAGACAAAAAGAAATGGAGATAATTACCAATTATGCAGGGAGATTCTGGTCATATTCGTCATTGTGGATACCCCGTGGGTACATCAATTGGGGATTGCATTAATTTAGGAGTTCTCATACTTGGCCATGCAGATTTCTCTATAACTAATCTTAATGTACATATAAGAAGACTGAATTATGAAACATACAATTGACATCATCGTAATGGCTTATTAATACGCAAAATACTACCAAACTACCACTATATATAAATTAATCCTATCAAATGATGAAGTTCTTTGTTAAGCAAAATCAGAGATTCATTACCAAATCAATTTGCAGCTGCCTTCTACTGGCCTCAACATCATCAGTTAACAAACCTCATATTCACCACAAGTTCAAGCCCCTGCACTGGAGGACTTTTACTTCTTCTTCTGCCTTTCTTCTTTTGCAGGAGTTCTTGCAGCTAGATGTTTTGTTTGGTGTGAGTGGACGGAATTCTAATAACATTCTTTCATAAACTTAAATAATCAACCACTAACAACAGAGTTTTGGTAAAAACATAAAAGGATTCATTTTCTACAATTTTGCACAAATAAAGTCATCACCTTTCACCGCCACCGGTCCTAATACTTGAGAGGTGAGTGCAGAATGACTCTCAATTGGATTGAAGTATTGATTACTCTATCATTTTCTAAAACCAAACCACCTTTGCATGCATTTGTGTTTGCTGCTCTGATATAGGAAAAAAATCATCATCAATTAAAAGAACAATGGAGTTATGATCAGTAAGACTACAACAATATTTATGTTTCTGCAGACGACGCATTTTTTTGGTTAACCCCAAGTGACATTTTATCCAAGTCTATTATTATGACGTACGTATATGAATAGTCGCAAAGCAAAAGGTTGAGACATCGTAGTGGGACAAATTGTATCAATAAACCGAAGATTCAGAAAAACATGAAGGAAAAAAATACAATAATCATTACCTAGTCGCGGAACAGGAAGAAACCAAACCAAAAAATCCGAAAAAAATATAAAATAATCATTACCTTGTCGCGGATTGGAGTTGTGATAATTAAATTCATTATTATTACTCGTTTACATATTCTGCAAACGCCCACCTAAACATCAATGAAATAATAACAAATCAAAACGAAATTGTGAACCAAAATCTTAAACTTTCAAATAAAAAAGGTGAAGGATACCTTTATGGGAATAATTTGTAAGTTCACGATATATAAACAATTTCATCCCCGGGAATTCATAATAGAAGCTAATGTAGAATATCGATACGGCACCGAGTATGTTTCATTGGTGTATCGAATATAAGAAATTGTGATTCTGAACTTTCATGTCTACTACAGAGGTTAGAATTAAATAGAAAGACTATCAAAAAAAGCCTTAGGAACCACATGGAACCTCGTCTAGAATCAACTTTATCTTAAATCCTTTGACCCTTCTCTTAATCACAGTACCGGAGATTGAAATGCTTAACCCATAATTCCAGAAGATGAAGAAACTCCCACATGGTCAACTTGAAATACCAATGTGTAATTAAAAGTATGTATCTGATTATAGAAAGATGAAATTAAGTAATCAAAAAAGTCAAGAAAGCAGTTGAGTGAGTATTTGCAATCTCGCCAACTTAGGAGAACAACTTCGTGGCTATGATGTAATTAGGAGGAATGCGTGTTTGGCTGTGAATGCATCCCTGCTCTCCTGCAGCAATTCTCCTCGTAAAAGTGTTCCTTTCAAGTCCAAAAAAGGTTTCATGACATACAATCGAGAAAAAAAATACTTAAATTCTTGCACGACATGATATTGTCAGTAACAGTTCCGTTTAACAGGACTTCCCAAAATTTCAATGTCATGAGTTAGAAGCTTATCGGAAAATGAAAGTGCCCTTTTAACCAATATTTTTGATGGTAAAAGAAAAAGTGTTGTTCAACTAACAGTTAACACCTTTCAGTATGCAGCTACCACATAATTAACTTGCACTTTCCTACCCAAGCCAAGTGGAAGTACATTTTTTTTTTAAAATCTAGGACTCACCAATATCTGTTGTAAAGGCATGTTTGTCATCCCTTACCAAGATACGAACAAATGCTGGATTTTAGACAGAATTACAAACAACCAATTAGAGGGACAACTAATCAATTAACTAACTAATTGAAATTAAACCTAACCAAGAAAATGCTTCGAGTTTACCTTAATTGTACATGGTAGAGCATAGCTCGGTTGAACCCACCAAGCGTTGGTATGTCAAGTTTGGTTGTCATATTTTAGTAAACCAAAACTCATTTAAAGAGTCGTTTGATTATTTACTAGAGTCAACTTCGTATAGGTTAGCTTGAAAGTATTAGGATATGAGACATTACAAGTATTACCTGAAGACTTGAAGAATGTGAAGAAGTAAGGAGCTACAACGACGACATCATCCTTCCACTTGAGGTTAGTAATATTTGACTTGAATTGTTTCATTCCCTAACGTATCTTTCAAGTCGTGCATATTGAAAACATAACTGCGAAGCTGTGAATGATTATACTCTAGTTAGACATAGTATTAAGGAATTACAATACGAAGTATAACATCTATCTTTTGAACTTCGTATATAAGACATCGACATAATCATATGAATGCTATTGTGATTATGTATGGGTATGGGTGAAGATTTCGTCCTAGGAAACAATGTTTTACATTCGTTTAAAGGAAGTACAATTTATAAACTTGTTTTATGAATCGAAAGGGAAATCGCTAGGCTTATTGGTATTGTTATTCATTACAAATCTTTGGATAACCAATATCTGTGTTTAGTATAACCGCTCATAACTTGTTTATGTATCTTGGTAAAACTATTCACAAGGCCTGACTTTTGTATTAGTATGATTTTTATTAGTGAAACCGATCTTAAGTAATCACCTGAGATGGTATGATCGATTTGTTGTAATTGGTATGACCAACTCTAGACATTGGGGAACCGATCCTAGTAAGAGGTGCAACCAATCACAAGCAAAAGGGAATCGATCCTTGTAAGAGGTACAACAAGTCTTAGATATTGGTAACCAATCCTATGACTTGTAAAACTGAATACAAGTTAGATACTATAAATATGTGGTAACCGATCCTAGTACCTAGTCAACCAAATTTAGGAAAGCTAGTGTGATTGATCCTAGTACCCACATGGAGTAGAACTGAAACTTGTTTTGGTAGAACCGTGAAACCCATGATTAGTGATTTGATAGGATAATCAATCACATAGTTCTTGGAAGTCAGATGAACCAATTCTAAACATGTTTGGAAGTGTGGCAAATCGGTTCCAAGATTGTAAATATGAAAAAGGATTTACAAAGTAAAGATGTCGACATACTTTGAACATGTGCAGTAACGCTTATCTTTTATTGTTCAAAGATATTCCTTAATAGATAAAGGAGAATCCCAGATCGAAATAAATTGAGAATCTTTTAATTAAGGTTTTTAGTTTTATATGCTTTAATTTCCAGCAATTAAAACCCATATCTTATAAAATAAAAATTGGTAATGTGCATTTACTAATTGGAGATTTTCTACTGAGATTTCGGTCAATATCTGGACAAGCATTTCCGGGAATTATGGAAACCGAATTTGAAAATATATTGCATATCTTGAGAATATTTTCGGTTTTGGAAATTCCTTGGTGTCCAAACTTCCTTGGTATATAAATATTGAAGTTTGCATTTCGACCAAACTAATCCTCAGAGCCAGCAAAACTACCTTGTTGTGTTGTTACTGGTAGAGCCGTCTATTCGGAGAGGAAAGTACCCTAATTAGGCGAAATCTCTTACGACCGCTCGTTTTAAAGACTCCTTTGGGATTGGGAAGCTTTACGAGTACCATTGGTGGGAAACTAGATAATTGCAGTTTATTATTATTTTTTGATTGATTTGATTGACTAACGGTTGTTGAACTTTGATTGCACCTAGTTTGTTTATGCTTGAGAATCTTCTCTTCTGATATAAGATTCACTCAAACTAGATCGAAGTTTCGACGGGGATCTTTAGACTGTTTGTAGATCTAAAGACGTCTTGTGATAATCCATTGTTAACAGACTCCGTTCTGTGTGTGATTGATCACAAGAGATTCAAGTTGATTGTGTGCAGGTGTTTATTGAAGATCTAAGAATATTTAAAGACGAAGAAGATTTCTGATTTGGGTTCATAATCTTTGGTGTGCACAAAACTTGATCTGCTAGGGATCCAACTATAATCGGTTTATCTTTGTGATAATCTTGATTGATTAGTTGAGTAGATCGGCATCAATACGTTTCTTTGTGATTCAAAGTATTGATTGCATAATCTTAACAATTACTTTGGTAGTTGTTGAAAAGATAGATCTAAGGACCGGACAAAGGAGTTTATTGGGATAAACGGAAGAGCCTTTTGTCAAACTCATATCACTTGTTTGAAAAGAGTTGTTTCCGAATAGATTTTTTGTTCCTTTACGAACCAAAGGAATTGCAAGTTGGAGGCGGAGGAATACAGGCGGAACTAGGAGAACTATAGGTTTAGTTGCTTGGTCACAACTATACGAAGTTGGTTTAGATTTTGTATAGCGGCTTAATCCTGAGAGTATTCAATTCTGGACAAGGTCCCGGGGTTTTTCTGCATTTGTGGTTTCCTCTTTAACAAAATCTTGCTGTGTCTTTTACTTTTCTATTTCCGCAATTATAATTGTTTTTATTATAATTAGAAGTAAAATACACAAACGTTAATTCTTATTTACTTGATATCAATCCTATTGTGTTTGGTTAAGTCCGAACCTATTATCAAGTAAACATACTTCGTTGTTGTATTGTCTCGATCTTGTATCCATAGTCACTCACACAAGTTATCTTGTTGTCGTGTTGTCTCGATCTCGTATCCATAGACGATCGCACGAAGTGTAAACCGATTAGTTGTATTGTCTCGACTCAGTCCATAGACAATCACTTTCGGAAAAAGGACTTATAGGTGGAAAATTTTTAGTTTGAGTTATATTTTGGTACCCTCGCCTTTTCAGTACACCGATCATGAGTATAAGACTGAGTCGAGACCAAATATAACTTATACTCATGATCGGTGTACTGGAAAATTTTTAGTTTGAGTTATCTCGTACTTCGTTGGTGTAGCCAACCTTTTCAGTACCCTCTGCTATGGGTTCTCCATTAGATAATTTAAAATACAGAATACTTACATTTCTTATTAAAAACTTTCCCTTACCTCACCTCATCACCTCTCAAAAGGTTGGCTACACCAAAATCTCTAACAAAAGATTTACAGTATGCACGCATTAGAATATTGGGAGCTTTAACATCCGAGTAGCTCATTTTATGATCGTATTGAACCAATACGAAACTGTATCATGCGAAAACCAAAAGAACAAAGACATGCAAAGCAAGTATTAGGGTTTTCAATACCCAGACATGTCGAAACAGAGAGGAGACAAATATTTGAGATAGTAAACTTCACATCTTACTAATCAAGCACCCTCCAATTATATACAAAATCAGAATCTGTGTTTACCTTAATCCGATAACCACCAACACTAATTAAAAAGAAATCCGAAGAAGGACTAATTGATGTTGAAGGATCTTTGATATTTTGCGAAGAAGAATTCCCAAGTTTTTTCGATCAACTTTCCCTAAAATCCCAAATAACACAGTAATAATCGTTATAGTCTAGTGTAATGTAGTTCCAGTAATTCGAAGAACATAATTTAATGAATACATTAAAATACATTGAACAAAATAAACAATCAAAGTATCCAGTATTAGGGTTCACACCTGCATGATCAACCTGAGTGCCACAGTTTCGAGAAATTTGAGCATCAACCGAAAAATCAATCACAAAGCAATCAGAACAAAATCAAGAAGATAAATTGCTAGGGCTTGAATTCTATAAGATCAAGAGGAAATGGTAAACCAGAGAAAACATTAGGGCTAGGGTTTCTCCAGAACTTATATACTGAGGCAATAAAGCCAACACTTCTGCTCGAAAATTTTTCCAACAATTTTTTTTTATGACAGGTCCTAGATTTGTTAACAAAATTACAACATTATTCCCAAACCATACCAAAAAATTAAGGAAAATAATAATACCTAGGATATCCGTACTTTTTTTGTTATTTGTTCCCCTTTTTGTAAATCCTAATTTAGCATTAAAAATCAAAATAGGGAAATAATTTAGTTAAAGAAAAAAATCAAATTATATTATTCCATACTTGAAATACGTTAACATACCTAATATATAGCTTAAGAGATGATTCCTTTCATGACGTAGGTCTTAATAATGGGGAAATGATCTTTTTTGTCGCCCAAGAGAAGAATTTTTTTGTTGAGAAAAACATACTATATTTCTTTCGCTAAATTTGGCATGACAAATTAATGATTTTTTTTTAACACAAACACAAGGATTAAATTAAAAAAAAAAAAAAAGATACTGGAGAGATATGTACATCATTAAATATCCCTTAACATATCTAAATATTCTTCTGGTATATTACCAAAATATTGAAATGAGGTTCTAGATCTTCTAGCCTTATTTGCTAGCTTATGAGCAGCAGTATTTGCTGTTCTTTTAACATAGTTGATAGAGCTACTACTGATATTACCTAGGAGGTGCTTTATTTCTATAAGTAGACCCTGATTTTCCCATTGTACATACAAGTTTGTACCTTTCATAGAGTTTACAACATTTATAAAGTCTGATTCAAAAACAACATTATGAAGCTTTAAGGTGTTAGCCCAGATGATAGCTTCTCTGAGTGCAAGACATTCAGTGGATTCTGCATTTAGTCTTCCATTGCCGTGTCCGCCTTTGATTCCCCTGCACGTACCTGTAGAATCTCTAATAATTAGCCCAATACCATATGAATTGTTTTCTGTGTCAAGGAAGCATCAATGTTGATCTTAAGATGATTAATAGGAGGTGGCTGCCATGTTGGAGGATTTATGATTGATTGCTTAAGGATAGACTGATGTTGAATTGAATCCATACTATTAAGACATTGAGTGATTAAGTAGTTTATGCTTTGTAGTGATCTCAACACATTTGGAGTTGTGTTACGAAACACCTTGTTGCATCTACTTTTCCAAATCTCCCAAGTGGTAACCATAACTCTAATTATCTAGGTGTTCCAAGAGTTATGTTCCATGATGGTAGATTCAGAAAACCAGCTAATAATCCAATTTACATCTGTGGTGTTGTGTGGTTGTATGTTGCAGACATTTATATTCATAGAAAACCAAATTGCTATGGCAGAGTCACAACCTAAGATGAGATGATCTAGTGTTTCTGGAAAATTGTTACACATCGGACAGGTGGTAGGTATATCCTCTTTATAAAAGCTTAGCTTGACCAATGTTGGCATTATGTTTCTTAGATATTTCCAAATGAAATATTTAACTCTATGTGGGGTGTTCACCTTCCATAGTTGTTTCCACATTGTTTTTGGAACTATCTAAGATTGTCGACTCCTGGGAGTCAGAGCATTATATGTTGATTTTACTGTGAATACACCTCTTCTATCTGGCTCCCAGATCATAGTATCTTTACCATACTGAACTAACTGCATTTTCAGAATGAGATTAGCAGTGCCTGCATCAAACACAACTCTAACTAGATTAATATTCTATCTTTTTGGGTTTTGTAACTGTAGGATCAGAATATCGTAACACCAAGACCCTTGCGAAATCCATAAACGACACACTGCGAAGATATCGCAGATTGGTAATAAAAATGACGCAACGGATGAGGACAGCCTGAACACAAGAAAGATGTGAAGACCTAGCGAGATTTAGGAGTGTTGCGATATTTAACATTTGTACACTTGCGATAATGTCGCAAGCCAGATCCAAAAATAAAGGATAGCTTAGCTGTCATCCACTATGTAATGTCCTATATAAAGAGACGAACATGCTTAAGAAAGGGAGAGATCTTTTTAGACAAGAGAGAAAGTTTTGAGGAGAGAGAAAGTTTAGAGTAGCAATTATATTCTTGATTTCACTTCCTTCTTGTAAAATTTCTAACTCAATTAATAAAGAGATTGATTGTTGATCTTAAAGATGTGTTGAATATTACGAATTCTTGTGAGGTGTGTATTGTAGGATTTCCTGCAATTACATATGGCGCTAGAAACCGGGACTGAAGATTGATATTGTGATTGGAAAGAATTTGGAATAGTAGATAAAGAATTTTATATAATTTTCAACAACTCATCAAGATTGAAAAATGGCTAGAAGAAGACATGCATCAAAACAACCAACAACTGTTAGAAGGAGTAGGAGACTTTCTGGAGAAGGGAGAGACGAGATGGGGGCATCTTCAAGAATGAACACAAGGAACAATGGAGAAAATCGAGTTCAACCGCCAATTCAACGTACACCAATACAAAATAGAACTGTGGATTATGACAGAGTCAGTGTACATACTTGGAGGTCAGATTCTGTAGATGAAATGGGAGAAGAGCAGCAATTAGGAGGCAATGGACAAGAGGAGAGAGACCAAGAAGTAATTGGAGGAATAATTCATGGAAATGAAGAGATTGCAGTATTAGAAGCATTGAGGCAAACAATACATGAAGAAAGGCGGTTAGAAGCAGAAGAACGTGCAAATCTGACAAGGCAAAATCATGAGTTGAGGATGGAAAACATGATATTAGAAAATAGAAGGTCAAGAAGCACTACAAGATCAAGTTTAAGATCAGTTAGAGATGAAATAAGATAAAATTTGCCTATAGAAAATGCTAATGAAGAAACTCGAGAGGGAGTACAAAATCCTGGCGAAGAACGTCGCGATGGAAGAGAAATAATGGAAGATCGTTATATCCAACGTGCTGAAACTCTTCAAAACGGGCAAAATGATAGAAATCAGGGAAATAGACACCATCAGGGGTGAAATAATCAAGATGGCGAAGAAAATCAGGAAGAAGGAAGGAGAATATTGCATGGGAGAGAAATACAAAGAAATGAACGAGTAATTGAAGACGAAATTGAAAGACACTATATTGAACAAGCACATCTAGCTCGCGAGAGGGAAAGACTGAGAGCAGAAGTGGAGGAACAAGAAATACAAGAGGAAATTCGACAAAACAATCATGATAATCGAGAAAGGAGGCGTGAGCGAAATCGCAATAATGGTAATATCAATGAAGAGTATTATAGAGTACAAAGGAGAACTGAAAGGCGGCAAAGAGGAGAAAATGACAGATATAACGGTGTGCGAATTCATGAAAGAAGTGAAAGAGAAGATCGAAGAGAAAGACGAGAAGAAAATGATGAACAAGAAAGTCAAAACAGAGATGAACGCAGAAGAAGAGAGGCGGAGTTAAAAAGACCAATGGATCCAAATTCTGGCATAAATGAACAAATTTTGAGAGAGTTAGCGGAAATGAGAGGAATGATAAATAATAAAAGAGAAGGAGGTAAGAGACAACTGGATGAAGCCATAGAGGAAGCTGCGAAAACTCCATTCACACAAGAAGTACAATTAGGAAGAATACCCCCAAAGTGCAATTTACCTGCGTTAACCAGCATATTCGATGGAACAACTTGTGCAGTACAACACATCAAAGCTTATGTGAGATGTATGTTACAATGGGAGAATCATGATGCAATATTGTGCAAATATTTTGCATCAAGTTTAACAGGAGAGGCCTTAAAATGGTTTGAAGGTTTGCCAAAGAATACTATAACATGTTTCAACCATTTACAAGCTATATTTTTAGGGGCGTATATAAGTAACAATTCCTCGTGACCTGGCATTGAAGATGTATTTGGGTTGAAGCAAAGGGTTGGCGAAAGTTTGAAGCATCTAACTGTGAGGTGGAAGACAATGTGTAGTGATATGGCTGGTCGTGTGGACGAAAGATATCTCATTATGTCATTCATCAACGCTATGTTTGCAACCAATCTGTTATACATTCAACTTTTCAGAATCAAGAATACGATCACAATGACTGAGTTGCGAGAACTTCAGGAGGACTATATTGCTCTTGAGGAAAAGCAAAATGAGATGGAATCATACCCCATTGCGAATACAAGTTCAAAAGCAGCGAATGCAAGCTTGTTACCTAAGTTGATAAATACAGTGGCGAGCACCTCGCAAGGGAAACAAGAGAGGATAATGGGTGATAATCAGCAAAAGCTAGTAGCTATGGGGAGTCGTGATCAAGAAGAATTCGAGAGAGAGAAACTTCTATAGCCGTGGTGGAAATAACAAAATCCAAAGACTTGATCAGCCGCAAGAAACTTATGGAGGTCAGAGGCAAAACTATCACAGAGGACAGCGAAGTCACAAGATAATATGGGAAGAAATCAAAATGCCACCTTTGAATGCTAGTGTGGAGAAGATATGGGAAGCTATAATCCTAATGGAAAACATACCCGCACCATGGAACATGGGGAGTGAACCACCTCCAAGCTACATAAGTAATGAATTTTTCTCTTATCATCATTTCCATGGACATACAACAAATGACTGCAGAAATATAAAGACAATCATTCTCGGGATGATAAATCAGGGAAAATTAAATCACTTTCTAGTAGGACAAACGCAAACTCAAGCATTACCACCTCCTCCAGATATTCGCAAGGAAAACACAGCAAAAGAAAGAGAAACATTTGTGATTGAAGTTGGCGCAAAGGCAAAAAATCTGTTTTCTAACTCTATCATACACTTATACAAGATAATTGAAGATTTTCACGATAACACTCTCAGCAGGGTTTTCGCAAGAGATGCCGATGATAGAGAAATAATGAACATTGCGAAGACATCGCCACTGGAAAAATGGCAAAATCAGACTATCTCTTTTACCGCAGAAGAAGTACCTAAGGGTGGAGAAATGCACGACAACCCATTAGTGGTAAGATTGGAGATTAACCCAAAACCTAGCGAGGATGAAGATGATGATGCTGAGAATTCATGGGCAATCAACAAAATTTTGATCGATACTGGAAGTTATGTGAATATCCTTTTTTATCACACTTATAAAACTATGGGAGGGAAAGATGAAGATTTAATACCTTCAACTTACAAAATCTATGGTTTTAACGGTATTGCAAATAAGCCTAAAGGAGAAGCTCATATGCGAATTCCACTGAAAGGATTATCCTCTGAAATTTTATTCTGTGTAGTCGATGTGGAATCACCATACAATGCATTGATTGGACGACCTTGGTTACATGAGATTCTAGGTGTGGCATCGACTTTCCATCAGTGTATCAAATTTCCTCATCCCAGTGGTATTGGCATCATAAAAGGAGATTGGGTTGAAGGAAAGAAGTGTTATGAAATTGATGTAGAATCTTGTGAAGAAAGAGCTGCGAAGAAGAAGAATTGGAAACACAGCATCAAAGATAAACAAAAGAGTGAAAGACTGATGGTAGATACAATAGAACACAGAGAAGAAGAAATTTTGCGAAGCCAAGGCATATTGAAGATAAGAAGTGGCGAAAATCTCACAACAGACAAGAAAATGACAGAAAAATTCAAAAATGAAGAGGCAAAAAATAGCAGAAGTAAGAGACTTAAAGAATGAATGTACTTGTTGACTTCCGAAGTAAAAATTCGGAGGAGAAAGAAAGATGTATGATTGATTTGATTTAAAAAAAAGAAAAAAAAAATATTACTATGAATAACAAAGATGAGATTGCGAAAGAGAACTGATATGCAGAAGAAGAAAATATATTTTATGAATGATAAAGATGAGATTGCGAAATTACAAAAGAGCTTATATGCAGAAGAATCAACAAAATAATACAGATGCGAACCTACTATGGCGTACACCCTAGTTCGCGAAATCAAAATTTCGCAAGAGGCAAATGTAAGACCTAAAGTACGTCATAGAAATGGGGTACCTATTGCATGTCTCAGGGAAAAGGTTACACCACCCATGGAACCTGAGTCATGGAGAATTGGGGTCAATAAACCCCATCCAGGAGAGGTACCTTGGATTTTCAATCTAAGCTTATGACTTAGATTGGACGACCGAGGGTCTCTTCTAAGGAGTCAGCATTTGACCAAGGCGCCGAGGTACACGGTTGAGCCAAGAGTGCCTGGGGCATTTGAAGTGTCTCGGCCATTCTTGGCAAGTCTTGGCTTATCTTTTCTCGGCCCAAGAAAACTCCACTTAGGGTGCGAGTCTCGTAACCATAAGACCTATAGGAAAAAGGGATAAGAGGCTTCGAAAACAACCGGTTGTTGTTAAGACCGGATGGGAGGAGCTAGCCTTGTATGGCAGAAGTACGCCTCCTTGAAGGGGCAACCAGGGGGAAGATAAGGGCGGCACCCTCCATTAGGGAGCTGATAAGTGTCTTAAGACGCAAATGTCATGAGGCTTTATTTTCGCAAGGAAATTTAGGCTTGTCATATTTGTGCGACAATCCTGAAGAGGCAATAATACAAAAGACAAAGATAAGACGAGATCAATGGGTCAGTACATGAAAGTGTAAGGACGTCCTGCGATTTCGTCGCAATGACAAGAGGTGGCGCAATAAGACCTTTAACTAGGAAGGCAAAATAAGACCACATGAGAGAAAAAGAAAAAAGGAAATCTTGGAAGAAACCAAGATTTCCTTACTTGCGAAAATTCAGCAGCAACAGCTGCAAGATTGAGGCATGAATACATATCACTATTCGAAAATAACTTGCTCAATCTTTCATTTGAATGCAAATAACAGAGGCAAGTATGGGAATGTATAGAATAAAAACATATCATTTGTCTTCATATGATAGATTTACGCACTCATAAAATGAAAGGTTGATAATATATTGATTAATTATATTGCAAAAAAGAATTGCTCTTTTAACATGTGCAGAAAGGAACAACAAAGGTAGAGTTTGTATTTGAAGATCCAAGAAATTCGCAGCAAAAGATTACGAAAATAGAAGATTAAAAGAATGAATGTACAGATATTCCAAAAATAGAAGGAAGAAAATAGAACTATTTCTCGTTTGATTCCTCTTCTTCATCATCTTCATCAGATCCTTCTACTTCTTCATCTCCATCAGATTCCTCTTCTTCACTAGCATCGGCTGTCGAGATATCCTGAGAAGGCACATTCTTGGGGATTTCTTCAAGAAGGCAAGGATATTCGGAATGAGGGATACTATTGTCGCCATGAGACCATTTTAATAGTCGATTGCGAAAAGAGTAGCATCATTCTTAAAATTCGCAACAATGAATCTGTAGTTGCTTCTTCAACCTAGAATATTTATCATCTCGAGAAGAAAGGTTCTTTGCGAGTTGATCCTTCTCAGACTCAAGTTCTTCAATTCTTTTACGAAATCTCTCTTCAGCTCCTGCGAATATGTGATGATGAATCAGCAACTTAACAACAATTTCATGAAAGACAAACAGTTAAATAGAGAAGAACAATTAACAACCTTCTCTGTCAGAAATCATATCCCTAACCAAGGCCGTATGCTCAGCTTGAAGACTAACGTTAACACCTAAATTATTTCTGGCATCATCTAGAACTTTCGATGTAGTTGCAGGAAATCCCACACTACACCCCTCACAAGATTCCATACAATTAAATCATTTTTAAGATGAACCATTATAAGTTTTTATTGATCAAACTCTAGAAATGTTACAAGATGAACAGGAGATAAACCAAAGTATTACAATCACTCTAAACTTTCTCTCTGTTAATGACTTGCTCAACACTCGAAAAAGATCTCTCATTCCTTAAGCCTATTCGTCTCTCTTTATATAGGACATTACATAGAGGATGACAGCTAAGCTTTCCTTTATTTTCGGGTATGCCTTGCGAAGTATCGCAAATGCACAAATGTCAAATCTCGCGACACTCCTCAATCTCGCTACACTGTCACATCTTTCTCGTGTTTTAGCTGTCGTCATCCATTACATCGTTTTTACTTCCAACCCGCGATATCTTCGTAGTGTGTCGTTTATGGATTTTGCGAGAATCTTGATGTTGCGATATTCTGATCCTACATCTTGCCTCTTCTCATGTATTCTCTGCGAAGAAGAGAACATCACGAGAACTAGTGTTTTCAAAATGCCGCAGCTGTTCATTTCTTCATATTTTTCTGTATTTGTATGATTCCGTACTATTACGCAGAATTTATTACACGTGTCTCTTCTTCCACCCATTTCTTGACATGTCTTTTTCAACCGTTATTTATCAACCGTTCACGTCCCTTCTCGCATTAAATGCGTTTATCTTCTCGAGAATTCTTCTCTATATATAGTTTTCTCACTCTCCTCTTCTTCTTTTTTACTTTCTCTCTGCAATTTTTCTTCAATTCACCTCTGTAATTTTCGTTTCTGCTACTGTAAATCTTCTTCTTCTTCTTTCTTTGGATCTTTAGTTCTTCATTCATTCCCATACTGAAAATGGCTCCCACTGGTCGCAAATACGAAGCTTCTTTTGAAGAAATTCAAAAAGATCTTCAAGGAAAAGGTTTTACTTTAACCACCATTCCCGGTCAGGAATCTAAATCCATTCTTTCTGTCAAGTTATTTACTGATCATTGTTGTGATGATCATGAGATCATAATTTCGCTTGGTCAGATTCTCGGCGGTCTTCCCATTCCTCTTTATAACCCTAACCTTCCATTATTCTATGGAATTCTTGCTCATGCGAACTTCTCGCGAGCTGTCTATCAATTAAGCGGGGATTGCATCCGTTTAATACTTGAATTCGCCAATCGTGGCGCTGGTAAGGGGTCTCTTTACCCAACAGAAGTTAGGGACCCATAATTTAAGGAATTGGATCGCTGAAAGATACACAGTTGAGAGTTTCTACGAGAATTATGAATTCATTCCTATGAGGAGGGATAACACTCGCTGGGGTGTTCGTGTGAAAAGAAGGGATGATGTTGCTAACGATAAGCTCCTTATGCAAGACATTGACAGGCATTCTGGTAAAAACAACGTCCCGCATCACTCTAAAGACGATAGATGGTGTGTTTTTCCATTTGTGTTAAAGGGGCCTTATATCGCAGGCTCAAATGTACTTCCTGCGAACTTCGCCACTTATCAACCCTGGGTATTCAATTGGCCTGAGAAGAATAAAGAGGTATGTCTTCCAATTTCGCGTACTTCGTAATCTTTCATTGGTTGCTTATTCTCTTATCCTTTGATTCTCATGAAAATGTTTAGATTGAAAAGTTAAGATTGAGCTACAATCGGACCGGGAAGGTTAGCACTTTAGCTGCTCTTCGCTCCGTCATGGATGAAGTAAGAAACACTTTATATATTACTTTAAACAATATTGTTGCCTCTGTTTATTATCTTCATTCATGTGTGAAGGTTGGTGTTGAAGTTGTTGGAGAGGAAGAAAACCCTGAGGCTGAGAAAGCCAAAGGTAGAGGTAAAAATCCTCTTCGCAAGGAGAAATCCAAAGGAAGAAGTAAAAACCTCCTCTCCTTCGAATCCTCGGTCAAGTGAGAGTTCTGGTGATAAGGAACATGATGATGTGGATATCCCTTCTTCAAATTCTCCACTGGATCTTCAATGCACAAATTGCCTTTTTTCGACTCTATGCAAGGGATGGGTGACGAGTACATGCAAGGCTCTCGCGAATTTGCGATTCACCTTTACCCTCTTCATGGGGTCTCCTTCTTAAGAAATTGTTGCTCGCCTCGAAAACTCCTCTCCTTCGAATCCTCGAGTCAAGTGAGAGTTACGGTGATAAGGAACATGATGATGTGGATATCCCTTCTTCAAATTCTCCAGATGGATCTTCAATGGCACAAATTGTCTAGCATTTTTCCGACTCTATGCAAGGGATGGGTGACGATTGCCTTTCTAGTACATGCAAGGCTCTCGCGAGTATTTGCGATTCACCTTTACTTGAAAGTGATAGTTCTCTTCATGGGGTCTCCAGATCAGTGACTCCAAGCTTCTTAAATTCACTTAGTGTCTTTGTATGTTTTCATTTTTTTTTTTTTTTTTAAATAATACCTTTTTAATTTCTTTGTTTTCTTTGGTAGTCCGGGAGAGATTCCTTTGTTGTTGCCTCAGATCTTGAAAAGAGGCGCAGTATTCTTGAAAAGAAGAATCTTCAATTTCGCAAGAAAAAAGAAGAATTGGGAGTTGAAGCTACTGCTCTTCGCAAGAGAAATGAAGAATTGGAAACCGAAGCTTGCCATTCTTCGCGAGAAGAACAAGCAATTAGAAGCTGACTCTGCCACTCAAAAGAATAAGATTTCTAGCCTTCAAAGTTCCAACCAACAGCTTTATGGTATAAAACTTTTTCTCTTTTCCTTTGTTTTATTTTCTTGTTATCTTCCTTCATCTAACTTATCATCTTCGCAAACGTTTATAATCTTTCTGAGGAAGCCATTCTTCTTCATTCATTCCCTGAACCTATGGATGATGATGCTCTTCTTGCTCATCTCAACAATTCTTTGGATAGTTTTTCAAATAATAAGATTAAATCTCTTCCTCTAAATGAACTTCAATCTAGATTTCGCCTCTTAGAACTTGATCATAGATCTAGCTTAAGTTTAGCCAACCAACTGAAACGTCTGTATCTTAGTTCTAAGGAGAAAATTAGTACTTTAAGGAAGAAAATTAGTGATCTCATAGATGATAAAGATCGCATTTCTAGTCAAGGTGCCCAAGCATTAGCGAAATTCCAAAAGACTCTTCTTGAAGTTCAAATTGAACGGGATGAATTCATCCGTCAAAATACTATTCTTAGCGAAAGAGAGAATCAAATCCGTTCCCTTCTTCTTATAAACAATGATGATGAATTTGCTTGGGTGTGAAGGTTCTAGATGATGCCGTAAATAACTTAGGTGATAACATTAGCCTTGGCTGATCATACGACCTTGATTAAAGATATGATTTCCGACGAGAGAGAAGGTTGTTTATTATTCTTCTTTATTTAATTATTTGCATAAACTTGTCATCCAAATTGATGATCCAATGTTATATGTTCGCAGAAATTTGAAGCAAGGTTCCGAAAGAGAATTGAAGAACTTGAATGTGAAAAAGAGCAACTTGCCAAAAATCTTTCTTCTCGGGATGATAAATATTCTAAGCTGAAGAACCAACTTAAAATCACTATCGCGAATTTTAAGAATGATGATATTCTTTTTCGCAATCAGACTATTGAGGCAATCTGCGAAGACAATAACATCCCTCGCCTAAGTACCCTTGCCTTCTTGATGAAATTCCCCAAAATATGCCTTCTCTCGGATATTTCGACGGTGATGCTAGTGAAGAAGAAGGGAATCTAATGAAGATGAAGAAGTTGAAGGATCTGGTGAAGATAATGAAGAAGAAAGATCAAATGAGAAATAATTTTATTTTCCTTTTCTTCCTTTGTAATATTTGTACAATCATTTTTTCAATCTCCGTCTTTGGATTTATTCTTTTGTCGCGAATTTCTTGAGTCTTTGAATGCAATTTCTTTCTTTCTTGTTCTTTCCCGCACATAAAGAGCAATTCTTTTTTGCAATATGGTTAATCAATATATGCATTAATCATTATATGAAGACAAATAACATGCGAATTTCTTGTTCATTCCCATACTTGCCTCGTTATTTGTATTCGAATGAGAGATTAAGCATAACTTGAGATATTTTATGCCGAAATTTATCTTTGCGACAAGATCGCAGGATGTTCTTACATTTTCATGTAATGACCCATTGATCTTGCCTTATCATTTCTCTTGTGTGGTATTATTTTGCCTTCCTAATTAAAGGTCTTATTTTGCCACCTCTCATTTTTTTTGCGGCTAATCGCAGGACGTATTTACACTTTCATGTAATGACTCATTGATCATGTCTTATCATTTCTTTAGTATTATTGCCTCTGCAGGATATTTTTCTTGCGACAATATGGCAGGCCTAAATATCCTTGCGAACATAAAGCCCCATGACATTGACGTCTTTGCGATGAAATCGCAAGACGTCTTTACACTTGCATGCAATGACCCATTGATCTCGTCTTATCTACTCTTTTGTATTTTTGCCTCTTCAGGATTGTTGCACAAATATGACAAGCCTAAATATTCTTGCGAACATAAAGTCTCATGACATTTACGTCTTTTTTGACACTATCACTCCCTAATGGAGGGTGCCGCCTTATCTTCCCCCCGGTTGCCCCTTCAAGGAGGCGTACTTACGCCATACAAGGCTAGCTCCTCCCACCCGGTCTTAACAACAACCAGTTTTTTCGCAGCCTCTTTATCCCTTTTGCCTATAGGGCTTATGGTTACGAGACTTCACCCTAAGTGGAGTTTTCTTCGGACGAGTGCAAGCATAAGCCGAGACTTGCCAAGAATGGCCGAGACACTTCAAATGCCCTGTGCACCCTTGGCTCAACCATTTACCCCGGCGCCTTGGTCAAATGTCGACTCCTTAGAAGAGACCCCTGGTCGTCCAATCTAAGTCACTAGCTTAGATTGAAAATCCAGGTACCTCTCCGGATGGGTGTTATTACCCCAATCTCCATGACTCGGTTCCGGGGCGGTGTAACCTTTTCCCCGAGCCACGTTTGAGATACCCCCTTACATGACACACTTTAGGTACATTGCCTCTTACGAAATTTTATTCGCGAACTAGGTGTACGCCATGAAGGTTCGTCCCATTCTCGATTATTTTGTTAATTCCTTGTTATATGTAATAGGTGATTCTTTAGGTCTCTTACTTCCGCTACTTTCTTCGCCCCCGCATCTTTGAATTTTCCCTTTGTCATTTTCTTCGTCATTTACTGGACCTTCTCCACTTCCTATCTTCATCATTTTTGATTTTGCAATATTTCTTCCTCTCTTTGCTCTATTATATCTACCATTAATTTTTTTAATTTATCTGTTTTTTCTTTGATGTTGTTTTTCCAACTCCTGCGCTCATTCTTTCTTCATGGGATGCTATATCAACTTCATAACACTTTTTCCCTTCTATCCATCTCCTTTTTATAATCCCGATACCGGTTGGATGGGGAAACTTGATACATTGATGAAAATCGATCTACACCTAGAATCTCATGTAGCAAAGGTCGCCCAATTAATGCATTATATGGTGATTCCACATCAACAACACGAATAAAATTTGAAGACAATCCTTTCAAAGGGAATTCTCATGTGCACTTCTACTTTAGGCTTATTTGCGGTACCATTAAAACCATAGATTTTGTCGTTGAAGGTATTAGATCTTCATCTTTTCCTCCCATAGTTTTATAAGTATGATAAAAGAGAATGTTCACGTAACTCCCGTATCAATCAAAATTGCTAATTGCCAAGAATTCTCAGCCTCATCATCTTCATCCTCATTGGTTTTGGGTTGATCTCGAATCTTACTACCAATGGGTTGTCATGCATTTCTCGAATTTCGGTAACTTCTTCCGCGGTAAAAGAAATGATCTGCGTCTCGCCATTGTTCCAAATTCGCGGCGTCTTCATGGTGTTCATTATTTCTTTGTCATTGGCATCACTTACGAAAAACCTGCGCCGAGAGTAATATCGTGGAAATCTTCAATCCCTCAAGCTTAGCGCCGTTATGTAGTTACAGGGAAATCCCACACTACACCCTCACAAGATTCCATAATTAAATCATTTTTAAGATGAACAATTATAAGTTTTATTGATCAAACTCTAGAAATGTTACAAGATGAACAAGAGATAAACCAAAGTATTACAATCACTCTAAATTTTTTCTCTTAATGACTTGCTCAACACTGAAAAGATCCCATTTCCTTAAGCCCATTCGGCTCTTTATATAGGAAATTACATAGCGGATAAAACTAAGTTGTCCTTTATTTTCGGGTATGCCTTGTGAAGTATCGCAAATGCACAAATGTCAAATCTCGCGACACTCCTCAACTCGCCACACCGCCACATCTTTCTCGTGTTTTAGTTGTATTCATCCATTACGTCGTTTTACTTCCAACCCGCGATATCTTAGCAAAGGTGTCGTTTATGGATTTATGAGAATCTTGATGTTGCGATATTCGATCCTACAAATTCTTTCTCCAATCACACTTAATCTCCCTTGCATGTATCTTTAACCAATAACCAAAATGCATGTTCACAATCTCATGCCCACGTTTAATATAATTCACTCCCTAATAATGGTAAGTAAAATAATATTACTTCATTACTTTATTTTCTTCCATTTTCCATAATACCACTTCATTTTATTTATTTTCTTTCCTTTTCCGAGTGAGAGTTGCATGCATGTGGATCCCATAATACTTCATGAATATATTGTCATGCCATACACCATCTTGCAAAAATCTTTTCACATTGAATACCTATTCCCTCTTGACAATCACAATATTCTCTCATTAATAAATTAACACCAATTAATTATCCCCATATATTTTTCTCCCGTGATGTCGTTATTTTTGAGGTGTGCCACTAAGGAAACAATCTTGGATATTGAATTTGGAAGTGTAGTGCTTCAAAGAATTAATGCGGCTACCTTTGGAAACTCAATTTTGTTCATGCTATACGTAAATTTACGCCAACACCGTTTATCATTGTGGTTGCCGATACATGGAGATGCCAGCCAACCCTATGAGATGATATATAAAAATACTGGCCAGCCCATTTAATTGTTCTTGATATATGGAAATACCAAAGCATAATAAGTGTTCTTGATATATAAAAATACCAAAGCAAGATAATAAGTCTTCTATATAGAAATACTGAAGCCAAGATATTTGATCATTGTGGTTGTTGATACATGGAGATACTGGCCAACCACATTTTGCCATTTTAATTTAAACACCAATAAGTCTCACATTTTTGGCATTTATTCGTTGGATGATCGAATTTACTTGTACTTTCTACAAAAGCACTAAAATAGTATTAGTAACTAAAATATTGTGTCCTAGCTAATATAAATATGGGTATAAAATGTAGTATTTACATGCTTATCAATTTGGATGACCGCGATAGTCTTTATTAAAAATCCCGATTCTGGGATAACCGGCTGTGGGTAAGTAGAATAATATCGAGTGATATTTGGGACACTGATTAGGGATGAGTTGCTTATGCTCGTGGCGAGAAACTATGTTAGGCGTTATGCGGATAATCGGTTTCATAATAGACAAGGAACACACCTATATTATATCGCGGCCTTTCAGCACAATTGGCTTGAGTTGGAAAAAACTTTGCGTTAAGCGTCTTTGTGTGGGAGTAATCCGGGGGATGGGTGACCTCTCGGGAAGTTACTTCTTGGATAACCACAATGATGCTTTCGTTGAAAACCATACACCGCCCGGATGACCGCAGTGGCTAAGTGGAGACAATATCGGTAGAGGGTCGGGTCATTGCACCTCTCTTTCCGTTGGGCGATTGATTATTGCACCGTAACATGTAAAATGTAAAAGTTTCTATAGTTCTTTGTAAACCGGATAGGGATCAATATCTCGTGATAGTTGGGACACAACTAGGTTTTGTGCTC
The DNA here is from genome assembly GCA_023531295.1 of Papaver armeniacum. Taxonomy (NCBI): domain Eukaryota; kingdom Viridiplantae; phylum Streptophyta; class Magnoliopsida; order Ranunculales; family Papaveraceae; genus Papaver; species Papaver armeniacum. Next base: position 57,561 of record JAJJWW010005957.1, on the reverse strand, counting down.
GTGCGGGTGAGTTTGTTGTGAAAAAAGCGGTCTAAGAGCAACTTGCGATGGTGCGAGTATAACCAAAGACCAAAGAGGGAAAAAAGACCAAAATTTAGGTTTAGTCCAGTGTGTGACGTACGGGTGGAAGACTAAATTTTGTGGAGCATACACTATCGTTACTTTGGTGTGGGCGAAATGGACTATACGTTAAGCCCGATGGGGAGATTCAAAAATGAAAAAATAAAAAATAAAATAAGGGGCTAGATTATAAAGCCCGCCCATATAAAGAGATTAAAAAACAAAAAGTGAGGCGGAGGTATAAACCACACCCCATACTAAAGAAAAAAATAATTAAAAAAATGGGGTGGAGGTGGAAAGCACGCCCGGTATGTGTGGACTTTATGTACTTTGTGTAGAGCGTAGATTATATACACTTTGGTGGTGGGGCGTGGACTATCGATTTTCAACTATATTGGGTTTAGTCTTTGGTCCCGGACGAATATAGTCCAGGATTTGGTTATGGTCCTGGTTTTAGTCGATAGTCCATCCCACTACGTCTACGCTATTTTTTTACCAAATAAATAAGTTTACTACCTTATTATTTGTGGTTGCTCTAACAACCTCACCCAATATTTCTTCGACTAATCATGAAAATACATCCAAAAGTTATATCTCCGTTTCTCAATGTAATCATCAAATCAAAAGATAAAAATCCGCGAACTCCGATTAATATGAAAACAACTTGAACGGTACCAAAGACCAATGTTCAGAGTGTCAATCAATTTATATCAACAAACAAAGATTGGACAATCTAATTGATTGAACTACGCACAACTGTGATATTTCAATTATATAAATAGATATAATGCGGAAAAGAAATAAGCTTACAGAACATCATAGGTGTAGAATACAATCAGATTTAATATCTAGTATTTATGCTTTCTTTGCTAATTTTCATGTGAATTATGTATCTTATGTGCTTTTGAGTTTATTAGGTGCAATGGAGTCATTTGGAGCAAAAAGACCAATTGGAACTCGTTCAAATACAAGATTTCTACTTTTCATTGTGTAGAGGACGAGAAGACGAAGCCAATGGCGAAAGAACTAGCAGGTCATTCGGAGCTCGTATGAAGAAGTTGTGGGCAAAAGAAGAACTCGAAATGGTAAACCGGTCATTTCATCGGCTAATACTAATGGGAGCCCAGCCACATGTTAAGGGGTAGCGGTTGGTTAAAAGGAAATGCTATTGGGAGTCCAACGAGAGGATAAGGGGGCAACCATCCTACGGATCACTAAGTACCGACTATAATTCGTTAAGGGGCACCCGCTTCTACTTTACTTTAAAGGTACGGGCGGGTCAAAGCTCTAGAATTCCATCCTGCTCAATCCACCTCTCGCATCAAGTACCCACATTAGGCAAACCATGGTGAAGAAGGTGTTAAAGGCTGTCATTTCATAGTCGAGAGATTTCGAAGCTAAGGCAAGGAACGTTTTGCGAAAGTTTTGAAAGCCGGGGAAGGAATTCGAGATATGGAAGAAGGAAGCGGTTCGATGTTGAGTGAAGAAGAAATCTATGAACCGATGTTGTTCGATGTTGAATGAGGTTATGAATGGTTTTATAATGAATGGGTTACTGTGTGTTTTATAGGGAAAGAGATATTGAGAGCTTAAGAGTCTCAAACTGTTTGAAGTTCGGATCCTGCACCAACCACATCGGTGTTTGATAAAAAAACGCCCAGTGAGTACTCTTCGGACGATTCACTTCTGACAATGACTAGCCATGGGTCTCTCGGGTCATACACGAGGGGTTATAAGAAATTCACGAGATCAAGAAAGGCGGGGAATGAGATGAATGGATTGTGGCGGACAAGCGAGGTACAATGGGATTGATGGCAGGCCAGTGCGGAGGCAGGTTTGTTATCGCAGATGGATGATTATGGAACCTGGAACAAGTACATGATGTTGTTGGATTATCACCAATGGGATATGAGCGGATGGATGTCTTTGGATGAACTCGGATGATGGGGTCACATGCAGTGACGGTAAATGATGGTGACATGAAGGTCAAGCTGTGGCGAGAATGAAAATAGAGGATGGTTGAGTTTGGAGTTGTATGAGATGGGAGGCTGGATGGGCCAGTGGTGTCTTTGGGAAGAGCTGCCCTTGTGTGACAGGAGTCTGAGGACGAGGATTGGAATTAGGTGCGGGGATTGAAGAAGTGCGAGGAATGACGAGTGGTCTTTGGAATATGGAGCGACAAGGCCAAGATAGTGATGGCACAGGCTGTTGGAGACGAGATGAGCTAATCGGTAAATCGGAGATGGAATGGAAGGCTCGACTATGGTGCGTGATTGTTGGAGCTGGTTGCAATGGTGGCTCAGGGCATTGGAAGTTAGCCAAGCAAATGGGATGGTGGTGTGCTAATGGCTATGGCAATTTGAACCGGGTGCTTTCGCTAGTCTTAGGTCACTTTATTCTTGATGGGCGGTGCTCTTGACAACGGATGGATGCAATCTGAATCGAAAGCTAGATAGAATGGAATGATGCTGGCTGGTTCGAGATGGCAATGGCTTCAAATAGATTAATATTAGGGTCTTTGGTCTTGTGGTGCAGTGGGGCCGGAGTTAAGGCAATGGCTTGAGCCGGGTCTTTGAGTTGCGGGTCGAGAATGGATGTGGTGATGAGACGAGATACGGCCACGAGGCGGTGAATGGAGTGAGTCTTGGAGTCAAGTCACACATAGTGTTTCTAGTAGTGGATGCAACTGAGATGGCATGGTGTTGCAATGGCGTAGGCGGAAATGAAACGCATGACAAGAATGTCATGAACAAAGATCAAAACGGGGTTAAAATGGTGCAACAGTGAGCATAGTTCCGATGGCGGATTTGAGAGGTTAGAGTGTCGATCGCAATATTTGATGAATCGCCGAGAGGGGTATGAGTCGGATGCAAGAATCGACGGCGGACATATGAGCTACGCATCCACGCTTTTGGGGCGTTTTATGAGATAAAGAATTGGTTTGGATGATTTTTGTGAATGTTTGGAATGCGAGAGAAGGGGAGATGAGTTCTTTGAGAAGTACATACTTGTTGGTGATTCCATGATCGGGTAACTGAGACAAATTTTCCGGCGGCCATTGGCCGGATTCCAGCGATGACGTCGCAATTCCGTGACGCTTTTTGGACCCAAAATTCGAGACATATCTTTCACTCCTGGGCTTGGTGGACCAACTTGGAGAGCGAGTTTTGAGAAGAATCAACCTAATTTTGGGAAAGTATCCTTATGGGAGAAAAGCATATAAATAGAACTTTTTCTCTAAACCTAGAGATATCTCCATTAGGAGACTTCTACCGTTGTTTCTAGGGTTTCACATGATAGGTTCTTCCTAAACTTTCTATGATGATTTCCAAAACACAAGTAACTAAGCTTTTATTATTGGTTGAAGATGTAGTTGGATATTGCAACCAAGTTATGATTTTATGAAATAGTTTTCTCTCAATATTATCGTTTGATTTCTACGGGTTACAATAATTGCATGATTGATGGATTGCAATATGATTGAATGTTTGTTTAGTCGAGTCTAGAATTGATTGAACTCGCATCCGTATCTATAGCTATTTTAGGGTTTTCATCGAGCGATAACCTTGAATACGAGTAGCATGATATTATTCTAGGTTGTAGTGATACATCCTCGTAATCATATGTAGAAATTGACCTTTGTTCGAATTGTTTGCGATAATATTACAATTGCATTGATTAGCCTATTTAAACTTAATGCTCCTAGGAATTGAACTTGATTAGCGCAAGGCGTTAGGTTATTCTTTAGGTAGATTTCACATTTCATTCAGTGTGTGTGATGAATTAGGAAATTGATAGATTATCTTGCTCTCTTGATTCTCTAGGCTTTTGATGATAGCGAGATTAAATACGAATTCTATTCATATATTCATAAACTTGTTTACAATTGAAGATGAAACCTTTATCCAATATTTTCACATCCTTGATTTAACGTGTTTACTTTTATTTGTTTTGCTTTTTGTTTATTTTATTTACACAATCAGAAATCCTTCCGGTGTTTTATATAGGAAACCATAACAATTTGACAACCTAGACCTCTCTCGTGGATCGATCCTTTCTTGCTTGCTATATTTATATTTTGAGTAGTAAGAAAAGTGTAATTATATTTGTGTAAACCACGGCGGCAATGTCGTCAGTTCTGGTTTTGTTAATGAGGAAACCTCAAATGCGTAAAAACACCTGGGACCTATTCCAAATTTGAACACCACACTATATTAAGCCGCCACATACTCTAGACTACTACAAGTTAACTTTTTGTATCTGGAATGTAGTTGAGCCCTAACCAATCTCACACCGATTAAGGTACAAATGGAGTTACTTACGCCTCAATCTTAAGGACTCTACGCACTTGATTCCCTTAGCCGATCTCACCTCAACTAAGAGTTGCTACGACCCAAAGTCGAAGACTTGATAAACAAATCTGCCTCACACGAAAAGTTTATCAATAGATAAACCCGTCTCCCACGTAAATACCTACAAGTTTTTGTTAAGTCTTTGATAAATCAAGGTGAACAAGAACCAATTGATACAATCCTGACTTATATTCCCAAGAACAACCTAGTAATATCAATCACCTCACAATATCTTAACCGTATGGTTGCGAACAAGATATTGTGGAATCACAAACAATGAGACGAAGATGTTTGTGACTACTTTTTATCTTAACTATCGGAGATTGAATCTCGAGCAAATCTTAGAGAAGATAAGTACTCAAGACGATTAAAAATTAAGATCGAACACGCAACTACGGAGAAAATAGTTTGGTCTCGGCTTCGTAATCCAAATGAATCTTTAAGTAGTTAACCTATAATGGTTTTAGAAAAACCTAGGTTAAAGGTGAATCGAATCTAGTCGCAACTAGTATCACATATGAGGTGTGGGGATTAGGTTTCCCATTGGTAGAGTTCTCCAATATTCACCGTTAGATAAAAACCTCTTTATTAGAATCATATCGGGGTTTGCAATCAATGTTACCTTGGTAACAGGCATTCAATATTCACTGTTAGATGAAAAATCTTGATTAGAATCAAGCTAATATCTTTCAACCGTTAGATTGACTTAGCTTGTTACATGAAAATGAAATGTACCTTCATTTAGATATGGGTAATCGTACTTAAACGTGTACACTTAGTTGGTTCAACAATAGTTAACCGAAGATAGCCATATGAACACTTTGATGTGATTTTAAATTGTAGTAGAAAGTGGTAGTAAAGATTCGTTCAACTCAGATTTTGTAAAGATTTTGATTTCAGACTTAAAACTAAAATATATACACAAGTTTGTCACAAAAAATCGAGAGATTACTGAGACTCAAGATTCCACCATAACTCATTCATGCGATTCATATATTTATTCCAAACAATTATAGATCAAATAATATTGACTCTAATTCTTTGCCAAGGTAGATTCTTAAAATATTGATTGTAAATCACTAGCATGACGCATCAAAAGCACTTAGACCAAGCATACATCATCATACGACATCACAATCAATTAAGAAAAATCATAAAACGATTGATAATAGTGCAAGTAGTCATACAAGAAATAAATATAATTACCACATGCATGAAATATGGCTTCCTCAAAACGCCTCGAAAAGGGGTTTAGCTCCTCATATTAATCACGTGCTCAAAATAGGTGTTCATAGCTTAAAAGGGTGAAAAACAAGAGAAAAAAATAATGACCTGCATAGCTTTGCAACATTGTATAAGCCATAAACAATTTGCTACAATGTTGTTGAGAAACGATATCTGGCTAACGTGAATTTAAGACTCACTCTGCGACTAACTCCGTTGGTCCAATGTTCTTCGACAGGGTTCTTGAGAACGACACTTCTGTAGTGTCGTCTGCAACCCTTCTCCTTCTTCTTCACCTGCTGCTGCTACTTCTCTCTCAGCGTTCCTTTCTTCACAGCAACCACCCCAAACTCCCGATTACCCTATTTTGGACTCGAACCACCCCTTTTATACTTAACAGGTCAAATAAATCTCAAGAATATCTCGAATATCTTTTTCTTTCTTTTCCGCGTGCAAGTTACGTCAATTTCTCCTCCTCTGCTTTTGTTTTACGCTTCTTTGGATGTTTGAAACTTCCCAAAATATAACAGAGGAAATATTCTTCTTCCAACCCTCACGTAACTTCCCAAACAACTCCACAAATCCGAGTATATTTCTCCTTCTCTCGTTTTCGACAACTACCAAATATAAGAAAACTGGTTCCCTTTTTAAGTTCTCGAGACACGTCATCGACCGCAATGAACTCATCCTCTCGTTAACTCTTCCTCATTCACACGTAATCGCGACCACAACGAAATCCGTCTTCCTCGTTACTCCTCCGTGTTATCCAAACTCGATGAACCGGCCCTATATAATCGATTATGTTAGACCTACTCACCCTGCTCACTCTTAACAGACCAACCCAAACAAAGACCGTGATCGAATCTCCTCCAGGCTGGTCCAAAATCTTGAATCAAAAATTTGTTCTTCACCGCAAAATTATTCCCTTACCAAAACCGTAAATTCAAATTAGAGAATAAGGTTCCCCTTAACCATCCCCCGGTGCCAATAACACTTGGGTGTCCTGGGGTGTAAATAACGAGTGGGTGTCCCTTAGTAAGTGAGGTGCCCCTTATCCAACCTGAGGGTCCGAATAGTAATTTTCTCCCACGAGCGCAAATACCACTTTTCGAGCCAATTTCGCCGCAAAAGTTTATTTCTCTAAAAACACCTACAAAGACATAAAAAGCCAAAATAAGTACAAAATCGAGCATTAACAATATATACAATTGAGATTATATCAGACACAAAAATGTGTCTATCAAATACCCCCAAACTTATTATTTGCTCGTCCTCGAGAAAATCAAATCTAGAAAATAAAATCCTAACTCACTGTCACGCAGCATCGTCGATTGCATTTAGCGTATGCAATAAGCCTTTTAAACCCTAGGTGGCCCTAGTGGCCGAGTTATAGTCTCGGGAGGGTTTACAAGAGATATACCCACAAAACCTTTATACTCAGCACCCAACTATCTACGCAGAACCTTGGAAGGCACTAAAGAATCTCCTTGGTTGGCATACTTATTGACTACGTGAGGAAGTACCTTGATGCGAAATTCCAATTGTTGTACACAGTTTGCACTCAAGCATACTAAAATTCATATATAAGTCACGGAGCTCTACTCGGATAGTTTCTGGACATCATAACCGGAGTCAACCAATCACATGGATAGATTAAGAAATGGATATAGAAAAACATAGATGGTTTTGATGTTGACTAAGGTGAACGGTGTTTCTCATATCTGACTGAAGGCCACTGCCAAAATAAACCTATCCTAATGGACTGAGATATTGGTCTGACTAATATCAACACACTGGCATATACAAGGGAACTAGTGGTCGATAACCCTAATTCTAAATCAACTCAGTTGGCATATACAAGGGTTCCAGTGGTTGACTTTATTGAATTTATTCCGGTTGGTCGGATGGTCTGGTCTCAATTTTTTTTTTTTTTTTTTTGTATCTCAATCACTCTATTTCACCCTAGCAGTGGTAACAACTTGAATCGTGAGCCCTACCTAATCACTTAGAGAAACATATTTTAAAGAAAACAAAAATAAAAATAGAAGTGAAAAGGATTCAACGAGATATGGCGAAACTACCATGTTTTTTTCTTTAATTCTAACACCTGAGCTCTGTGCTTTTATGAATAGACTCTTTAGATGTTTCCATCTAATCAGATTGGTTCCTCAACTCCTACAACCAAAATGCTTCCATTCACTTAGATTGGTTAGTGCCATCCTTAATAAGCATAAATTTCTAGGCTCTGGAGTTTATCAATGCGACTAAAATGTTTCTCACATACCCCCAAACTTAAATCTAACATTGTCCTCAATGTTCTAAAGATAAAATTAAAAGCATGAACAAGGAGAAACTGTTACCATTTGAAGCAAAAGAGATAAGGAAAGATATTACCGTCGCATGAATATTGTGTTACCTCCCAAGAAGTGCTAAGTTTAAAGTCTTCAAATTAACTAACAAAGGATTAGTCACCTCATAGAATCATAAAGTAATAGCCGAAATATCTCATGGGTCATCAAAACCAAATAGAGCTATCACAAGTAAAAGGAATCTACAACACGACAAGAAAATTAACAAATAAAGCACACCCTTGTCTAGTTTCCCTGTTTAAGACAACTACATTTAGCCGTGGTTCAAGTTCAGTTCTATAACCTGGTCCAAATAAAATATTTTCAAGTGTTGCATTTCCTCGTATCTAAGATCCGATTCAGTATTAGAGTCTGGAAAAACTCAAATAAAAACTTAGAAGCACATAATAATAACCTAAATAACCGCGGATCCTTAAAGTCAATCAGTTTTGACTCACACAATTGACCACATTGAGAGTAGTGGTCATTCTTAAGCAAATGTGTCGTTTCTATTTTCCTAAAATAATTAGGTTTGGTCTTAGAACTTACTAACTGACACATTTTGAACTCATACATTCCCACAATTGGTTGAAAAATATTTGGTGGAAAGACAAAATCAATCTGGGTATCATAGCCGGGCTAACCACATCAACCAGAGGATGGGTTTCTAACAACCGAACTTCCTATGGACATCACTAGGTTCGAGGAAAACGTGTATGAAGATAATTTTTAAAATGGTTGAGGCACATATGTCAAGTCCCAAGTGAGGGACCTTTCTAAGAGTTAAAGCACATGGAGAATGATAATCACCCCCAAACTTAGAGTTTTCAAGTGTCTCTAGAAAGACTAGTCACAACTTCCCTAATTTCAAGGTCATCGATTCTGAAAATGGTCAATTGATTCTTCTAAGTCAGGTTCATCCTCACTCATCTCTACGAGTTCATTTTCTTTGTCTAAGACTAATGTTTCTAAATCGCTAGACTCTAAAACAATATTCTCAGAAGAAACTCGTTCCTCTAAACCATTATTAGCTTCATGATCAAAAGGAAATAATACATCGTCTAAAACGGGGATATCTCTAGTCAAATCCTCGTCCTTTTGAATAGGTGAATAATTATTAAAATTATTTGGATTTGAACTAGAAACATTATCATTATTAAGCTCAATTGGAGTAACAAATTCCTGATCACTATGCCTACTTATTTCAAATTCTTCATCAAGACTATCCTCATCATAATCATCATTATAATAACATGAAAATGGTTGAACCTCATCTAAACAAGTAGTGTTACCAATTTTATCCTCGTCATCTTGATTATGCAAATAACTATCCTCATTTTCAAAGGTACTATTGGAAACACTATATTGGAAATTAAGACTATCTTGAGCGCTTCTTTCCCCGGGCCTCTAACAACATTTTAAGTCAACTCACATGACTTCCTGATTTTATCTAGGAAAGAAGGTTCACACGTTGCATTGCTTTCGTCCATAACTAAGTTATTCATCTCAACTGAACTACGTGTCCACTCAAGTAACTTTTGTGTTAACTCATCTAACTTACGTGCGGACTCTAGTAGAGAGGAATTTTGCTCGTACGACCAGTGGGCGTATGGATAGTAATTGGGCTCACCATGGTATGGACCATAACCTTCAAAATGCTGATGTTCCCAACCACTATTCACATTATGGTCAAAGTACTAACGTCCATTTTGAAACTCGATCGGATATTCGTTGTATTGGCTATTGTAATACCAGCTTCGACATTCTATTGCGAAGGTGTGAGTTGTCACACAAAATAAAACCCACCGATAGGATTCGTGGGTGGATAGAGTCTTACCTCCCATACTGCACGGGCGATGAACCGTCGGAAGTCGACTCGGGCCACCGACTCTTATGTCGGGCAGTACGAACCCAGGGGCCGAGACAAGATCGTAATCTTTCTGTCCTTCCTCGCAAACAATTTATATTTAATTTCAACCATTCCTTAGGGTTTTAAAAATAATGTCCAGTCCAAAAAAATAAAGTCCAAAAATAAAAATGTCCAAAAAGGAAAAGAAAATTTACAAAGATAAAACACTATTTACGCTTCTAAAAATAAAACAAAATAACTATATACAAAATCTTCTTCTTTACTCCTTTCGGATTCTCTTTTCTTTCCTTCTTTGGCGATGCTTTCCTTTTTATAGCACTTTTTCTTTCCTTGTAGCTTCGCTTCAAATCTGAAAAGAATCGAAAAACACCAAAACGCGTAAAAAAGAACAAAAGATAATAAAAATAAACCTAAAACAAATCTAAATACAAGTCCGCGTCGGCGACGCCAAAAATTGATGTGATTTTAAATTGTAGTAGAAAGTGGTAGTAAAGATTCGTTCAACTGAGACTTTGTAAAGATTTTGATTTCAGACTTAAAACTAAAATATATACACAAGTTTGTCACAAAAATCGAGAGATTACTGAGACTCAGGATTCCACCATAACTCATTCATGCGATTCATATATTTATTCCAAACAATTATAGCTCAAATAATATTGACTCTAATTCTTTGCCAAGGTAGATTCTTAAAATATTGACTGTAAATCACTAGCATGACGCATCAAAAGCACTTAGACCAAGCATACATCATCATACGACATCACAATCAATTAAGAAAAATCATAAAAAGGGTGAAAACGATTGATAATAAGTGCAATTTTTGTGTCTAATTTGATAGTCATACAAATTTTGAAATAAATATAATTACCACATGCATGAAATATGGCACCTTCTTCTTTCAAACTTAAAGTGGAAAAGATAAAAGGCACCATATTAATCACGTGCTCAAAATAGGTGTTTATAGCTCAAAAGCATTCTTTTTACGAGCTTTTCACTTTGCGACACTTCCAAAGGAGTAAAGAAGAATATTTTTGTGTATAGTTAATTTATTTTTATTAGATATTTATTTTAGAAACGTAATGTCGTCATTGAACATCGTTTTTTTAAAACCCTTCTCCTTCTTCTTCACTGGCCCGGAACGGAGGTAAGAATTCTAAACACCCGAATTCGCTACTTCTCCTTTTTAATTTCCTAATAAAGGGTGAAAATAAGCGTTCCTTTCTTAAAATTTTGAATAGAACACAAACCACCCCAAATTAAACTCCGCGCCGCCTGTAAATGAGGCCTTGGGTATCAAAGCTCCACATCTTTCATTTATCGGAAAGACAAAATGGATTATCGAAAACTTGCTCGAAATAATCTTAATTTCCAATACACAAAGACCTATGAAAAATGAGGATTTTATAATCGATGACGGTAGGTTAGAAATTGGTAACACTACTTTTGCGATTATGATGACATGAAGAATTTGAAATAAATAAATAAGGATCAGAAATTGTTACCCCAATTGAACTTTATAACGATAATATTATTTCTAGTTCAAATCCAAATAATTTAAATAATTATTCACCTATTCAAAAGGATGAGGATTTGACTGTAGATACGTGTAGTATTTCTTGATTACTTAAGCCAATGATGGTTTAGAGGAACGAGTATATTTTAAGTCTGAATTTAGAAATAATAAAACTTAGAAAACCTGTGAGAGACGAGTGAGGATGTCCTGACTTAGAAGAATCAATTGACCATTTTCTTTGTGGAATCGATGACCTTGAAATTAGTTGGTCTTTCTAGAGACACCTGAAAACTCTAAGTTTGGGGGTGATTATCATTCTCCATGTGCTTTAACTCTGATCCCTAACTTGATAACCTAGGCTATGATACCACGAGAAGGATCCACAATTATTTAGGTTTATTATGTGCTTCCTAAGCTTTATTTGAGTTTTCCAGACTTTCATTCGGATTCAACTTTTCGAGGAAATGCAACCTACTAGATCCCTCCGAACTCAACCACAACTTAAAACTAGACAAGGTGTTTTTATTTCCATAATTTTCTCGATGTTGCAGATTCCTTTACTTGTGGATAGCCCTATTTGGTTTTGGTGATCCGCAATTATTCCTGCTTATTACTTTATGATTCTATGAGGTGACTAATTCCTTTTTGATGTCTGGTCAAGACTTTAAATTTAGCTTCGGGAGGTAACCCATGCTTCGCAAATACGCAATATCTTCCTTACTCCTTTCAATTCGATTACCCTATTTTGGACTCGAACCACCCCTTTTATACGCAACAGGTCAAATAAATCTCAAGAATATCTCGAATATCTTTTTCTTTCTTTCCGCGGCAAGTTACGTCAATTTCTCCTCCTCTGTTTCTGTTTTACGCTTCTTTGGATGTTTGAAACTTCCCAAAATATAACAGAGGAAATATTCTTCTTCCAATCCTCACGTAACTTCCCAAACAACTCCATAAATCCCGAGTATATTTCTCCTTCTCTGTTTTACGGCAACTACCAAATATAAGAAAATCAGGTTCCCTTTTTAAGTTCTGAGACACGTCACTGACCAGTAATAAACTCATCCTCTCGTTCAACTCTTCTCATTCACATGTAACTGCCAGAATTAACACAACGAAATCTCATCTTCCTCGTTACTTTGTGTTATCCAAACTCGATGAACTGGCCCTATATAATCGATTTTGTTAGACCTACTCACCCTGTTCAGTCTTAACAGGACCAACCCAAACAAAGCCCGTGATCGAATCTCCTCCAGTCTGTCCAAAACTTGAATCAAAAATCTGTTCTTCACTGCAAAATTATTCCCGCGCCAAAACCAGAAATTCAAATTAGAGAAGCAGGTTCCCCTTAACCATTCCCGGGTGCCAATAACACTTGGGTGTCCTGGGGTGTAAATAACGAGTGGGTGTCCCTTAGTAAGTGAGGTGCCCCTTATCCAACCTGAGGGTCCGAATAGTAATTTTCTCCCACGAGCGCAAATACCACTTTTCATCCAATTTAGCCGCAAAAGTTTATTTCTCTAAAAACACCTACAAAGACATAAAAAGCCAAAATAAGTACAAAATCGAGCATTAACTATATATACAATTGAGATTATATCAGACACAAAAATGTGTCTATCACACTTTCATATTAACCTTGTTCATCTTAATCGCAACTAGTTCAAATGACTCAACTGAAACTAGTTATAGAGTTGTTCAATTGTTTTGTTCTCATAGAAGTACACAAGACACAATTGAAGAAAAATCGATTTTGATTCACTCGAATCAATTCATGAACATTATAGCCACGGTTTGCAAAGATTGCATTCCTTATTATATAAATATATTTGTTCATGAACAAACCGATTTTAGAACTTAGCCCAGTCAGGTATGCAAACGAGTACGCAAACCTAGAGTTCCCGGACCTGGTATGTTCACCAGTATGCAAACATGTACGCATACTATCGTTCACGACCAACATCGGTTGAAATCGCATGCGCATGCATACGGGTATGCATACTATGGTTCCCAAACTTCAATCAAGAATCAAAAGACGCATACGGATATGCATAAGTTCCCGGACTTGGAATATATCTGCAACCGTTAGCATACAAGTACGCATACTATGATATATCCAATCAATGGTTAATTGTTCTAAACTCCCATTTTAATCTTTGAAACATTCTTAGAAGACATGATTAGCTTTCTCACACAAACTATTATCTTCAAAGTAATTTTCAAGTGATCAAATGATCAATACGAAACATTCTGAGTCTACATCAAATGACTGTCTCACACAAATCATGTAAGATGTTACCAGACGATTTTCACATGATCATCTTTTGACTTTCGTCAAGAATAAAAGATGAACTTGGTTAAAGAGAAAGCTTACCAACACATATTTCGAGAAATATGTAAGCGAGTTAAACTCAGCTCGAAATATCAAGTTTGTATAAAGTAAAGTCTATATATAACTATACGACTTTTGTCTCAATATGAGATAGAATAGAAATAGACTTCTGAGTGATAGATGAGTTCAAGTATCCACATACCTTTTGTTGATGAAGTTCCACAAGCTTCCCTTAGTAGTTCTTCGCCTTCAATCGATGAACGCCGCGAAGTCTAAATCTCAACTACACATTCTATCCTAATCCGAGACATAGCTATAAGTAGACTAAAAATCAAGACTTATAGTTTTGACAACTAAACTTGACAAACAAGCTTGAGATAACAACGCTTGCGAGTTCGACCGAGCAGTGATCTAACAATCTCCCCATTTGTCAATTTTAGTAACAAAACTATCAATACATATGGATTACAAAATAAATAAACTTTGTAGGTTCTCATCCAAATGCTTGATTTCCTTGGTTCTTCAACATTACTCGAAATCTTCGTCACTTCCAAGTACTCCAGTGATTCTGAACGTGTTCAACTCAGCATCATAGTTGTTGAAGATCATTGTTATATCTGTTCTCAATCAATGATCTTCAACAACTATGATGTAATGCTTGTTAAACAACTATGATTAACGGTTGAGAAACGATTGTTCTCAATCATTGCTATACTGATGTCATAGTATTATTACACATCATCAAAGTTCAATTGTATCACAACTTTGACAATAATATTATGGTGATATGTATCACTCCCCCTTAGTCAATACTTCATCTCACAATGAAAACCACTCCCCCTTACATAATGATCTGTAAACCATATGTATTTTGTAGTGTGAAATAATTCTCCCCCTTTTTGTCAATATAAATTGGCAAAGGTACGAAAACTAGCGAACTCATAATGAAATTCTCATAGAGATACTTCATGACTAAAAGAGAACATATCAACTTTGTTTCGATGATTTCACATAGTCGAAACTTAGTGTATTTATCAAGGAGTTTATAAAGATACAAGAAAACTCCTATAATATTCCACATGCACACTCCCCACAAAGATTTTCCAATTGGAACAAGTTCAATTAAGAACTTTTCCCCATAAAATATCATTCCCGAAAGAACTACAAGAGCGACCTTACTTTTACAAGAAAAGTAGGATTTCTTTGGACATTAACAAATCACATGAAACATGAATTTGTATCCAGAGAATTCAATTAAATTAACCACAAGAGAACCCATGATTAATTTAATCGAAAATGCTCAACATCAGAAAACTTACGGAGCCATACAATACTTTCACATAAAAGTGGATCAGGGAAAGATCAATACTGCAGAATATTCAAAGATTCATTCTATTTTTCATCAATATTTGCATAATGACACAATAGACTTAATCTTTGACATCAAAAGTTCTTTCTATTTTCCATCAATATTTGCATAATGACATAATAAACTTTAACTTTTGACATATATGGGACAATCATAGTTCACGGATGCAAACACACATATCCCATAATATTATTTGCAATATATAAAACCAATAAATATTAATAATGCAAAATCATCTTCCAAATAAACTTTAGAATTTAAATAAATAAATCTAAAAACATTTCAAGATGAAAAACGTTGGCAATAGCTATGTGTAATCACAATATAGGATATTCCAAACCCTAGTTATCCTTCTTAAAACACAAGAATAAATTCTCATAAGAAGTTTCCTAGAAATTAAGACCTCTGAAAAATTCTTTATCGTCCCCGAACTCCTTGTCGTCAACAACCATTGGAACATAAGGTTCATGAAGAAAGGATTCAATTCCAACAAACCTTCTTGACTGATGCCGAACCAGGGCCTTCTAAATTTCAAGAGTCCTTAAAACAATAGCCTTTATTTGTTAAATCTCCTTCCTTGTTTCTTTAAACTCTTCAAGAACACTAGAAAACTTTTGAAGATTAGAGGGGATAGCCCTTGGTTTCTTCATATTCTTTATTTTTCTTTTCAAAGTTGAAGAGGAATGAGATTTATCTTTTTCCTTCATGATTGATGGCTTAACAATCACATTTAAATCTTTTCCATCAACAAACATGATGCTTGGAGTTTCCATTCCAAAAATGGGATTGCGAGAATACACAAAACAGACTCTACAACAAATGTGTGATAAAAAGAGTTTTCAAGGAGGGAAAAGGAATGTAGGGTTACAAAACCTTTATACAAGTAAAAGGATTCACCTACAACCAATTCACATCCCTAGAAAAGGCTGAATTTTCGAATTTAACCCTCTTTCAATAATCAAAAAGAGAAATCCTTTTCAATACCAATTTATGATATGAAAAGATCAACAGAATTCCAGAAAAGCAAAAGAAAATAAAACAAAAGGATTTTCTTTTCATAAAGCCTGATTTGTGCTCAACTCTTGTCTTTTTGACCAGGCATATGAGACAAGATGCACCTTCAACACGGTCAAGCTGTGTTGGGGTGAACAATATTCTGTCCACCATTTAATTCTTGTATGGAATTCCTAATACCCCTTTTCACATAATGTTTAGACCTTGTTCTTTTCCTGAGAGGTCTAATTAATTCTTTAGAAATTAACTTTTTTGAGAAGAATTGAGTTTTTTACTTACCTAAGGTGAATTAGTCTAATTATGCAATTATAAGCATTACTAGATTCCAAACTCGAAATATCCATGCTCAGATTCATGTCCTTCTTTCCCAGGAAGATGAAATAGCTAGGAGAAATAAAAGGAATGAACTTTCAGAAGAAGCTTTAGCAGGCAGCAGAGATTTTATTTTGCCTCTCGCCAAGGCAATGTTCAGTTGAGAAAGTTTGGGATATGAATTGGCACTACTTCTATTTCTCCTAGCTATTTAACAAGTTTGAGCTTGTTTGCTAATCGATTTGCTCTCCGTTGAAGTTTAATGACATATCTTATTTTATGTTCGTACTTGTAACACTTAGAGAGTTCCGACCCTTAAAAGGACAATAAGAACATGTCAATGTGGAGGACGGTTCAGACACTATAGCTGAGCATGCTACTAAAAAATTTGAGGAACCTGAAACATGTGAAATATAATTTTTAGTAGACAGGGAAAAATCCATTTTATCCTCCATGGTGCTTGACGGAGTTTCTCCAGGAAGAATATCAAGATTGATGTATGTATTGTTACAATTATCAAAATAAATATTTTTACCAAGGAATGCAACACTTGACTTTTCATCTTCATCTGAATCATAGTGATCAAACATATTATCAAGAGTTGCAGCAAGACCTTTGTTCCCAGTGTATTTTCTACGATTTGGACACTCATTAGCAAAATGACTAAAACCTTTACACTTGAAGCACCGTGGCATATCCTCATCATCGTATCGATTTATGTCCCCTGTTTTAGGAGAAGCACGGTCATGAGGTTTGGCCTGATGACCTGGGTTTATCTCTAATGAACCGTTTACTTCTCTTCAAAAGAAGAATTTTAAACTGTCTTGTGATCAATGGCCGAGTTGTCAAGATCTTCATCGATGAATCATTCTCAATAGGATAAACAACGAGTTGCCAACACTTTTACTTTTGTCAAGCAATTTTTTGTTTTTGTGCTTTGAAAGCAATATCTTTCCCAGATTTGGATGTATGCTCATGATCAAAGATCTTTAACTTCCCAACAAGAGTATTTCTGTATAAAGTATTAAGGTTATTTCTTTCAACGATGGCATGCTTCTTAGAATCATATTTGGCAGGCAGCGATCTGAGAATTTTCATCACAATGTCCTTTTCAGGAATAGTCTTACCCAATGCAAAAGATACATTAAAAATTTCAGACACTTTGTGATTAAACTCATCAAATGAATCTTCATCAGCCATACGAAGGTTTTCCGAATCAGAATTTATGTTTTGAAGCCTAGCTTCTTTCTCAGAGGAATTTCCTTTGAATACAGTTTCTAAGATACCCCAGGCTTCCTTAGACTTAGTGCACGTAGTCACATGGTGCTGAAGATCTGGGGTAATGGCATGGATGATAGCATTTAATCCGTCAGAATTTTGCTTTGCAGTGAGAATCTCGGTAGGATCATATGCACCAATATCCTTTGGAACAATTACATCGCCTTCTGCAACAACTACACGAACCCATGATTGAAAATCACGCGCTTGAAGAAATGCACGCATATCAATTTTCCACCATAAGTAATTCGAGTCATCGAAGACTGGTGGTACGTTTATACAAATAGCGTTTCTGTCCATAGAGTCAACTTGCTATAAACACAGACTTATGAGGTCTTAAACGTGTTTGTCTGCTCTGATACCAATTGAAAAAGCGGGGGTCTAACAACCTCACCCAATATTTTTTTTAGGCAATCTGTATGGACTAACTCCTATATATTTCCAAGAGAATCAAATAGACAATCAGACTCAATCAAGGAAAATACATCCAAGAGTTATATCTCTGTTTCCCAATGTAATCAGCAAATAAAACATATAGAAATCCGTGAGCCTGATTAATATGAGAAACAACTTGAACGGTACCAAAGAATAATGTTCAAGTGTCAATCAATTTATATCAACAACCAAATGTTGAACAATCTAATTGATTGAACTACGCACAAACCTGTGATATTTCAATTAAATAAACAAATATAATGCGGAAAATAAATAACACAGACACCGGAAATTGTTTTAACGAGGAAACCGCAAATGCATAAAAACCCCAGGACCTAGTCCAAATTTGAACACCACACTGTATTAAGCCGCTACAGACTCTATCCTACTACAAGTTAACTTCAGACAGGAATGTAGTTGAGCCCTAACCAATCTCACACTGATTAAGGTACAGTCGCGTTCCTTACGCCTCGAATCCCAGACAGGACAATACGCACTTGATTCCCTTAGCTGATCTCACCCACAACTAAGAGTTGCTACAACCCAAAGTTGAAGACTTGATAAACAAACCTGTCTCACACGGAAAAGTCTATTGAATAGACAAATCTGTCTCCCACAGAAATACTTACGAGTTTTTGTTCTGTTTTTTGATAAATCAAGGTGAACATGAACCAATTGATACACTAGACTTATATTCCCGAAGAACAACCTAGTAATATCAATCACCTCACAATGATCTTAACCGTATGGTAGCGGAACAAGATATTGTGGAATCACAAACGAGGAGACGAAGATGTTTGTGACTACTTTTTATCTTACCTATCGGAGCTTGAATCTCGAGCAAATCTTAGAGAAGATAAGTACTCAATAAGATAGAACAAAGTAAGATCATAACACGCAACTATAGAGAAAATAGGTTAGTCTGGCTTCAGAATCCCAATGAAGTCTTTAAGTCGTTAACCTATAATGGTATTAGAAAAACCTAGGTTAAAGGAGAATCGACTCTTGTCGCAACTAGTATCACACAGGAGGTGTGGGGATTAGGTTTCCTGGATTGTTTGAGTTCTCCCTTATATAATCTTCAAATCAGGGTTCGCAATCAATATTATCTTGGTAACTAAGCATTCAATATTCACCGTTATATGAAAACCTGATTAGAATCAAGCTAATATCTTTCAACTGTTAGATTGACTTAGCTTGTTACACACAAATGAAATGTACCTTCATTTAGATATGGGTAACCGTACCTAAACTTGAACACTTAGTTGGCTCAACAATGGTTAACCGAAGTTAGCCATATGAACACTTTCATATCAACCTTGTTCATCTTAATCACAACTAGTTCAAATGGCTCAAATAAAACTAGTTATAGAGTTGTTCAATTGTTTATATTCTCATAGAAGTATACAAGACACAATTGACGAAAAATCTATTGATTCACTCGAATCAATTCATGAAGATTATAGCCAAGATTTGCAAAGATTGCATTCCTTATTATATAAATGTATTTGTTTATGAACAAACCGATTTTAGAACCTAACTCACTCAGGTATGCAAACGTGTACGCACTAAAGTTCTCGGACCTGGTATGTTCGCCAATATGCAAACGTGTACGCATACTGTCGCTCACGACCAATATCAGTTGAAATCAGTACGCATACGGGTATGCATACTATGGTTCCCGGACTTAAATTCCCGAAGAACAACCTAGTAATATCAATCACCTCATAATGATCTTAACTGTATGGTAGCGGAACAAGATATTGTGGAATCACAAACGATGAGACGAAGATGTTTGTGACTACTTTTTATCTTACCTATCGGAGATTGAATCTCGAGCAAATCTTAGAGAAGATGAGTACTCAATAATATAGAACAAAGTAAGATCATAACACGCAACTACAGAGAAAATATGTTAGTCTGGCTTCAGTATCCCAATGAAGTCTTTAAGTCGTTAACCTATAATGGTATTAGAAAAACCTAGGTTAAAGGAGAATCGACTCTAGTTTCAAGACTCGCAACTAGCATCACACAGGAGGTGTGGGGATTAAGTTTCCCAGTTGCTTGAGTTTTCCCTTATATAATCTTCAAATCAGGGTTTGCAATCAATATTATCTTGGTAACAAAGCATTCAATATTCACCGTTATATGAAAACCTTATTAGAATCAAGCTAATATCTTTCAACTGTTAGATTGACTTGGCTTGTTAAACACAAATGAAATGTACCTTGATTTAGATATGGGTAACCGTACCTAAACGTGAACACTTAGTTGGCTCAACAATAGTTAACCGAAGTTAGCCATATGAACACTTTCATATCAACCTTGTTCATCTTAATCACAACTAGTTCAAATGGCTCAAATAAAACTAGTTATAGAGTTGTTCAATTGTTTATATTCTCATAGAAGTATACAATACACAATTGAAGAAAAATTGATTTTGATTCACTCGAATCAATTCTTGAAGATTATAGCCACGGTTTGCAAAGATTGCATTTTCCTTATTATACAAATGTATTTGTTTATGAACAAACCGATTTTAGAACTTAACCCACTCAGGTATGCAAACGTGTACGCATACCGAGTTCTCGGACATGGTATGTTCGCTAGTATGCAAACATCTACGCATACTGTCGTTCACGACCACTATCAGTTGAAATAAGTACGCATATGTGTATGCATACTATAGTTCTCGGACTTCAACTGTTGAATCAGTACGCATACTAGCAAGCATATTAAGTTCCTGACTTATAATATATCTACAATAGTTTAGCATACAAGTACGCATCTTGTGCTATATCCAATCAATGGTCAATTGTTCTAAACTCCCATTTTAATCATTGAAACATTCTTAGAAGACGGGAATAGCTGTCTCACACAAACTATTAGATTCAAATCAATTTTCAAGTGATCAAATGATCAATACGTCTACATTAAATGATTGTCTCACACAAATTATGTAAAATGTTAGCAGGCGATTTTTACATGATCATCTTTTGCTATATCCAATCAATGGTCAATTGTTCTAAACTCCCATTTTAATTATTGAAACATTCTTAGAAAGACGGGACTAGTCTGTTTCACACAAACTATTAGCTTCAAAGCAATTTTCAAGTGATCAAATGATCAATATGAAACATTAGTCTACATCAAATGATTGTCTCCACGAAATCATGTAAGATGTTACGAGGCGATTTTCACATGATCATCTTTTGACTTTCGTCAAGAATAAAAGATGAACTTGGTTAAAACGAAAGATTACCAACACATATTTCGAAAAATATGTAAGCGAGTTAAACTCAGCTAGAGATATCAAATGTGTATAAAGTAAAGTCTATATAGCTATACGACTTTTGTCTCAATAGGATATAGAATAGATATAAACTTCTTAGTGATAGATGAGTTCAAATCTCCACATATCTTTTGTTGATGAAGTTCCACAAGCTCCCCTTAGTAGTTCTTCGTCTTGATCGACGAACGCCGTGAAGTCTAAAGCTCAACTACACATTCTATCCTAATCAGAAATAGCTATAAGTAGACTAAAAATCAAGACTTATAGTTTTGACAACTAAACTTGACAAACAAGCTTGAGATAACAACGAGTTTGAGTTTGAAAGCGTCTTTCTAACATGTTGGGCGGTGGGCGGTTCACAGTCTCACAGAGACAAGGAATGTGTATATTATATGAGGCTTTTTAGCGTAATTGGCTCCCGAGAGTTGGCGGAAAACTTAGCAGTTAAGCGTGCTTGGATAGGAGTAATCCAAGAATGGGTGATCTCTCGGATGTTACTGCTGGATAACCACAGCGATGCCTTTTGAGAATCCCACACTTCCAGATGACCACAGTGGCTAAGTGGGGACAATATCAGTGGAGGGTCAAGTCATTACTTGCTCTTTCCATTGAGCGGTTGATTATTGCATTTGCACCGTAACTTGTAACAGGGACGGGCCTAGAAAGGGGCTAACTGAGGCTATAACCCATCCCTTAACTTGGACAGAATTATTTTAGCATAAATATTAGGTTGGTTTTTAATCTTGGAGTATCAAGCCCAATTGTTGATGTTTGTTAACTATTTTAGTTTGCATAAGTATTAGGTTGGTTTTTAATCTTAGTCCAACAATTATCTAAATTAGCCCAGTATCAAGCCCAATTGTTAATGTTTGTTAACTAAAACAAAAAGTTTAGTTTGCTTTCCACCATCATTCACATACAAACACACATATTTTCTTGAAATAATTAGTATTATATTTATTAATAAGAGTTGTGATTCATTTTCCATACAAATATTTACCATCTAAAACCATGGCTTGAGAAATCAATTCGTTATAGGTGATCACAAACACAAAGGCTTCAAGACAAATGCATCTACTATTGTTTTTATTTTATTTTATTGGTCGATCGATGATTAAAATTCGGTTTCTAAGAAGTTCAGAAAAGGTTTAAATAAGAAAGATAAGTTGATATTTTATAAGACCTTCGCCAATAAGCAATATTGCAGTTAATCATTTGAAGGAGACGTCTCTTACTTTATGGTTTGCATTCTTATGTACAGATATGTTAGTTACCACTAAATACAACTTCTCCACAAATCCAAAGTAATGAACGAATCAAGGAAAGAAATATCAAATCACTTGATTGTGTCTCCATGATAATATGGTATTAATAAAAGAAACAAAGATTTCAATCCAACAATATACCGAAAACTACATTTACAAAAAAAGACTGATCAAGCTAGCTTAGATATAGCGACGAGGAATTACTATTTGAGAATACTTGCTCATGAGTCTTTTTTATGCCGTTTCGATATTTGGACAACAACGCATAATCTCAGCAAATGTCTGTGAACTGATTTCAACCTTCTGCATAATATGCAAGGGGTTCTTGGTTCTTCTTCACCACGTAATCCAGTGTCAGACAATCCCTGACTAGAGATAGGTATCCCTAAAGGTGTTTGAGTAGATACATGCCTTTAATTAATATAATATATCAATAATTCATCTTGTCTCCAAAAAAGATTACATATTATCCTAATATTGACTGTAGGTGTAAATAATCCACAGGGACAGGTGGAACAATCCTAGGCAATGGCGTACCAAGGGAAATAAGCACTACCTCACCTCACCAAATCTGAGCGAGAAAAGAGGAACTGAAGCAGCCCGTGAGGTCGATATAAAGGAGAAAAAGTTCTGATGTGATGCTCATCAGGTACGAGAACAATAAATGCACTGACAGAGTTGGTGAAGAGATAAGGAGAGCTCTGTCAAAGTAAGACTCGGCCAAGGACTTAAAGGGCGACATCGGTCATCTCCACCAAACAAGCGACATCGGGTAGTGGGATATCATAAGGGGACATCACTCGGCTCGGCTAGATATCTCGACTTTGAGCGGAATATCGGCCAAGCATCAACTAATCGCCCGAGAAGAACATCAAGGAAGCTACATCACGCCCAACATCGTAGTACTGGATGTATCATCACCTGTGACTATAAATAGAGACTATGTAGAGATATAAAACTCAAGTAAAAAGTGAGGAAAGAGAGCACACCTAGAGTATTGAGAGAGAAGCATTCATCTTGTAATCTTGAACCAAGTAATAAGATCATCCCTTTACCCCGTGGACGTAGGTAATCATACCAACCACGTATATCTTGTGTTCTTCTATTTCTCTTGCTTGTTTAATTCATTGTGTATGTTTGAGATCCTTTGGATGTAGTGGTAGGATTTTCTACATCTACATTACGGCGCCCGACTAAGGAGGACCGTGTAACATCTTCGGATACCTTGAAATCAGTTGCCAAAAGAGAGAAATCCAAGCTCCTAAGTCACCTTGCGTGTTAGTTGAAGCTAAGGGAAGAAACTCTTTTGGTTAAATGTGTTAGTAGACAAAGCTTGCAACGTGTTTTTGTTTTATGAAGACGATTTTCTTCACCTTTGAAACTTCCTTATTTAGGCTTAGTAGAACCTTGTTATGTTTTGGTGTTGAACTGTCCTTAATAGCATCAATCTTTTTAGCTTTCGGTTAAGTCGAATTGTTAAGATTAATTCATTAAACTAGGATGTTTGGTTGAGTTGTCAAAGCGAGTTATTAGAAGATCCACAAGCTCCCAAAATAACATCTTCTGATGTTTGGTATAAGTTGAAGTGAAACTTCATCTCGCCGCCTTTTCGTCTCAAAACTCTAAGGTTGTTTAAGCGCCAAAATAACATCAACACTGTTAAAGAGAGATTCAACAGCTCCTATAAACATCTATTGATGATAGTTGATGCTAAGTGAAAGGCTCTAATGGTTGAAACACATAGGTTGCTAGATCTATTGTTTAAAGTTTACCTTTCTGATTAAAAGCTCGATTTCGTTACATTTGTTTTCACTTACTTCATCGTTGAAAAGCTCACAAAATTTTTTTGAAAAGAAAAACTTGATAGGTTATCTTCATCATCTTGATTTTGTCGTAGTAAGTACCATAAGGTTTCTTACCTTATAAGTGAATGTTTTCTGTCGAAAACGTTTGATTAATCGTCTTTTACCGAGTTAAGTGTTTCCTGTCGAGTTAAGTCCCCTGGTTGAAGATCGTCTCATCTTCGACCTGGACGGTGAAAGTTAACCGTTATAACACCTCAAAGCTCCCGAACAGATCATCTTTGATAATCGGTGGAAGCTAGATGGAAACGTTATTTCTCCGTTTAAATCTTCTTTGTAAGTTAGGTAAAGTACAATAGTGGTGGAGGCAAGATTAACTCGAAGTCATCGAGTTCAGCCTTTTCAAAGCTACGGCTAGAAGGAGTATAGTGAGTGCTTCGTTAATAAGTCTCATCTTGATCCTACGGTAAGAGCCTCACAACGTCGGTAGAAAACCAAAGAATCTGTGGTACATCGGGATTTCCGATAATCAGATAGGTGAACCATCGGAGAACAAAATGATGAAGGTTGTCGTTATTATCAACCATAGCCAAGAAAGAAATTTTCTGATCTAACGTACGGATGATTAATGATTTCTGGAACTAGGAATGTTAGGACAAATAATGATTAATGCATAGAGAAAGTACCGAAAGCGATGTGTCGAAACAGTTTTTCAAAGATTGTCCTTTACGGTCAAAACCACTTGATTCTTTGAGATCAAAATGCCAAAGATAAATGGAATTATACTAAACTTTTTCCACTAACAGCAATGAGCTTCAGTACTTCATCCTTAACCTTTTCAAAATAGTTGAAGTAAGTGTCTGTGTACTTTGCTTTGACGTAGGTAGGGACGGGCGGCCGAGGCACAAAGGCAACACTAGAGGCGATGGAAAGCACCTCCAGGACGGGTAGGATTATCAGGAATCGGGCCATAGCGGGATCTAGTGCACAAGAAGGACTGACGGATTCCTGACAAGGGGGTAATCGACAAAACCATCAAGGCGAATCTCAGGCACCGGGCAGAGATATGGCAACTGTCGACGAAGAAGTCGATCTAGGCCGAGACGATGATCTCCCACCAAGAATACTGAGGATTAACCCGAGCCAGATGATGCAGGGGACATGGAAGATGGAAGAAGCTGCATCGGATGCGAGAAGACGAGGAAGTGCAAATGATGTATGAGGAACGGAGACGAGAAAGACAGCTGATGGAGTATCAACGTGCACTAGAACAGGAAGGAGAAAGGCTTAGACAAGTGCGCTTGGGAATGGACAACCTCAATCGAGACATCCCACCGGTAACAACTGATCCTCCCGTAGCTCCAACCGTTCCCCCCGTTATTCCCCTAGCGGGACCACCAACCCAGCCCCCAATGCAGCGGAAAACCAAGTGAATGGCCACACTATCCATGAGAGCACCGGCCCAATGTTACTTGCTATCTTGTAAAGCCAAAGAAGGCAGGAAGACCTTATGAGAGAGCTGCAGAGAAGGAATCTAGCCTTGGAGCATGAAAACTACCAGCTCCGCAACCGGAGAGCCGGGTCAAGAGGATCGTCGAACCGAGGCGCTTCTAGAAATCGCACCCAGTCAAGAAACACTCCGACCCCACCCCTGAACCGAGAGCGTGTGCTCGAACCTAATCACTTAAGGGGAGGTATGGCCCACCCGAGAACTCTTCGGCCAGGAGGAGGCGACAAACGAGGGAACGGATCGACAACCAAGCAAAAGCTCGAGCAACTTTAGCGGATGGTCAAGAAGATGACGGAAATGGCGAGGGACGACAAGTTGGCGAAGTGATCAGCGAAGCACAGAAGACACCATTTACTAAGGAACTGGATCGGACTCCATTCCCACCAAAGTGTACGTTGCCGACCTTCCCATCCAGGTTTGACGGCACGGGTGACGTAGGAGAACATGTCAAAATGTACGGCATGTCTCTGTTACAATGGACAAATTACGATGTGGTCATGTGCAAGTTCTTTCAGCAGTCTCGAAGGTGAGGCGAAGGACCGGTTTTACACCTTGCCCGATGAGTCCGTTGGCAATTATCTTTGCCTTGGTGGAAACCTTCTTGGAAACTTACATGCACAACAATATTGCTCGGCCCAGAGTCAATAAGCTCTTTACACTAGCATGAAGATTTAGGGAACCATTGCGGTCTCTAACCAATAGGTGGAGGAAGCTATGTACTGACATCGGGAAGGTACCGGTCGATCAACAAATCTTCGGGTTCGAAAATTCATTGGGAAAGTCAGACCCTATTTGGATAGAAATGTACACCGAGAAACCCCAAACGTTAAGGGAAATCAGGAAGATACAAGAACACTACATCGCCATAGAAGAAATACAGGAAGGAGCACATGATATGGGAATACAAGAAGCAAGCACTACAGTAGAGGCGATCCCACGAGAAGATCCGAAGCGATCAGAGAAAAGGCCGAGCACACCACATCAAGGGTCGAACAAGAAAAGTTTGGTCGATAAAGGAAAGAAGCCTCGCCACGAAACCAGAACTTACACCCCACTAAACGCACCATTGGAAGAAATATTCAAGGAAGTAGAAAAGAGGAACGATATCAGATACCCGAAGACGAGGGGAATCCAGTATGATGAAACCAGGAACCATCCCGAGTTTTGTCATTACCACCAGTATCATGGCCATTCGACCAATGATTGTCGGGAGGTAAAAGATATCGTCCGAAGATCGATCCGAGATGGATACTTGCGACATTTTATCAAGACATCGCCGACACGATTCAAGACGTCCCGGTGCATCAAATAAGAATCAATCGCGGTACCCGGTTAACTGTAACACCATCTCGCACTCGGCAACTCAAGGGTTTGACTTGGGTACATGTATCACTTCAAGGATTCATAAAAGAGATCGAGCGGGAAAGGAAATATTCAGCGTGGCTAAAACTCTGCCCATGGAACCTTGGATGATGCGGCCGATCACTTTCTCAGCAAAAGACGTCCGTCAAATGGTCAAGACCATGGAGATCCCCTAGTGGTAACCTTACTTATCGAAGAATGGGGTGTCCGAAGGATACTAATGGACAGCGGGAGTTCAGTCGAGGTCCTTTTTTACGATACCTTCAAAAGAATGGAGTTATCTGATGACATCTTAATCCCATCGACATATCGAATATACGGCTTCAACGGTACGGTGACGGTACCAAAGGGAGAAGTCACCCTCGAGTCTCGGACGGAGAGAGGGTATTTAGACACACTCACCACCTTACGTGTGGTCGACGTCGTGTCGCCTTACGAAGCAATCCTTGGTAGACCCTGGCTCGCAGGAATCAAAGGAGTGGCATCGGCGTACCATCAAAGACTGCGTTTCCTTCCTACCGAGGAGTAGTGGAGGTGTTGGGCGATCCCTAGGCGGAGAGACAATGCGTATAGATAGATATCCAACAGAATGAAGAAAGGCGATCGAGGATGCGCCAAGAAAAGAACAAAGCTAAGGAGATAAGGGCGGGAGAAGAACTAGAAAAGGTGATATCACAAGCCATCACCACCTATGAAGCTGGCGAGAAGGAGATCTTATAACAATCAAAGGAGCTGACAATAGTCGATGAACCGAAGCCCAATTTCTCGGCCTTAGAATCTACTCGACAAATTAATTTAGGCACTGAGGAAGAGCCTAAAATGGTGAGAATAGGGACTCTATTGACGGATGAACAAACACAACAGTTGATAACTCTTTTAAAAGAACACATGGACGTATTCGCCTGGCAAATGCACGATATGGAGGGAATTGACCCAGAAGTCTGCTCACATCACTTGAGAATAGACCCCAAGTTCAAGCCGATCCGACAAAAGATGAGGAGAATTGCACCCGAGCTACAAGTAGCGGTGGAGGCCGATCTAAAGAAGCTACAAATAGCAGGAATTATTCAAAAGGCTCAATATCCACAATGGATATCTAACATGGTGATAGTCCCTAAAAGGAATGGAGGTGTTCGAGTGTGCATCGACTTTAGCGACTTGAACAAAGCTTGTCCGAAAGATAGCTTCCCCCTCCCCAGCATCGATCAGCTAGTAGAATCCATAGTTGGATACAAAGCAATAACACTCATGGACGGGTACTCGGGGTACAACCAGATCCCCTTGGCCCCGAGGACCAAGAGCACACATCTTTTTCACACCCCGAGAGGGTTATTTTGTTATACCAAAATTCCGTTTGGATGAGAAACGCAGGCGCCCACCTACCAAAGGTTAGTAGAAGACATGTTTGAAGACAAAATACATAACACCATTGAGGTATTTGTGGACGACATGCTAGTCAAGAGCAAGGTGGCCACCAACCACATCGATGACCTCTGAGACATATTTCAAACCATGAGAAGATACAAGATGAGGGTGAACCCCGCTAAGTGCACTTTCTGGGTTACCTCGAGCAAGTTTCTAGGGTACATAATTACTTGACAAAGGTATCGAAGCCAAACCCGGATAAGATCGGAGCGATTCGTCGAAATGCCATCACCCATGACGATTAAAGACGTCTACAACGGTTAAACGGGAACTTGGCGGCCTTGGGGCGATTCATCTCTCGATCATCGACAAATGCAAGGACTTCTTCGGGACGTTAAGGAAAGGAGAGAAGTTTAAATGGACCGAGGAATGTGAAGAATCTTTCCAAAAATTAAGCGGCATCTCGCGAGCTGCCGGTGTTACAAAGACCGGAGCCCCAGGAGGTGCGACCCTATATCTCGGGCGACCCGGTTATGCCGTTAGTGCCGTCCTAGTCAAGAACGTAGGAGGAGAAGAAAAGCCGGTGTATTTCATAAGCAAAACCAAGAACCCAATGAGAAAAGAACTACACCAGAATCGAGCAACTGATATTAGCTTTGGTATTTGCAACACAAAAACTCCGGACGTATTTCCAAACTCATAGAATTCGGGTACTCACTAAATCCTCCATAGAATCAGTACTCGACAATGCATCCGGGTCGGGCGGATCTCCAAGTGGAGTGCACGAGATCAAGCGATTCGATATTTTCTACGAAATGAGAACGAAAGTAAAAGCACGAGCGGTGGCCAACTTTACGCAGACTTTCCCTTGAGCGACGAAGATGAAGTAGAAGACATCCCTAGAATGGAGGAAGACCAAGAGGATCGTCCGACTTACTCGAGACACAGAGCAGACATGATGGGAAGTTTTTGTGGACGTATCATCCAATAAAGACGGGTCGTGCCTTGGATTGGTCTTCACAATGCCAAAGGGAAAAAGATGGTCCACTCGTTTAGACTTGAATTTAAGGCAACCAATAATGTCACGGAATACGAAGCCGTGATACATGCTATGTGCTGATAGTGGAGATGGGGATTCAAGATGTAAGACTAACAAGTAACTCCCGGCTTGTTGTCAGACAGATCAGCGGACAGTACGCTATACATGACCCCTTGTTACGGAAATATTGGGAACTCACCCAATTTTACATCAGCGAATACCAAGCATCAAGTTTCGGCATATCTGTAGGAAAGATAACCGCCACTCGGACGCTCTAGCATACATCGCTTCCATGCTAACGGATGCAAGTGTTGAAGGCATCAGAATTATGAGAATCTTAATGCCATCGGTACCTGAGACCGCGGACATCAGCGCGCATGTGGCGCAACTACGGCCGATCGGTATAAAGCCGATGATTGGCGAAAACCTATCCACAGTATCTAGAGACAGGAGAACGCCCAAGGGCGACCCGAGATCAACAAAAATCAAAAGCAAAGCATCGACATATGAGCTCCGAGATGGCATTCTGTACGGAAATCATACCTAGGACCGTTATTAAGATTCCTAAGCAAATAAGAGGGCACACAGTGATGAACGAATTACATTATGGGGCGCGGAAACCACGGCTCGGGCCGTAGCCTAGCGAGCACGAGCCAAGACAATGGGATACTTCTGGCCTTACATGAATGAGGATGCAAAGCATATGGCACTCATCTGCGACGAATGCCAGAAGTTCGGAAAAAAGATACACGCACCAGCAGTGACGTTAAACTCGGTAATCAGCCCTTGGTCTTTCGCCAAATGGGGGATCGACATCGTGGGACCATTGCATGTCGGATCGGGGCAGAGAAAATACTTAATCGTGGATACCGACTACTTCACTAAATGGGTAGAGGCCGCTCCATTAAAGTATATTCTGGATAGAGATGTTTTTGATTCATTTGGGAGCATATCATCTGTCGCTTTGGAGTACCGGCGACAATCATTTCGGACAATGAAAAACATCTACATGGCAAGAATATCGACTTTCTATTCAATACCTACAACATCCGAAAGAGTAATTCCACACCCCTTTACCCTCAGAGTAATGGACAAGCTGAGATCACAAACAAAACCATCTTCGACAACCTAAAGAAGAAGCTTGATGGAGAATACGGGGAATGGTGTGAAGAGCTTTACAACGTTTTGTGGGCATACAGGACAACTCGTAGAGAGGCAACCGTTATCGCCTTTCATGTTAACATATGGGACCGAAGCTATCCTTCCAACGGAGGCGATGATACCTACAACAAGGACCGAGGCGTGGAGACGAAACATCTCGGCGGATCTTATCCCAGCCAAGATCGATGACCTAGAAGAAACAAGAGAAATGGCCCTACAAAAGATGGAAAATTACCAACGAAGAATACAATGAGAGTATAACAAGCGGTCCGACAAAGAGAGTTCCAGTCGGGACAATTGGTGCTGAAGGATCTACCCAGTTATGAACGTGATAAAAAAAGGCGGAAAACTAGCAGCACGATGGGGAGGACCCTATACTATTGTCGAGAAGGTCGGTGAAGGAGCATACAAGATACTAAAACCGGACGGAACACCCGAGCCACGACCGTGGAATGCTAGGCGACTAAATCTATATCACCCATGAGAGCAGGTATGATATATTGTCATATATTTCCTTAAAATTCCACGTGGAGTTGGAAATGTGACAATTGCGTCTAAATGGTCGTTTCGAACCCGAGGCGACGACATTGTGCAAGTGTCGGGGCGGCTTACACTCGAATGGTCGTTTCGAACCCGGGGCGACGGCATTGTGCAAGTGTCGGGGCGACTTACATTAAGACGGGCTATTCGAACTCGGGGCGACGGCAGTGTGCAAGTGCCGAGGTAGCCCTAGGGCCCGGGTGGTTGGAAACCAGTGGCCGATTGTCGAGGCATGAGTACTCGACAGTCGAGCATGCAACATTGCTCCCCTCGCAAGTGGCCGGAATCACTTGCCCAAGAAAGTTAATTGATAACTTCTTGGGATATCGATCCCATAGAACTTAGGGCGGACCAAATACCCTACCACTAGATCTTGAAAGACGGTGATGAGATACCTCAATCGGGACATGGCATTGGGCCCGATGACCCTCCCTGTTGAGTGTGTTCGACAGAAACGACATTTACGCTAACGGATCTACTCATTTTTATGAAGATACACACAAATTAGCCATAAAAATAAAACCACATATCATCGGCACAACACAAGTAAGAACGTTAACAAGAACAACAATGTCAGAAAGCAAGAAAAACAACCGAATTGGCGACGCAACACCCTCTTAAAAGAAAATGTATGAGAAAATAAAGGTGTTCGAGCGGATTACAACCCAATGCAAAGGGCGAAATAGAGACGTAGCGCTACAAAAGATGAGCCTACTCTTTGGGAGGAGCCGATCCCGGAACCACCTTCTTGGCGTGCGGCGTTGACCCGCTTCTTATCGAGAACGTCTTTACACCAGCTTTGACCCTGGTAACGAGCTCATCATTAAACCTCGCCTTTTTCGGCGAAGAAGGTCGAGTGTCACCGCATCGATGCCGCCTCAGAAGGGCCACCTTCCCGAGTAATTGAGCTTCCCTCGCCAGCAGCTGCGTCTCCTTTCCCTTCAATCGGGCATTCTCCTCTTCCAACGATGTCACCTTCCTTTGCTCGGATGTCAAAACACGGGAGTAGTCAGTAACATAACAACAACATCAGGACAACAACAATGAAAACACAATACAAGGGGCACTGATAAGTGCATATTTCACATATATTTGGTATCAATTCCATGCTGGTAATTGCTATATTTCTGGTGAATTATTGTATATTACGCTTGTTTTCTTGTATTTGTCTTTCATTAGGTGAATCATTCAAAAGAAGTGAAAATAGTTACAAAAATGAAGTCACAAGTGAAGAAGGGCCAAAGACCCAGTGGAACTCGTTCAAGTACAAGATTTCTACTTTTCATCTTGAAGAGGACGAAAATATGAAGCCAACGGCGAAAGAATGAAGTCATTAGAGCTCGTATGAAGAAGTTATGAGCAAAATGAGAATCGGAAAGAAAAGGGCAAGATGGTCATTTTAGTGGTGAATGCTATTGGCGCCCCAATACAAGTTAAGGGGCAGTCATTCCGTTAAGGGGTTGCATTTCAAAGGGGTCAAAAAGGGAGTCTGGTCTTTACTTAAGGGGGAAACCAGAATTCAAAACATGTTAAAGGCACCTGGATAATTTACTAAGGGATGTCACCTTCATCTTCTTCCCATATGATCAAGTGATACGGTAATAACCAAACATCACATCAATCGTTGTATTTGAGCTCTGGGTTTGCATGGTTGGTAGTGATGAGAATAACATGATAAGGAGGAACACGGAATAGTGGTCTTTGTTACCATGGGAAGATGGCAACGAGAGTTTGAAGACAAAAGCAGGGAGAGCTCGCTTAGGTAGAAAGAAGGAGAAGAAGTAATGGCGGTGCTCTTGCCAATGACAAAAGCTGTGGATTTTATGATCTTTGCGAGTGACCAAAAATCGAGTAGGACTCGAATCCAGGTTAGTCGTTGCTACCCGGAGTCGAGGGAAGAAGAAAAGGACTTGCTGGCAGATGGTAGTTGTATCGGTGATTGATGGGGTTAACCAAGGAAATAAAAGAGATCGAGCTTGGACTGATAAAACATATTGGAGCTGGAGTTCGAGTTGCTTCCAGCGATTGAGCACGAGTCTGGGAGATTGCTGGGATTTGTATACAACAGCCAAGGACTGCTGCCATTATCGGATGATGGAAAGATGGTGAAGCATGAAAGGTTTGGCAGCGATGGAGTCTGTGATGCAGAGATGCGTTTTGCTACTGCCGATGGTTTGCTGGGGCTCGTGTTACAGAGAATGATAGTAGAATGAAGGTGAGGTTCTTTGTTATAGGAGAAGAAGAATACGAGATGAGAGAACAATGGATGGAAGTTGATGTTCAACTAAAGCGTAGAATGGAGTTGATAGCTAATGGCAGTAACGATGGGAGATTAATGCGGGAAGATTGGAGCTTGTGCAGGTGCTGGCAATGATCACGATGGTGATAATGGAACTTAGTAAAAGAAATTGAAAAGAGTATGGCACGGCTCTTGTTGGACGTGGATATAAAGAAGAGTACGAGACAAGAGTCTTCACAAAATATAACGAAACTGAGAAGACCGAGTGTTGAGCTTAAGTTGGTTTGGACTAGACAAAGTTTGGATAAATTTGAGCAGCTGAATAAGATGGTGTTGCTTCTCAGGTTGTGGACAAGACTCGATACGGAGTTGAGTTTGGCAGTGGTGGCGTCTATCGGGCAATGAAGATTAATTGGCCAAGCTAAGGGATATGGTTCGCAGATGAATGGAACTCGAGCGGATGGGCGAGAAACAAGTGAAGATTATATGTTCCATCGTATCTTGGTAATGATCGAGGGAGAAGTTAAGGCAGGCTGGGGTTTGTTTTACGCGAAAACTTGAGAGAAAATACGAGGCATTCCGATAAGTTTCGGGAGTAATCGAACAGCCGCAAGCGGTGTTGTTACCGCGATTATTCGATGAATGGTGAAGATTAAGCCGCGTCTTTAGAGTTCAAGTCGGCTAAGGAGTGTTGGGTGATTATTAGATTCAAATTGCAGGCACCAAAAAGATATAAATAGTGGCTCAAAACATCTACGGAGAGCAGTTCCTAAACCCGAGTTCATACACGCAACCCGTTCGGCTGGGAATTCACCGAAAGAGAAAAGAGGTGTTCTACATCAAAAGAAGAGAAGAAGCTAGGAGCAAGGAATTAGGGTTTACCCCTTAGGGAAACCTTGGTATTTTGTAATGTATTTTCTCCTCATATTTCATATATTTTTCATGGGTTTTAGTAAACTCATGTGTAACTAATTTCTATTGATTGAGGATGAATTCAATGTTCTAACGTGAAGCTTTATTAGTTATATAAATCTATTCGAAGTTTTATCATCTCATCGATTGTCTTTTCTATAATTAGGGTTCATGATTGATTTCTAGATTGTTCAAGTGTACAATTGGATTATTCTATTGATCATTCTATTGCTAGTAGAGAGTTGGAGCGATCCGTGGTTGTCGTGCATCTCCTACACATGTAGAGAACGTGAGACCTTGCGGAGGGATTACATGAAGAAATCATGTGTGAAGACAACACCGATTAAGTGAACCGAGCGTGCGAGTTTAACTGGGGGGATCAAACCTAAATTCACAATGCCTAAGCGTTCGGTTGAGTTACACCTTGTAAGCGTACCTCAAGGCGGCTCGGTTGGATAGAATCCGGTGGCTAAGCGTACATGTTATCCGTGTGTCCGAGGAGTTTTGGGGATAGCTAAGCGTACTCTGCAATCCTACGGTTGGTGATGAATGGTTACGCGAAAGATAGATAAGTATGCTATGAGAGTCAACGTTTGGTAACGCGAAGGACTCCTTGATCATCTCTTTGTTTTATTTTTTTAATTCATTTTATTTCACTTTAAAACAATCCCCCTTTGTGTTTTATCTTATTTGCTTTGAACTAAATAACCTATCAATTACACGACTCTGTGGGAACGATCCTTACTACCGCTTATATTATTTATTTAATTAGTGGGAAATATCTTGATTAATTTGTTGCACTTACGACACGCATCAAATTTTGGCGCCCATTGTAGGGAGCGGTTGTTAATTGATTTGTTATTTGTTTAGCTTGTTTTTGTTTTTAGATTTTTTTCTTTTATTCTTGTGAGTCGTCATGTTTCCTTACGGACATAACATGTACGGAGGACAAGACCAATCATCATATTATAGTGGTAATCAATTTGGATTTCAATCTCATTCATATAACAACTACCAACCATACCTTACGAGGCCTTATGGATACTCTCATACATATCAACAACCTTATGACGGGTATGTAAGTGAGCAATCAAAGGGATGGGAGGATAGTTATGCTTACGATCGGTTATTTTTTAGTAATGTGCGGATGACGATGAGTGTGGAAAGACCTACTCCCTCTTTATCATGTTCTTTCGTCATTTATGTCAAAAGAAGAGATCTGATCGAAAATTCCATCGTGAATAATGGCGGAAAACGTATTAATATCGAGAAAACTTTCAAAGAAATATGATCGGTTAGAAGAAAACTGAGCATCGAGAAAAGACTCTCGAAGAAATTAACAAGGTAATACTGAATCGGAACTTCAACGTCGTTGGGATATTGAAGATTATGAGGTTGACGAAGACTGCGATGAAGATGAGCAACCTTTGGAAAATCCTTGCAATAATGGTAATGTTATTTCAACTCCGGATCATAATAACGATCACTCGCCTATTCAAAAGGAGGAGAATGAATATGACATAACCGTTATTATAAATGGTGTAACGTACTCAAACAATGATTTTAGGATTTGCACCAATGAACTAGACTTTCTAGGAGATGATTTTGATTACGATGACGAGGTTGTTGAAGAGATAGAGATTGAGAATGAAATCAAATTGGTTGAAGTTGTGGAAGACCCAATTGAGCTAGCCAAGGATTATAATGATCTTTGAGATTTTAATTGAAGCGGACCAGCGAAGATTGGATAAATAGTTTGATAGAGGACCACGATACAAACGAGGTAAATAATTCATTGCAATTCTTTAAGAATGATGAGGATCATGTAATACAAGAGATTGTGGAAGGTTTGTCTAATCCTTTGCATATTTCTAAATCTTTTGATCAACATCACTTAGGATTGAGTATTTGTGCTTCCAAAATTATTAAGGATTATTTTACTTCTAATTATCTACCACTTGATGTGTTTGATTCTAGCACAATGCGGGTTCAACAAGAAGAACCAATAGAAGTTCCCTTATTTTATGTTCTTTATCTATTTTAGTGTAGAAAGGACTAAGTGTGGGGAAGCTTTCAAGCTATAACAATTTCATTATTTATATGTTATGCTAATCATTGTGTGAAGTTGTTACTAGAATTGCGGTTGTTTTACGGGCGAGACTACCGTTTTCGGATTGTTGGTTTACGGACGATAACCATAGGGTCAGCCGAGGACGTTAAACTAAGCGGCGCATGGAGGCAACCCATAGGTTTTGTATTTTCTATCCTTTTTGTTTTTAGTTTTCTTATTTTGCATATCATATTAGGATTTCCCACCTTGACTTTACTTAGGACGAGTCAATTACATTGAGGAGTGTGGGGAGTGTTTGGATATTTTGCATATAGAGTTTTTTAGCCTTTTTGAGTCGATTTTTTCAAATTTTTGCATAAAACCTTCAACTTGTAGAGATTTTAGAGTCACTAGCATACTTCTAGGTATGTTTACATAGAGAATTCTGGCCCAGGCATAATGAACTTGGAAGTGTTAGGGACTACATTCGGATTTCTTACGAATTGGAGTGTTAAATAATGGATTTAATCATGCGGTGATGCAAATTAGGAGCAGAGAAAATGCATTATTAGAGTTGCTGATCAATCATTAGTGGAGACTACCTATTTTCAAATCAACGAGGCACCGAACAAATTTCTTTGTAGGTGACTAAAGAGCTTTCTTTTGAGTGTGTGTCACCGTATGTTAATTAGGGTAGAATGGTGAGCTACCCAACTTCACACTATTTTTCAGCACTATTTTTGATCTCTTGAGTGCTAATTTTGTCAATCATGAGGGTGACGTCTATAGATGAAAACCACCTTCTTGTAGTTTGATTTGCAGTTAGCATCATTCTCTCTCTCGCCAACAACAGATCCATAGAAACACCATCATCATCAACAAGTGGAGCGACATCAAAATTTACAAGGAAAGTTGAAGACGTTTGAGGTTTACAAGCAACAATACGAGTAAGAGCAAATTTCATATCCAAGTAAAGCAACATACAATGAGCAGATTTTTATATACATGTTGGAGACTTACACATAAGGAGCGGAATTCTATATCTAAGTATGAAGACCTATTTACAAGAGCAAAGAAAATCAAAAGATGAGAGTTATTGAAGTTTATGATACAAAGACAATACAAGTTGTGAAGATCAAAGTGGTAAAGTACTTCTTTCATGGCCATGTTATTTTGATTTCATTATTATTTTTGTAGTTGCAATCTTTTTGTTAAAAAAGAAAAAAAAAAGAAAAGAAAAAGAAAAAAAAAATACAAAAAGAAAAAAAAAATACAAAAAGAAAAAAAAATAGAAAAAGAAAAAAAAAAGAAAAGAAGAGAAAATACAAAAGATTTGCATTTAGGTTTTTATTTGTTCGATAAGGCCATAGGAAGAAAAATATATAAAGAAGTTTCAAAGCAACAAGGAAATAGAGGGAAAGAGTTACAAATTGTCAAGGATCTCGAAGTTCAAGAGTTTATCATCAACAGTTGAAAGACCGAAGACGAAGACCAAGAAGATGAAGAAGACGAGCCGAAGGAAGACGTTTCTATTGATCTTTGTGAGTGGTGCTTTCATCATTGCAATCAGATATGAAGGTGGTAAGTACTCTCATCCTCGCAATAATGGTTGATTTCCTTTCTTAGAGATCATCAGAAAAATATCTTTATTTTCCACGATTTTGTGGAGTCTCCAGAAAATATTTCGGAAGGTTTCCTTCCCACCATTCAACGTGTGTAGGATTTCTATCTTCATTCCTACCCGCACACATGTGAGACCCATAAAAAAGCTGTCTTATTGAGTGCAATTATCATAAAATCCTTTTAAGTGAGGCGAAGTCGAGGCGAAATGCTTATTGATCGCTCTCAAACACGCGTTCTCTCATTATGGTGTGGTTATTTCTCACTCAACATTTAAGAATGAGAATATGTTCCTTGGTATTTCTAACTTCTTATTACTAGCATGCAAAACTCTATGTCCTCATAGCTCTTTGGATGCGTGGGAAGGCGGAACGCTTTGAAGTTGGAGTAGGTTTTGTGGGTATATCTCTCGTAAGCCCTCACGAGACTATAACTCGTCCACTAGGGACACCTAGGGGTTTAAAGGCTTGTTACATTCCGCTAAAAGTAACCGTATCCTCGACGACATGGAGTTGTTGTATTTTAGATAGTTTGCTCGAGGACTAGCAAAAGGCAAGTGTGGGGGAATTTGATAAGTGCATATTTCACATATATTTGGTATCAATTCCATGCTGGTAATTGCTATATTTCTGGTGAATTATTGTATATTACGCTTGTTTTCTTGTATTTGTCTTTCATTAGGTGAATCATTCAAAAAGAAGTGAAAATAGTTACAAAAATGAAGTCACAAGTGAAGAAGGGCCAAAGACCCAGTGGAACTCGTTCAAGTACAAGATTTCTACTTTTCATCTTGAAGAGGACGAAAATATGAAGCCAACGGCGAAAGAACGGAGTCATTCTGAGCTCGTATGAAGAAGTTATGAGCAAAATGAGAATCGGAAAGAAAAGGGCAAGATGGTCATTTTAGTGGTGAATGCTATTGGCACCCCAATACAAGTTAAGGGGCAGTCATTCCGTTAAGGGGTTGCCAGTTTCAAAGGGGCTGCTAAAGGGAGTCTGGTCTTTTACTTAAGGGGAAACCAGAATTCAAAACATGTTAAAGGCACCCGGATAATTTACTAAGGGATGTCACCTCCATCTTCTTCCCATATGATCAGTGATACGGTAATAACCAGCTGATCACATCAACCGTTGTATTTGAGCTCTGGAGTTTGCATGGTTGGTAGTGATGAGAATAACATGATAAGGAGGAACACGGAATAGTGGTGCTGTTACCATGGGAAGATGGCAACGAGAGTTTGAAGACAAAACAGAGGAGAGCTCGGCTTAGGTAGAAAAGAAGGAGAAGAAGTAATGGCGGTGCTCTGCCAAAGTGACAAAGCTATGGATTTTATGATGTTTGCGGTGACCAAAAATCGAGCCAGGGACTCGAATCCAGTTGAGTCGTTGCTACCAGAGTCAGGGAAGAAGAAAAGGACTTGCTGGCAGATGGTAGTTGTATCGGTGATTGATGGGGTTAGCCAAGGAAATAAAAGAGATCGAGCTTGGACTGATAAAACATATTGGAGATGGAGTTCGAGTTGCTTCCAGCGATTGAGACGAGTCTGGGAGATTGCTGGGATTTGTATACAACAGCCAAGGACTGCTGCCATTATCGGATGATGGAAAGATGGTGAAGCATGAAAGGTTTGGCAGCGATGGAGTCTGTGATGCAGAGATATGTGGAGTGCGTTTTGCTACTGCCGATGGTTTGCTGGGGCTCGTGTTACAGAGAATGATAGTAGAATGAAGGTGAGGTTGTTGTTATAGGAGAAGAACTGTGCAGATGAGAGAACAATGGATGGAAGTTGATGTTCAACTAAAGCGTAGAATGGAGTTGATAGCTAATGGCAGTAACGCTGGGAGATTAATGCGGGAAGATTGGAGCTTGTGCAGGTGCTGACAATGATCACGATGGTGATAATGGAACTTAGTAAAAGAAATTGAAAAGAGTATGGCACAGCTCTTGTTGGACGTGGATATAAAGAAGAGTACGAGACAAGAGTCTTCACAAAATATAACGAAACTGAGAAGACCGAGTGTTGAGCTTAAGTTGGTTTGGACTAGACAAAGTTTGGATACATTTGAGCAGCTGAATAAGATGGTGTTGCTTCTCAGGTTGTGGACAAGACTCGATACGGAGTTGAGTTTGGTAGTGGTGGCGTCTATCGGGCAATGAAGATTAATTGGCCAAGCTAAGGGATATGGTTGTGATGAATGGAACTCGAGCGATGGGCGAGAAACAAGTGAAGATTATATGTTCCATCGTACTCTAATGATCGAGGGAGAAGTTAAGACATTTGGGGTTTGTTTTACGCGGAAACTTGAGAGAAAATACAGGCATTCCGATAAGTTTCGGGAGTAATCGAACACCCATAAGCGGTGTTACCGCGATTATTCATGAATGGTGAAGATTAAGCCGCGTCTTTAGAGTTCAAGTCGGCTAAGGAGTGTTGGGTGATTATTAGATTCGAAATTGCAGGCACCAAAAGATATAAATAGTGGCTCAAAACATCTACAGAGAACAGTTCCTAAACCCGAGTTCATACACGCAACCTGTTCGACAGAATTCCTGAAAGAGAAAAGAGGTGTTCTACATCAAAAGAAGAGAAGAAGCTAGGAGCAAGGAATTAGGGTTTACCCCTTGGGGGAAACCTTGGTATTTTGTAACGTATTTTCTCCTCATATTTCATATATTTTTCATGGGTTTTAGTAAACTCATGTGTAACTAATTTCTATTGATTGAGGATGAATTCAATGTTCTAACGTGAAGCTTTATTAGTTATATAAATCTATTCGAAGTTTTATCATCTCATCGATTGTCTTTTCTATAATTAGGGTTCATGATTGATTTCTAGATTGTTCAAGTGTACAATTGGATTATTCTATTGATCATTCTATTGCTAGTAGAGAGTTGGAGCGATCCGTAATTGTCGTGCATCTCCTACATGTAGAGAACGTGAGACCTTGCGGGGGATTACGTGAAGCAATCATGTGTGAAGACAACACCGATAAGTGAACCGAGCGTCATCGAGTTTAATGCTGGGATCAAACCTAAATTCACAATGCCTAAGCGTTCGGTTGAGTTACACCTTGTAAGCGTACCTCAAGGCGGCTCGGTTGGATAGAATCCGATGGCTAAGCGCACACTGTTATCCGGTGATACGAGGAGTTTTGGGGATAGCTAAGCGTACCCGCAATCCTACGGTTGGTGATGAATGGTTCTGGCGAAAGATAGATAAGTATGCTATGAGAGTCAACGTTTGGTAACGGCGAAGGACTCCTTGATCATCTCTTTTTTTTTTTTTTTTATTCTTTTTATTTCACTTTAAAACAATCCCCCTTTGTGTTTTATCTTATTTGTTTGAACTAAATAACCTATCAATTACACGGCTCTACTGTAAAACGATCCTTACTACCGCTATATTATTTATTTAATTAGTGGGAAATATCTTGATTAATTTGTTGCACTTACGACACGCACTGAGCACCACCTTCAAGTAAAGGGGTGACTACTCTAACGGTCTCTTCGAACTCAGACAAGTTACACTCAAGGGAAGATATCTTAGAGGACAGTTCTAGATAGCGTTGTTCGTTAAATTCATTGGAGGGCCAATATTTCTTATGATCATTCCATTCGGCTCTCTGCCGAGAGTGTGCTATCTGCAAACCTGATAACTGAGCTTGAACCCACTCCAACTCCTCAGAGACTCTCTTAGACTCTCTAAGCTTCTCAAGAGATTCTTGGCTACACTTTTCGGCAGCACTCTTCTCCCCCAGAATCCTGGAATTAAAGCCTTAACCGTCCACACTGACTTTCTAAGTTATCGACCAACAACGCCTTGTCGGCAGCGATACCCTGGAATCGAGACAAGCTCGTCCTAAGATTATCAATCTCCTCGGGGACATACTCAAAAGTCACATAACAATGCAGCTGGTTTTGAAGACTTTCAATCTCGGCTTCCAGACGATCAATTTTGTCATCCTTATTGACAATCCTTTGTTGTAAATTCGAAACATGACCTGTTCTATATCAATCTCCCTCTTCAACAAGCGATACCTCGTGGCAGATCGGCCTCCATACTAGAAATTTCGGCTAGGAAGGTAGTACTAAACTCGGGGATATTGGCACTACGGAATCAATCATAAACACTTGAAACCTAAATAAATACCTTGAGTCTCGGCTTCTTTCTTCTCCATTTCCACGGGATCGCTCGCGCTTCTTTGTAATAAGAGACGAATGCCCTCTTTCTCGGCCGATCTCCTTGCCTTTGAATGGCGGCGTTTAACAACGAGCGATTGATATCCTACAAGAACCAACATCATTAGCACCTACCCCATGGTGTGAACGCATAACCCGATCAACACAACTCACCACGGATCCGAAAGTGCTCTTTAGACCGGAGATCATACAACGAGGCGGCCTTGATCTTATCTTCATCCGAAAGAGAGGAAAATTCAGGAGAAATAAGAGCTCCTAGGGAGTTTCACATAGGGCACGAGACAGTAAAAGAGGTGGTACTGCCCGAGTAAGGGACCACATGAGAAAGGGGCTCCAGCAACTCGTTCCCAGAAGTGATGTTCTCTTCTTCACGAGTAACCACGTCCTTTCCACCACCACCAGACTTCTCCATTTGCTTCTGCTCCTCTTCACCACCATCGACCTCGTCCTCTCCATCAAAAAGATCCTCCTCATCATCACCATCACATTAAAGATACACAACACCGTCAGCAAGAACAATCCCTTTACCACCGGCTGTGGGGCATAGTTTTCCCAGGGCGGATAAGTCGCCCTTGGTCTTCTTTCCCTTCCCACTAGGCTTCCCACCTACAAGGGTAGACGAAACATCAGAATTTTCCGAGGCGACTTCCTCAGGAAATGCGATAAAGGCGGCCGATCCTCGAGATCCTCACCATCTCTCGCCGAAACACCTCCCGCTCATCAACTCTCGAAACGCACATGAGCCGATGTCGAACCATTCAAGGCAACAAATAGGGGCAAGTACATGTACTTCAATGAGAGAAACGATATATTTGTTACCTTCCCTGTCTCCTCCTCGGATCTGCACTAGAACCCCTATCCCTCTTCCGAAGAATGAGAGACTCGGAAGGGAACGCTACGGGACTTAGGTCAGAAAACACAAAATTAAAACATCACCCTACTAGTCACCCGAGCCACCAGCTAAATCCAAAACCGGAAACACACTTACTCGATCGACATTGACTACCCGGAAGGGATAAGACTCGTCAGGAAGGGGAAACCTGCCGCTCGAGAAGAGGACCCGGAAATGTAACATTCTAAAAATTTCCCTCTTGATTTTCAGCCCGAGCCTAACCCATACGGGTAAGTGCGAAGCGTGTTGTGAGGGTGTAGATCTTGAATCGGACGTCATAAATAAGTGGTTGCCTTTATAAATCTTCTTGTTGTTTGAAAGCCTACGTTTGGGTGTTTCTATTACATCTGTTAGATTTAATCCTAATCCCGGATGCCTTGATAACTATCCATGCGGTTAACCACATGTCAAGATTTCCTTGATAAATTTTCATGCAACGGGTTATATAAGCGTGTGAAGGGCATACGTAAAAGAAGAAAATTCTAATTTTCTTTTTATTCTTCTGTTACTGTTCCCTTCTCTTGATTTGACACTAAAATACCGTGAATCGGTGAGAAAGAGGGTGAATTGATAAGCGTTTTTGTTTTTAGATCGTTGATTCGAAGTAAAGTGGAGGTAAGGGAATCTCTCTTCATTTCAATTGAATTGTGAATTTGACCAAATGGGTTTTGTATATAGCATCTTAATTAAATTTATGTTAAATGAATTGAAGTTTGAAGATCAAGGATGCAAATGGGTTATCTTTCCGAGGAATGAGCGATTGATTAGGGGTTTTTTTTCCCTTGGATTATTTGTTTTCAATGGAGTAACTCAACTGATTTTTTTATCGGTGATTTGATCTAATTGTTTCTTGCTACTTATGATTCATGGATTTCACTAAATGGGTGTTTAGTAATCATCTTGGTTTTTTGATTTACCACCTTGGATTATGGAAAATTGAAGTAACCCTACTTGAATCTGAGGAGTAGGATTGGTGTTTTCTAACAAATTCCTATTTAACCTTAGATGATA
Source organism: Papaver armeniacum (assembly GCA_023531295.1). Classification (NCBI taxonomy): domain Eukaryota; kingdom Viridiplantae; phylum Streptophyta; class Magnoliopsida; order Ranunculales; family Papaveraceae; genus Papaver; species Papaver armeniacum. Next base: position 13,190 of record JAJJWW010005957.1, on the reverse strand, counting down.
CATTTTATTGTTTGTTTGAGCCAAGGATAGGTCAGATTTTGTTACATTTTTTTTATGTGAGAAGTCTTCATAGTTTAGAAAGGCTTGCAAGAAATGCTTTCATGTTTTGCATAGTAGCCTTTATTACCTTTCTGTTTCAGTTATTTGATTTCATTATCGTGCTCCATGATAAGTGATTTTTACTTTCATGTAAAATATGACTTACAAACTATGTGATTGCTGCCAATGCATTTGTGTAAGATTGTACTTGTGAACTTGCGAGGTTTTCATAACTCGGTTTGTGGAGGTTTCCGTAATGACGAATGATTGGAAACTAGAGAGCTCTACTATAGGACCGTCGAGCCTTAATTGGCACCCCATCTACGGATGGCAACCGGGAAGACCGTTTGTGTGATAACGGTGGCTGGTATTGGACTACCCTGACGTTGGCGCTGGCCTTGTAAATAGTAGAAAATTTTATCTGAATTTAAATGAATGGCGGTTTACAAATATTTATGAACAAATGCGTTACTTTCACTTATGAATTTCATTTTCTAGTTTGGTGCCCTATTCTTGCTTTAAGCTTTCGGCATTTTATTTTGTGTATCTCATGATGTTCGATTATCGTTATAACCCCTGCTGGGCTATGGCTCACCCCATTTTGTTTTGTTTTGTTTTGTTTTCCCACAGAGTTTGGAGCTACAAAGCGGAGCTATGGACACAATGTGGTGAATATTGTTGTCCTTGTCTATATATATATATATATCATGGGCTGGAGTAGTTTTTCTGTGGGTGCTAAAATTATGTTTTCTTTTCATGCTTTTCAGTGTTACATAGATACATATTACGATTTGAAATCGAGCATAGATGGAATAATGTTTAAACTCTTTTTTTTTTATCCCGGTTTCAATCCCTTTGTCATCATTGTGTTGGCATGTCTTAAATTATGTTTGCCACCTACTTTTAGTCCTTTTTACTTGAACCTTAATGTATATATATCCTTTCTGTTTTGAAATTCTTTGCCGGAACTCGAATATAATAGCATGTCATGTTTTATATAATTTCATTTACTTGCGGATTTATATTTACGTGAACTTTGCACTCACTACCGCATGTTTCATTTTGGATTTGTATGGACAAGAATGTACACGTTTCTTTTTCCACTGTATAATTTCAAACTTTTTAATTGTTTCCTTTTAGTATAGATCCTTTCTGTTTTATATACTGTCTTATACGTATCATTTTAGACTTCTGAGTGACGGGGCGGAGGTTTGTCCTTGATGGACGGGTTGAAATCCAACCTGTTACAAGGAAAATTACTGGTCCGTCACAGTTGGTATCAGAGCCCAGTTCCGATTTACTTGGACTGTGAGTTTTATGGACTTACTGATTTTCTGATGTCTTGTATTGGTTTTGTGAGTAATTAAATATTTTGATTTGTATCTTTCGATGATTTTCATTTGGTTATGAGCAATTGGATGCTCCATGAAATTCTTTTGTGAGACAAATAATTGTTTTGATCTTTCATTACTCTGGGGTATGGGAAAAAAAAGTTCAAATCCATGATGTATATATATGTACAGCTTGTTGCTCCTAGACTCCTAAGTTTGTTAGTGTTACGAGTAGGGTATATTTCTAGTGAACGTTCTTATCTTTTAAAAATGTTTCATAGTGCAAGCTCAGAAACCCTGGCATTAGCGGAAAAGGCAAGAGAACCCAAGTGCCAGAATCATGTGCGGCGAAATAAGTCGAAGTAAGAAAAGGCTACGTGAGTTTTAAGTGGAGATGCAACAATATTTGCACTAATGAAGTTTCTCTGAACGTTCATAAGTAATATTTTCGTATCACGTATAGCATCTGGTTCCGGTTGATCGTTCTACCAATCATGGTTTTGTGTTATGAAAGTGGTACCATTATCGTCATGAGTTTCTCTTCTAATTCACATCGATTTCTACTTTTATATTCTCGTATGCCCACCAACTCGTTTAGAAAAGTAAGCCTTTTCCCTAGTTACATATTTTGTCTCCCATAAACCAATGCTCAATGACTAAAGTAAAAATGAAAATGATTGAGTTTATGTATTTTAGAACATTTCCTTTTACGCCGTTTTTTTATTTGATGACTGCTCCCTTCGATTGGTTTAACAAGATCCAAGTTGCTTATTTTTTTTTACAACTAAGTCGGTCCTACTACTGTCACAATATCCATTATTTTATTAAAATAGCATGCTTATTACAAATTTCTTTGGGATGCAATTTCTACCACAATCCTAGTTTTGTCCAAAGTTTGTTTTTACTATTGCCAACAAGAAGTTTTAGCCTTGTATTTTTATTTATTTTTGTTCAACTTTCCTTGTTTGATTTGTCGATGCATAAACTTACAGGTTAAAGTTGTTTAGCAATACCCCATGCTTCCTTTTGCTACCTATTTAGCTCATCTTTAACTTGCTACTGTTTTTAGTGCATTTTTGCACCCCTTGATACATCCTGACGTTTAAAGAATTATTTTTCTCAACAAAATGCATGGTTCTATGTACTTAACTTGTTTTGAAGAAATTATAATGATATTTGTTAACTCATGACTAGAGATAGCCAAATATGTTAGGACTCTACAGCTTCCTTTGGTTTTATCCTATGAACTCTTTTCTGATCACACAAAGCATTTTCATCTATTTAGATTTGATTCTTTTGCTTGTTATGTCATCCCATCTTTGTCGCATAATTGCTATTCCCGGAGTGTGATCTATTTTGATGATTTAGAAGATAAACCTTAGGCCTTAATTTGAATACAGTAACGGATCCAAGGTGACGACAAAGTTAAGGACCACGGAGACCCCAAAAATTGAAATAATCTACGCAGACTTGAAGAAGAGAAGTTGTAGTTTCAAGTCTAAGCCCGAGAGGCATCAAACGATTCAGCACGAAAGGTAAACTGGCACCGCACTATACTAGACTAGTTTAAATTCTTCGGAAATTTAAGAAGTCACTGCTTAACAAGAATTACCAACACAATTTGAGGGTACCCGTAGTACGTTTATGTGTTTCATGCATCACTTTTCAATGATATAATTGAATTTTCTCATATGATTGAGTGGGAAGTCTTTAAGAGGAACATCAATTTTACTTATGATGAAAAGGCATTGCACGTTACCACTTGGAAGAAGCGATTTCAGATTTAAAGTCTGTAATGGTAAGGGTAAGCTGGCTATTTAAAGGTTATTGTCCTTTCGTCATCGTTCTCTCCTTGACTCTTGAATTTTGATTTGAATTTCGAGGACGAAATTCTTTTTTTTAGAGGTTAATGGTGTAACATTCTAAAAATTTCCCTCTTGATTTTCAGCCCGAGCCTAACCCATACGGGTAAGTCCGAAACCGTGTTGTGAGGTGTAGATCTTGAATCGGACGTCATAACCGTGGTTGCCTTTATAAATCTTCTTGTTGTTTGAAAGCCTACGTTTGGGTGTTTCTATTACATCCATTAGATTTAATCCTAATCCCGGATGCCTTGATAACTATCCATGCGGTTAACCACATGTCAAGATTTCCTTGATAAATTTTCATGCAACGGGTTATATAAGCCAGTGAAGGGCATTCAGTGAAAGAAGAAAATTCTAATTTTATTTTTATTCTTCTGTTCTATTCCTTCTCTTGATTTGACACTAAAATACCATGAATCAGTGAGAGTAAGAGGGTGAATTGATAAGCGTTTCTGTTTTAGATCGTTGATTCAAGTAAAGTGGAGTAAGGGAATCTCTCTTCATTTCAATTGAATTGTGAATTTGACCAAATGGGTTTTGTATATAGCATCTTAATTAAATTTATGTTAAATGAATTGAAGTTTGAAGATCAAGGATGCAAATGGGTTATCTTTCCAGGAATGAGCGATTGAGGTAGGGGTTTTTTCTTTCCTTGGATTATTTGTTTTCAATGGAGTAGCTCAACTGATTTTTTTTATCGGTGATTTGATCTAATTCTTTCTTGCTACTTATGATTCATGGATTTCACTAAATGGGTGTTTAGTAATCATCTTGGTTTTTTGATTTACCACCTTGGATTATGGAAAATTGAAGTAACCCTACTTGAATCTGCCGAGGGAGTAGGATTGGTGTTTTCTAACAAATTCCTATTTAACCTTAGATGATACATTTTATTGTTTGTTTGAGCCAAGGATAGGTCAGATTTTGTTACATTTTTTTTTATGTGAGAAGTCTTCATAGTTTAGAAAGGCTTGCAAGAAATGCTTTCATGTTTTGCATAGTAGCCTTTATTACCTTTATTTTCGAGTTATTTGATTTCATTATCGTGCTCCATGATAAGTGATTTTTACTTTCATGTAAAATATGACTTACAAACTATGTGATTCTTTGCCAATGCATTTGTGTAAGATTGTACTTGTGAACTTGCGAGGTTTTCATAACTCGGTTTGTGGAGGTTTCCGTAATGACGACCGATTTGGAAACTAGAGAGCTCTACTATAGGACCGTCGGGCCTTAATTGGCACCCCATCTACGGATGGCAAAACTCGAAGACCGTTTGTGTGATAACGGTGGCTGGTATTGGACTACCACAGCGTTGGCTGGCCTTGTAAATAGTAGAGAAATTTTATCCGAATTTAAATGAATGGCAGTTTACAAATATTTATGAACAAATGCGTTACTTTCCTTATGAATTTCATTTTCTAGTTTGGTGCCCTATTCTTGCTTTAAGCTTTCGGCATTTTATTTTGTGTATCTCATGATGTTCGATTATCGTTATAACCCCTATTGGGCTATGGCTCACCCCGTTTTGTTTTGTTTTGTTTTGTTTTCCCACAGAGTTTGGAGCTACGGAGCGGAGCTATGGACACAATGTAGTGAATATTGTTGTCCTTGTCTATATATATATATATATCATGGGCTGGGGTAGTTTTTCTGTGGGTGCTAAAATTATGTTTTCTTTTCATGCTTTTCAGTGTTACATAGATACATATTACGATTTGAAATCGAGCATAGATGGAATAATGTTTAAACTCTTTTTTTTACTGTCCGGTTTCAATCCCTTTGTCATCATTGTGTTGGCATGTCTTAAATTATGTTTGCCACCTACTTTTAGTCCTTTTTACTTGAACCTTAATGTATATATATCCTTTCCTGTTTTGAAATTCTTTGCCGGAACTCGAATATAATAGCATGTCATGTTTTATATAATTTCATTTTCTTGCGGATTTATATTTACGTGAACTTTGCACTCACTACCGCATGTTTCATTTTGGATTTGTATGGACAAGAATGTACACATTTCTTTTTCCACTGTATAATTTCAAACTTTTTAATTGTTTCCTTGTAGTATAAATCCTTTCTGTTTTATATACTGTCTTATACGTATCATTTTAGACTTCTGAGTGACGGGGCGGAGGTTTGTCCTTGATGGACGGGTTGAAATCCAACCTGTTACAAGGAAAATTACTGGTCCATCACAAGAAATAACTAAAGGAACTCGGTCCCAAGCCGCGTCATTAGTATGACGGGCATGTTTGTTGGAACTCTTCCCCTGGGATCTTCGTCCAACAAAAGCTTATTGAAACCTTCGGAAGAGACTTATGGCGATGAGGGATAGCAAAGCAAACCCGGCGAGATCACCATTGGTAGCGATCCCTTCGATAATTATCAGCAAAACTAGTAGGAGTGTAGTCGCCCGCCCGAGAAGAATCGTAGGTGGACCAAGGAGTAGGAGTATATTCACCTCACCGCGTCTCTCCCACTCGGATAAGATTCGAAAGGTGTTGCCATTCCATTGAGCCAAAGCACGGGACGGGCGGATCTTAGAGAGAGCTTCATACCAAAACGAATGGCTAGGATCATACAAAGGAAAACGCAACCCGAGCTCTAACTGACCCCTGGTGACGATGGTCGCCTCGGCCGAGTGTGGAAACTTCATGACATCATCCTTCTTCAAAACACCTTTTTGGCCCGACAGGAGCCTGACGTCATATCCATGGAGATTGAACTCATCTTTCAACTGTTGAATAAACTGCTCATCCGACAAGTCTTTAGCAATTCTCTTGTCAGTCCTACATGAAAAGGAAGAGGGATTATTAGAAAAGATGGAATCCAAAGCACGATGATCATGCTTAGAAGGGCTCTCAACAACAAACAGGGAATCAAGCGGCACACCGTCTTTTTCAGAAGGACATAACTCACGCACCTCTTTTCCGTCATGGAAGGAGTTGAAGACTCCATGGAAGTTAGTCAAAGAAACAACAGGAAAGCGAAGAAACAGCCAAATCGGAGATTCTGGTAACCATGAGAAATGAAAAAGCGGCAGCAAAGCTAGATAAGACTTGAGATATCGAAAAGGAAAGGAAGAAAATCATTAAAAGTATGACCGGTAATGATGAAGAAGAAGCGGAGAAAACAGAGAAGGAGGAAAAGAAACTGCCGAGGAAAGAATGAAAGAAAAACCAAAGGTTTAAGGGTGGACTTATAAACCACATCATTGTAATGGCGGAGAAGGTAAACAGGTTGCAATAACTAAAGGGAGTGGGGAACATCATGGCGCGAAAACCCGGTATGGCGGGGACGTGGGAAGACGAGGCGATTTTCCCCTCGTGTCGACCACACGAAAGGAAGAAGGGGCATAAATGTAGGTGTAAATAATCCATGGGACGGTGGAACAATCCTAGGCAATGGCGTACCAAGGAAATAAGCACTAGAAGTCTTGAATCACCTCACCAAATCGAGCGAGAAAAGAGGAAGCTGAAGCGGCCCGTGAGGTCGACATGAAGGGATAAAAGTTCCGATGTGATGCTCATCGTAGTGCGAGAAAAATAAATGCAATCGAGTTTGTGAAGAGATAAGGAGAGCTCGGTCAAAGTAAGACTCGGCCAAGGACATAAAGGGCGACATCGGTCATCTCCACCAAACAAGCGACATCGGGTAGTGGGATATCGGAAGGGACATCACTCGGCTCGGCTAGATATCTCGACTGAGTGGAATATAGGCGAAGCATCAACTAATCGCCCGAGAAGAACATCAAGGAAGCTACATCACGCCCAACATCGTAGTCTTGGATGTATCATCACCTGTGACTATAAATTGAGACTATGTAGAGATATAAAACTCAAGTAAAAAGAGAGAAAGAGATCACACCTAGAGTATTGAGAGAGAAGCATTCATCTTGTAATCTTGAACCAAGTAATAAGATCATCCCTTTACCCCCGTGGACGTAGGTAATCATACCGAACCACGTATATCTTGTATTCTTCTATTTTTGTTGCTTGTTTACTTCATTGTGTATGTTTGAGATCCTTTGGATGTAGTGGTAGGATTTTCTACATCTACATTGACCTTGCCTGAAAACCTCTCCGCCATCTAATGAGATTTCATGTAACCCATTTTCCGGTACATGAGAATCTTGATAAAATGCCAACTGCTCACCTTTTCAAAGTGGGAAATGTGTGTTAGGAACACACAAGTAATAAGCCCTTAACAACCACCATCTTTATAACTTGGGTTCTCTTTATCTTTAAATTAGAAAGAAAAGCATATTACACTAGGTAGGGTGTCAATGGATTACTATAAGAACCCAAAATAGGGAACCAGCGACTCATTGATGTTCCAATATATCCATCACCTCTATAAGTTGGCACCAAAAACATCATTATCCTCTGCTTGAAACTCAATTTTAGTTGTTGGATGTGCTAACAAAAATGCTCGTCCCAAAGCAAGGTGAGAACTGGGAATTACTCTAGTTCAGGAAACTGCTGCCTATGCTAAGTGCACCGATATATAAGGCCCTTTTGCACATCAAGGGACAGATACTATTTAGAACCTTGTAAAAACTTTCGATTTCTCATAGAACAATCTTTTTTCTTTGAATGAATTTAGCCATACCCAACCATAATTATTAAGTCCGTCCCTGGTCATACGTGTATCATTTCCTTAGTTATTCGTCATCTTCATCTGCTAATATTTCAATATGACAGAAAGGCACCATGAAACACTTGAATTAAGGTTCCGAAAAAATGAAAAACTGTGGTATTTAAGATCATACGTGTATCATGTCTTTTTTGTGTACTGTTATATCTTTTTTTTTATAGCAAAAAGAGATGAGCAGCTCAACTGAGCTACCTAATCAAAAGGAACAACAAGGTGATCATCCGGGCTAAGTCTAGCGCCAAGATGTCCCCTCACAATATGTTTAGAGTTATTACAGTTATCCTTAATATCATAGTTTGAAATAGACGCAAAAAGTGACAAAAATAATCGAGATTATGACCTTTCGATTAAAGTTTTGAATTAGAGGTGAGTGACTAGATAGCCTAGCTAAGTTGGCAGCATTAGTGTTTTTCTGTGGAGCTAGTTTGATAAGCTTTCCTAAAACAAAGTCGATTGCTTCAAAATTCCTGTCATTGCATTGAGTGAAACCTCCCTGAAATCTTTCCTGAACTTCTAGTTGGTAACCTGTCTGAATGGCTTATAATATTTCTTCTTCCTCTGCTACAAAATCAATGTTGGTCTGTTGCATTTCCTTGCCCCAGGTCAGTGCTAGTTGAGCTCCTCTGCTTGCTCTGCTGAGTCCAGTTGTAGTGTCTTTGATGTTCCTTGCTCCCATACATTGACCTGTGAATGACATTGCCATAAAAGCAAAGTTAGTATAAGATGGTAAATCACTATTAGCCATGTTATTGTTTACTTCCAAGATGTGTATGCTAATAGTGATTCCAAATTTTTCTTTATTGTTTCTGATCAGACTGCTAAGCCTTAGGTTCTGATCATTGGGATTCTCCTGGTAGTAGAGATTATTTAGAATATTCCCTGGGTTGTGATTCACTCTAGAAAAGTTACATAAATGTTAAGTGATTTTCAGAGCAATAGTAGCAGCAGCATGGCTTATGCTCCTGAATACCCAATCATATCTGGTTTTCCAGATGAACCAACAAATAACAGCAAAAGTAGCATTCCAGCTAGCAGTGGGAGTGTTAGGATGATACCAACTATTGAACCAATCATGGAAGGAAATGTAAGCAGTAAAAAGTTGATGATTCTCCCCAAAGAGTTTTGCTCAAACATCAGAAGCAGCTGGGCAAGCCAAGAGAACATGTGTGATGTCTTCAGGAGCATTCTTGTAGAAGTTGCATATGGGATCAATGTAGTTCAGAATGCTAGCTGTCTTGGCATTGGTTGGAAGAATGCCATGGGCACATTTCCAAGTAAAGAGTTGAATAGCTGGTGTAGTATCAGGTTTCCAGATTTGCCTCCAAGGAGCTATGAGGTTATCATTAACATATTTGTCATTAATTTGCTTGTCATATAAGGATTTGATAGAAATTTCCTTGTATGAGTTAAGCTCCACCTTATAGTGTCTTGTATTAGGGTTATGGTTTGTCCGGAGAATGAGGTTTTGAATATCCTGGTAAACCAAAGAGCTAGGATGTCCGTGTCCCACTCTCCATGGGTATTGAATAGTTGATTGACTTGTTTTGAGGCTTGAAGGGCATTGAGTTTTTTTTTGACTTTGTCAGGTAGGTTATGAATCCATCTATCCTCCCAAATGTGAATATTTTGTGCCATCCCCTATCTTCCTGGATGTAGTATTTTTTGAATGCAAGAGATACCTTCCATAATTCTTTCCATATCCAAGAATCGAGTATTCTTTGGCTTGGTGTCCATTAAATAACTTCTTGATTTGGATAATGGATGCCTTCATGGTGCTATCCCGAGAGAGTTTGGTTCTTCAATTAATCTCCATGCAATTTTTGGCATCATAGCTAGATTAAAGTATTCCATATTTTTGAATCCCAATCCCCCTAGATCCTTTGGTTTATTGACAACATCCCAAGCAATGTAGAATAAGCCTTTAGATTTATCATGTTCCTTATTCCAGAAGAAGTCCCTTTGTATAGAATTTATCTCTTTACAGGTACCTTTTGGGATCTTGAAGGCGATTCATTTGGTAAATGCTAGATGTTGAGGTGATAATTTGGATCATAGTAACTTTTCTGCTATTGATAAATTTGTTTTCCAACCTAAAACATGGTTTTAGTTTATCCACACAAGGCTTGAAAAGCTTGAACTTTGCTTCTATTGGTGAGAGAGAGGGGAGCCCAAGTATTTATCCGCTAATGTTGATCCTTTGAATTGCATGGCATCACTTATGTTGTCTGCAATGTCTGGAGCAGTGTGAGTACTGTAAGGAATGGAAAGGGGATTAGGTTTTGGAAGGACAAGTGGTTGGATAGAGGGACTCTGAATGAATTATTTACAGTGATTTTTAAAGCAGCCAAAAACAAAGACGCAACAATAGCTGAGGTGTTGGGACAGAATGGTTGGTGTTGTGCATTTAAGAAGCAGTTGAATGCAAACGAGCAGCTCGAATGGGACTTGCTCGGAAGGGACTTTGTCGGTGGTACGAACCTGGTTGAAGAAGACGATGAGGTGCGATTATGGATGATTTTAGCTCTCAAAGGTGCTACAATGTTCTAGCAGGTGAGTTTGAAGTATACAGTTTTTTGAATCATTTATGGAAGAATTGCGTTCCACATAAGGTCAGTTTCATGCTATGGGCTTGCTTTCATAACTCTTTACCTACGAGAGATATGTTGAGACATAGAGGGGTGGATATTGAGACTGACGAATGCCCTCACTGTAATACTGAGAGTGAATCAGCAGATCACATCTTACTGCACTGCTCTTTCTCATTCGCGGTATGGGATTATTTCATAAAAGCTTTCAAGATTTCATGGCCGATACCTAGCTCTGTGCTGCAACTTTTCGATGCTTGGGAGAACAATAATTTTAATGGAAGAGGAGGAGAAGTTTGGAAGTTAATACATTATGCGATTTATTGGACGCTGTCGAATGAACGAAATGATCGCGTTTTTGGTGCTAGGAAGAAAAGTGTGGAGGAGGTGATTGATCTTGTCAAGCATACAGTAGTGCTTTGGTCATGTGATGCTGATACTTTTAAGTTCATTAACCTCAGTTGCATATGGAGTGATTGGAAACTTCTTATGTCTACGTAATGGCCTTTAAGGATATGTAATGTTTTTGTACTGGCTTATGCCATGACCTGACCTTTACTCTGTAATGGTCTTTTTTCTTTAATATAACTTTTCTGTTCGAAAAAAAAAGTCTGGAGCAGTGTTTTTGCTGAAGAAGATTCCTGATTTAGCAAAGTTGATCAACTGTCTAGAGGATTGACCAAAATCTTGGAAAATCTTGATGAGATTGTTATATTCTTCCATATTGGATTTCGCGAGAATATCATGCAGTCATCTGCAAAGAGGGAGGTGATTAATGGCGGGAGCTTCATTGCAGATTTTGTTCCATGAATAAGATCTTGAGATTCTGCAAAGATCAGATATCTAGAGAGGGCCTCCATGCATAATAAGAATAGGTAAGGAGATAATGGATCTCCTTGTCTGAGACTCTAGTTGGTTTGAAGAAGTTTCCGGAGAACCATTTACTAACACAACAAGGTTGGTGGTGGAGATGCATTGATGAATTAGGTTGCACCATTGAGTCTTGAATCCCATTTGAGTCATAACTTTGATGAGGAATTCCCAGTTGACCTATCAAAAGCTTTGGCCATATCAATCTTAATGCCCATAGTACCATTAGCTCCTTTTTCCCTTTTACGTATTCATATGGTGAATAATTTCGAGCTATTGCTATGTTGTCTGAGATTTGTCTGCCATGTATAAAAGCGATTGGAATGGGGATATAAGTTTGGGTAAAAGAGTTTGAGTCTTTGAGCAAAAAGAAGTTTGGATATGATTTTGTAAGTGGTATTACATAAGGAGATAGGTCTGAATTGAGATGGGGTACTTGGATTTTCTGTTTTGGGGATTAGAGAAATGAAAGTAGAATTCATCACTTTAAGAAGGTATCCAGGATGTGAAGAAATTTTTGAACCATGTTGTTGATGTCTTCACCTACAACTTCCCGAGTTGGCTTGGAAAAATTTGGTGGGGAAGCCATTAGGGCCTGGGCCTTGTCCCCGCATACTAAATAGAATATTCTTGATTTCCACCGCATCATGGGTCCTTAACAGATTACTGTTCTCAGTGTTGGTGATAGTGGTGGGTATGAGGTTTATGAGGGAATGGTTGATGGATATAGGTTCGGCGGTGGCCATAGTAGCAAAATGATTGGTGAAGCAGTGTGTTGCCTCATTATCATTATAAGCCAGAACCATCTTCTTGTTGGATTGAAACAATTTTATTCCTTCTGTATCTTTTCTTGGCAGATATATGAAAAAAATCGTATTTTTATCTCCAATCTTGATGAGCTGATCTACGCTTTAGTCTTCCAAACTTTCTTGAATATTACGCTAATGTTCAACTTTCTTCTTAGCCTCTCTGATATCCTCTGTACTCTATTATTGTTAAATTGATTTTGGTGATCCATTCCAAGTGTTGAAGACTGTCTTCTAGGTTGGTCTTGATATTACCATATATTTCCTTGTTACATTTCTTTAATTTGACTTTAATATCTCTTAACTTCCTAGCAATCTTGATAGCAAGAGAACCTCAGATGCCGAGTCTTCCAAAGATTCATCTATGATTTCTTTACAATCTTGTGATCAACCCAAGGACCAAAAAATTTGAAAGGAATATGTCCTTGCTTCCAGTTAGGATTGGTATTGAGAAGAATGGGGTTATGATCGGAACCAATGGCGGGAAGGTTGGAAAATGGTGGAATTTGGGTGGATTTCAAGCCAACTTTCATTGTCTAGCCCTTTGTCTAATCTTTGTTACGTGAGGTGAGGACTACTCTTCCTTAGTCCATGTGAATGGACATTCTGATTATCCCATCGGTAAGATTAGTGCTTCCAATTTCTCAGGAAAGATGTTAGCTTCATAAGATTTAAAAAGATGTTGACCCAATTTTCCATGATCATGCAACACAAAGTTTATATCACCCATCATCAACTAAGGTAGGTATTAGTCTTACTGTATTTTCTATCATTTCCAGGAATGCAATTTATCGAGGGTAATATAAGGACTTTATTAAAAATCTTGTATAGTGACCTTTAGGTTAGTTTTCAGGCTAAGACAAGGCCACCAACACTATTGGATTTTCCTTTTCTAGGCTCAACAACCAAAAGTTAGTGACACCTATATTGCTACGGATAGCTTTTAGATTTTTTAGTTTGTTGTTTGGTTTCGTATAAAAACAAGATGTCGTGGATTATGTTTATTTAACATATTATTCATGTCTACTAGTGTTT